>CAUYUJ010011869.1:122086-184586 GCA_963575745.1 Prorocentrum cordatum
GGTTGCTAGTTTTATAAGTGGGATGATGACTCGTACTACCATTCGTAGTATTGAAATCCGTTGTGATAGTAATATGAATATTATGGTTCGTATCAAGTTGTTATTCGCGCTGCTGGCTGGCGTTATGCATTATTATCATGTGTATGATTAATTGTGTTACGATTAGCAAAATATTCGAATATGACTATTACTACTACGATTATCATTGCCAGTAGTAGTAATAGTATTACCACTACGATTAGTAGTATTATTGTAATAGTAGCAATCGAAATAATGTAAGTGGTTTTCGTGCTAATAATGCCGTGATTCTACTTAGTAGTAATGTTATGATGAGTATGATTGCTAGTGTCAGCATTCGTACTAGTATTAATCATATTAGTACCCGCGTCCTTGCTAGCACTACAAATATCGACGGTATTAGCAGTAGTGCGGTTATGAACATTAATCGCATTCCTCCTCCTCCACCACTTTTTCCTCCTCTTCCTCCGCCTCCTCCTCTCCGTCTTCACCATCAGCGACTTCTTCATCATCATCATGATCATCATCATCCTCATGACTATCATCATCGTGATCATCATCGAATCGAACCGAATCGATTCGAACCGAATCGACAGAGTGTCGCGCGAGTCTAAGCGGGCCTACATGGAAAAAAAACCAAGGAGCCTCGAAGCATCGCCGTCGAGCGACAAGGGAAACTATAAACAAGGCCGATTGGCCCCTCAGGCGCCGAGGCCCACGCCGACCCCGTACTGGGCGGCCCACCGTCGCGGCGCGCAGCCTGGCATGCGCCCGCGCACGACGGGGCCCCCAACGGCCCCCGGCGTGCACGGCCCAGGCCATGGGGCCCCAGGTGGTCTGAGCCCCCTACTTTTGGCTGTCGCCCTTCCCTCCTCCCCTCCGCGGTCCACGACGACCTCCGCGACCCCGCCCAGTTCCATTCCTTCTATTCGAACTGGCCCTCGCCACGACCGCAACGCGGATCTGCAGCAGCAGAGATTTGACATCTGATTCATGTATGTTTTCATCCAGACCTCGCCCCACCGCGCGCGTTGGCAAGACACCTCGCACGATGAGTTCCCGCGGCCTGGTTCTCGTCCTCAGGCTGTCGCATCTCCGAGCACCGTCAGGCACCGCGCGGTCTCTCGCTCGAGTGGGCCTCAGGGCGCTGGGTTCGTCACCGCCTCCGCCTACTGTAAGCCCTGGAAGCACCCCGACATTGGGCCCGTCACGATGACTGACCCTGCTCCGCGCCCGCAGAAGTTCATCGCCGGGATGCCGAGCTCGGGCGGATCCGCAGCTGTCGATTTCTTGCAGCAGAACTGCTGCGCCACCTGCTCGGGCTGCTTCGGCGCGCTCTTCAGCGCGATGTCCGCCCAGAACTCCTTCAGCACCTCGCGGCGCGCCAGCGCTGGCTGCATGCCTCCCTGGCCGCTCTCCTCTAGCATCCACGCCGTCGCCTTCGCGAACGCCCTGATGCGCGGGCCCCCTCTCGCGCGGAAGCCCACCTCCTTCGACTGCCCTCCGCGCCGCGCCCTCCGCGCCGCGCCCAACGCCTGCGCCGATGAGCTCGTCGCCAAGCGCGCCCTCGCCCTCGGCCTCCGACGCCGGGACGCGCACTTCGCCTTCGAGGGGGGCCACCTGCCGCGCCGTGGCCACGACGAGCTCCGCCGTCGCCTTCCACAACTTTGCCGCGTCGCCTATAGCCGCCGCCGTTGCCGCCCACCTCTTTGCCCTTCTCGGCCGATTGCCGCTCGCCCCCCCGACGAGGGGCTGTCGTCTCCTCCGCGAATCGCTTCGGCCACGTCGGCATGAGGACGCCCCTGCGTATCTTCCGGTCGGTCGGCGGCGGCGCTAGCACACGCTAGGGCAGGCGGCTCGATCCAAAGCGCCCCCTGGGACCTGGCCAATCCGCCCCCTTGAACTCGCTATGGTCGCACCTCAGGCGCGCGGGAACTCCTCGACGACGGATGGCTAGACTTGCGCACCCAGCGTGCCACCCTCTCCGCCCGCCCCTCCTCAAGATGCATAAATCTCTCTCTCTCTCTCTCTCTCTCTCTCTCTATCTCTCTCTCTCTCTCTCTCTCTCTCTCTCTCTCTCTCTCTCTCTCTCTCTCTCTCTCTCTCTCTCTCTCTCTTCTATACATATATATATATATATATATATATGTGTCCATCTCTCTCTCTCTCTCTCTCTCTCTCTGGCCAGAGCAAACTCGCCCACGCGCCATAAACCAATTCCTTCTGGGCCAAGGGCGACAGAGGTCGCGAACAGCACGGGCGCTGCGCTGGCGGCGCAAGAGCTGGCGCCGAACGGCGAAGCGCGCCGCGCACCGACGGCCCCCCGCTAACGGCGCGCCGCAGACGAAGACGCCCATCAGCGCGCCCCCCTCTTCACCTATCTCCGCATAGCCCTCCATCTCAACCGGCGCGACCGCAGATGGCGGCGGGATCTGAGTCGTCAAATTGCCCGCGCGCGCCCTCGCCAAGTCCATTATCAGCCAGCGCCTTGTCCGCCTCCAACTTCCACGGCGCCCTGCTCAGCCCCCCCCCGCCGGCCGGCGCCGCCTTCGCTAACCATCGCCGCCTCGCCCGCGTCGCCCCCGACTCGGCGCGCCCCGGGCGGGGCCGCCTCAGCAAGCCCGCCTCAGCGCACGGTAGAAGAGGCCTGAAGACCAGGGTGGCCCGCGAGCAGCGGGGAGAGGAGCTGCGCGCGCAGCATCGGCCTCCTCGCCCAGCTCCGATGCCTCCGCAGTACTGCCTCACCAGCAGCCCGGCCCCCACATCCGTCAAGTTCCAGTACGTCAGCGCCTCGTCCGTCGCCAAGCACTCGGCGCCGCCGCCCCCGCCCCCGACGGCGGCCTTCCCCGCCGACGCAGCGCGTCCGAGATGGCCCCGGCATAGCGCAGGCCTTCGCAGCAGCACCACCGATAAAATCAAGCACTTCACTGAAAGCGGCACCCACAGCACCGCCGCTTGGAACACGGCCCCCCCCGCCTCGACGGCGCGCTCGCGCTCCGCCGCCGCCGCACACGTCCTCGACGCATCATGCTCCGCCGCGCCATGGAGGGAGATCAGCGGGCCCATGTGGCGCTCGGGGTCGCCCGCCTCTCCTCGAATGCCTGCTGGCCCGCCCCCGTGTTTGCGAATCCACCGCCCGCGGGCGATCACCCCCGCCCCTCGGACCATCGGGCCGGCGACCTGCCCCCCCCTGCGGCGCCTCATCCCGAGCTCGCCCGGCGCCCCGCCCTGCTCGTCACACGCCCCCATTGGCCCCATTGCCGCGCCCCCCATCGAAGCGCCCACTTCCAACAGGTGGCGCGCGCCCTGGTCGCCCGCGCACCGCCGGTGGCCGAGGTCGACGTCGCCCGCGCCCCCCCGCCCGAGCGCGAGCGAGGGCGCCGCGGGGCGCCGCTCGCGAGCTGCCCCCCCACCACCACTGCGCGGGCCCCTGGAAGGCCATCCCGAACGCCTCGACGATGAACAAGTCGCCCATCATCGCGCCATCGCCCACCTTGACCGCGCGTTTGCCCTCGTGCGCCGGCAGGTCCACCACCGCGCCCACGCGGCGCTGCTCGCAGAGCACCTCACACTGCCAGTCAGCCGCCAGCCCCACCGCCTCGCCCGGCGTCTCCGAGCCAACCGAGCCAAACGCGCTCTGAAAGTCCTTCATCGATGGCCACTGCGTAGCACCAGCCTCCCCGGCTGAGCCGCCAGCCCAGGGCCTGCGACGCCGCGACGCCCCCCCCCCCCGGCGGCGCCCGCGCGCGAAGCCGTAGCTCGATGGGGGGGGCTGACCTCCAGCCGCTCCGCGCAATGCACCCTGCCCAGGCCCGCCAGGCAGTGAATCGCGCGCTCGCCCTTCGCCGACACCTCGCCGCCGCGCTCGCCCCGCCCCGCCGCGCGGCCCCTGCGCCAACGAAACGGAGCCGGGCTGGGGCGGCGCACCAGGGGCAGGTCGTGGTAGAGAGAGCTGCGAAATAGCGCTCGCGGGGGCATCTCCTCCGCGGGCCCGCCCCGCCCGGCCGCTCCTTCGCCTCCTGCTTCTCCGCGCCCGGAGCGAAGTCCCACAGCTCCGCGGGCGCGGCGCCGTCTGAGGCCGCTTTGCTCTCGCGGGCCCTCCAGTCGTAGCGGGCCACCCCTTCTCACGTCCAAGTTGGCCAGCTCTTCCCCATCAGCGGTTACCGGCTGAGGTGGAGGTAGCCCGCCCCTGTGGGCTAGCCAGCAGCTCCGGTCAAGCGCCGCCACCTTCGCCCCCCCATTCTCGGCCAAGTAATCATGCCTCCATCCACTCATCTACCTCCAATTGTAGCGGCCCGAATATCCTGCCGCCCCTCTGCTCGGCCACAAACCTGCACCTGGCCGCCAGCCGCGAGTACATCATTGCCCCCGCAAGCTTCCTGTTCTTCCAGCTCTCCTCCACCTTGTCGGTGTAGAACTCCTTCCGCCCCCTGTCCGCCTTTCTCCTCATCGCCTGCAGATACTGGGGGGGGGGTCCTTCAGCTTGCCGATGATATCATCCTGCTCTTTCTCGTTTGCGCCATGCCGCCCTTCTCGAAGATCCGCGCGGCGCCATACGAATTCTTGTCGTTGCGCTCCCAATTCTCATTGGTGCAGCACCTTCTCGGCCTCAGCGAAATGCTTGTGGCCCGACTCCAGCATGACCTTTTCCAGCTGCTCGAAGTAGCCACTCAGCGCCCCCAGCTCCGCCAGCTCCGCGAACTGTTCCTCATTGTCTCTTTATTGCTGCCCCAGGTCCTCAGGAAGGCTGCCTACTCCGTGCCCAGAATCCCCGCCTCCATCATCGCAGTCGGGTCGCACTGTAGGGTCTGCCGCTGCTGCTCAACCTGCCCCCCACACGCGCTGCTGGCACGCTATGCCCAGCAGGGGGGAAAATGGCCGTGCGGCGGAATGCCCCTGATCGCCTGCACCTGCGCGCCCACGCCCTTCATCACTTGAACCTCCTCAGCCCGCTCCATGTAGCCCTGGGAATAAAGGAGTAGTCGATGGTGCTGCATCCGCCTGGCCTGCCCTCCTTGTCATTCGCGTAGTAGGCGGGCTCGGGCGCCGCCCGAAAGGTGGACGGGGCGACCACGAACTGCTCATCCAGTGCGTGGCGAATCGCCTCTCCCGCTCCTCCTCGTCGCCGTTCGCGCGTGACCTCCTGTCCCAACCCGTCCCAACCCGTCCGCCGCCACTCGCCGTCCACATTCGAAATGCCTATCCCGTCGCTTGTGTCCGCGAAGAACATTTGAACTGTGCGCTGCGGCGTCTCCTGTAAAATCTGACACCTTCACTGCGTCAGCAGCTTCACCGTCCTCTTGTACAAGCCCATCTTGCTCGCCTCCGACTGCTGGGCAGGGAAATAAATGACCCCCAGCACCGTGTCCAACGACCCCTTTTTCACGCGGACAGCCAGCGTCCGACCCTCGGCTCCAGGTGGGGGCTCCCGCGTGCGCCGAAGGTGCCATTCCTGCACGCCTTTACCAAGGACGGTCGCGCAGCCCGCATGCGTGTTGGCGTCGGGGCCCTTTTCTGGTACACTGCCTCCACCGCCAGCCGCCCTTCTACTTTCAGTCGTAACACTCCTCGCCCTTCTCTGTGGGCAACCTTCGTGCCCACAAGTTAGAGCGCGTCCGCCATCCTGGTGGCATAGATCAGCTCCGCGGGCCTCACTGGCGTGGAGGCGAAAAGCGGGTCGAGGCATATCAGCCGCAGGGTGTTCTACGGCGCCATCACCGCCTCGCCGAGCCCGTCACCTGCCTCCCGCGCTTGCGTCAGCCGGCGACGCACATGGCGCAGTCTGGAAGTGTCCTCGCCACTGCCCGCGGTTCCTGCAATTGCTCGACTGCGAAGTGGCGAACAGCATCAGCATCATCATCATCATCATCATCATCATCATCATCATCATCATAATCATCATCATAATCAGCATCATCATCATCATCATCATCATCATCATCATCAGCATCAGCAGCAGCATCATCATCATGATCCTCATCCTCATCCTCATCCTCATCCTCATCCTCATCCTCATCATCATCATCATCATCATCATCATCATAACCACCAACATCATCATCAGCATCATCAGCATCAGAATTATCATCAGCATCATCATCATCATCATCAGCATCATCATCAATCAGCATCACCATCAGCATCATCATCATCCTCATCACAATTATCACCATCGTCATCAGCATCATCATAATCGTAGTCATCAGCAGCATCACAACCACCACCACCCCCATCATTAGCACTACCAGTAGCATCAGCAGCATCATCAGCAGCAGATTCATCACCACCACCACCAACAACATCGTACACGTCATAGCAGCATCATCAGCAGCAGCACCCTCGTCATCAGCATCAGCAGCATCAACACCATCATCATCATCATCATCATCATCATCATCATAATCATCATCATCATCATCATCATCAGCATCAGCATTAGCATCATCATCATCATAGCCGTCATCAGCATCACCATCCTAGTCATCATCATCACCATCAGCATCATCGTCATCGTCGTGGTCATCATCATCATCATCATCATCATCATCATCATCATCATCATCATCATCATCATCCCCATCATCGTCATCCGTATCATCATCATCAGCAGCAGCATCAGCATAATCATCATCAGCATCATCAGCATTGTTATCATCAGCATCATCATCCCGATTATCGTAATCATCAACATCGCCAGTATCATCATCAGCAGCATTAGCAGCATAATCATCATTATCAGCGTCAGCATCAGCATCATCATCATACGTAGCAAGTTTGGCTCAAGTCTGTTCGCGCTCAAGCTTGGCCTGGGCGCGCTCGATGGCCTACGGGACGGGTAACGCTAGCGTTCTGCACGGGGCCTGTTCGCGTTCTGCCTCGTCGTTCTTCTCCTGCTCCTGCTGCCCCTTCGCATCTACCTGCGACCATCATCAACACCATCATCGTCATCACCGAGCGTCGTAATCATCATCATCATAATCATCAGCAGCATCAGCATCAGCATCACCGTCATCACCATCATCACCATCATCAGCGTCATCACCACCACCTTCACCATCACCATCACCATCGTCATCACCACCACCATCACCATCACCGCCACCATCATCATGTTCATCAGCATCACCACCACCACCATCATCATAAGCAGCATCATCAGTATCCCCGTCGACATCATCAACGTCGTCATTGCCATCGGCGTCGTCCTGACGATCATCAGCATCATCGTCACCGTCTTCATCGATGATGGGGCTGATGACGGCAACGGTTGGTGTGTATACTCCGCATTGGGGTGATGGCAATTCCCACAAGGTGCTTGCGCTTACAGTTTCTTACTTCTTTTCTAAGGAACTTGGCCTGTCTGTCGGTCTGGCGCCCATGTGGCCGCCGTCGCCGCCCTGGCGCCACCTCGTCGCCACCCGTCGTCTTGGCCTGTTTGTCGATCTGGCGGATATGTGGCGGCCGTCGCCACCCCGTCGCCGCCTCGTTGCCGACCCAGATTGCACAACATATATTACACCGCACAGATTGGACCACACAGGCTGCACTGGCTAACAAACCCAATTCAGGGGCCATCAAGCCAGAAGAAGCTGGATGAACCCCATGATCCGGCCCGAGTAAGCCAGGATAAGTAGAATGAAAAGGAATTAGAAAGAATTATGCCGGATTAAGCTGGTGTTCGACCACAGATATACCAGCGCCGATGCTGGATATGACCTCCTTAGATTTGCATCCTGAAGTGTGGGCTTCTTGGAGGGACATCCACTGACCTTGAGATGAGAAGAGGCCAGGAACGGGGCAAACATCGGACTGGGACAAACCGGGGACCTCTGAGATCTGGCGGTTCTGGAGGATGTATCAGTGGCCGCGCCACTCCAGAGCGTTCTGGAACGCTCTGGAACAACGCATCCCGCTCACAGCCCCGCCCGATGAGGTCCGACGCCGCGAAAAAAGAGTGCAGCAACGTTACAGAAGGATCACAAGCCGAGCCCTCGAGACCATCTTGATGCGGCATTTCTCGAGCCGGATCGACGATCCTTCAGGGCCCCGGGCACACGAAACCGGCGAAAACGCCAGGAGCACAGGAGAGCGCAAGCGAGCGTTCGGGCAGTGCCAGAAGGGAGGTCACCAGCAGGGAGGTCACCACCCCCTCCTGGAAGCCAAGGACCGAGGGACAATGACTACCTACCAGACCACCCCAACCCAACCCGAAGACCCGGATTTCGGGCTGGGGGGGGTATGGGTTCCATACGTGCTTTTTCGATTTTCCCCGACCCCCCCAACTGGAAATGGAGGGCTAATTGAGGCCTTCGGGTTGGGTTGGGGTGGTTTGGTGGGTGGTGACGACAAGGGAGCACCGAGGATATCCAAGGCAGTCGGGACGCCGTGGGGCGGAGTTGGCGACCCTCCTGCGGTCGGCAGCTCTTGCTCCGCGTGTCGCGGCGGCGGCCCTGCCGGCACGCCAAGCCCTGCGAGGCGACGGCGCGTCGCGCCGCTCCGCGGGGGGCGGGGAGGCGCTCGGGGCGTGGGCGCCTTGGGGGCCAGGGCTCGGTCGGCGCGTCGCGCCGGAGCGTGGCGGGAGGAGGAGGAGGAGGAGGAGGAGGAGGAGGAGGAGGAGGAGGAGGAGGAGGAGGAGGAGAGGAGGGGAAGGAGGAGGAGGAGGAGGAAGAGGAGGAGGAGGAGGAGGCGGGGGAGGAGGGGGAGGAGGAAGAGGAGGAGGAGGAGGAGGAGGGAGGAGGAGGAGGAGGAGGTGGCGGGAGGAGGAGGAGGAGGCGAGGAGGAGGGGAGGAGGAGGAGGAGGAGGAGGAGGGAGGGAGGAGGAGGAGGAGGAGGAGGAGGAGGAGGAGGAGGAGGAGGAAGGAGGAGGAGGAGGAGGAGGAAGAGGAGGAGGAGGCGGGGGAGGAGGGGGAGGAGGGAGGAGGAGGAGGAGGGAGGAGGAGGAGGGAGGAGGAGGAGGAGGAGGGGAGGAGGAGGAGGAGGAGAGAGGGAGGAGGAGGCGAGGGAGGAGGGGGAGGGGGAGGAGGAGGAGGAGGAGGAGGAGGAGGAGGAGGAGGAGGAGGAGGAGGAGGAGGAGGAGGAGGAGGAGGAGGAGGAGGGCGGGCCAGCACCAGCGGCGCGACACGCCAAGCTGACGGGCCACGCCAGGGGGGACGGGCTCAGGGTTGGGCCGGGCCTGTCCCCCTACAGGCAGGGCGTTGACCTAAGGAACCCTAAATAAGGAACGAGGCCCCTTTTTTCCATAAGTTAAACTTCGATTTCCGATCGAAAGCCGAAGGAAAACCTTGGGCAAGCTGTGAAACACTCAAGGAACACCCAGCCCCTCCCCAACGAAAAGGGTTCCTTCTTCAGGGCCCCGACTGTACAGGCGGATTTTGGACGAAGAAGGAAAAATAATCGAAGCATACTCCCAAGGTGATGCAAGATAGTCCACAACATCGTCCCCTGACTGTTTGGTTGACTGTTCTGGAAGATTCCCCCTGCAGAGGGACAGGCCCGACTCAAGCTCAGGGGGAGGATCATCGACCTGGAATCGGCGATGCGTCGCCGACAGCTCGGCGAGAGGCCCCCGATAACCAGCCTCTCACGTATCCCTATCCCTCAGATTAACAAGCCAAAAGTCGACGACAATCTCAGGGATGCGCCCTCAGAAACGGAGGGAATCCCTTAAGATCGGCATCGAGATGAGGCGAGGCCAAGCATGGGGATAGGGATCTGTTCCAGGCTGGTGACCCGCTGGCGACCCCGAACGCTCCCGGGCGGGGTGGGCCATCGGGCCCCCCTCGGCGAGGCCTGGGCCCCTGCGGGGCCCCTATCGGGGACGAGGCGTCCCGCCCTGAGACTATCCCCCAGTGGCTCTCGGGCTACACGTCCTTCACTTCTAGCCGTGCTCACCTCTAGCTGTGCTCGTTTCTGCTTGTTCCTGGCCCCCCAGTGGCCAGGGAGAGGCCCAGGATAGAACAATCAGAAGTGAAGGAATCTTGGCCCCCCCCCAAAAAAAAATCAAAGAGCCTTCGAAGAGTCAGATATGAGCCATGTGTATACATCGGGCCTCCGGCGGCTGCTCGGGTCCATCTGGGCGCCCACGGAACGCTCCCGGCGGGGCGCAGCCGCCGGAACGCACCCCGAGGCCAGAGAACCACCGAGAGCCGACGAGGACGCCCGAGACCCTCGAGCATCGGAAAAGCGCCCCGAGACCCCGAACGTTGCCCCCGAGGAACACAAGCCCCTGACCGCAGCGGTGACCCCCTTGGCACTGCCTGGGCCCTGGGTGGCAGTGGCAGACGTCAACCCGCAGTCCGGGGCGCCTCGAGCGCGCCCGCGCCAGCGGCCTCTGCCGCCGCGCCCCTCAGGCTCTCAACCTCCCGGGCACCGCCGCCCGCTGGTCAGCTGCCGCCGCCGACGACGACGACGAAAACGACGACGACGACGACGACGACGACGACGACGACGACGACGACGACGACGACGACGTGGCACCAACGCCGCCGACGACGACGCCGACGTCGACGCAGTAACGCCGCCGACGACGAGGCCGACGCCGACGCCGACGACGCCACCGACGCCGCCGCCGCCGCCGACGACGACGACGACGACGACGACGACGACGCCGGCGGCGCCGCCAGCGACTGCGACGGCGAGCTCAGGGACGCTCTGGAGGCGGGGGGCAGAGGGGCGCCTCGGAGGGCGACGGGCAGGCGGAGGCCGTCGTCGGCGTCGTCGTCGTCGTCGGCGACGTCGTCGTCGTCGGCGTCGTCGTCGGCGTCGTCGTCGTCGGCGACGTCGTCGTCGTCGTCGTCGGCGTCGTCGTCGCCGTCCTGGTCGTCCTCGTGGTCCTCGCCCCTTCCCTCGGAAAAAAACGCGCCGCTTGAGCAAATTCGTGGTCTGGCCTGGGCACCGTCAAAGACGGCCCAAAAGGCGGCCCGAGACGGCCCAGCAAGCCCAGCGTGAAGCTCGAGATCAATCGGACTATGCGGATAGAAGGCGGATCCAAGATGCAGCGCAACTGAGCTCACCGCTTTCGCCAAACCCGTAGACACGACGAAAAAGTCCATCTTGGACTGTTTCGAACGAGCTGGATACCGCGTCGGCTCGTTGGTCGCTATCACCTGCGCCTTCAGATCCAGGGGGACCTCTGGCGAACGAGTTTCATCTTGAAATCTCCGTCCAGGATGTACGCCCGAACCGGCCAGTCTCGCACCCAACGAACTGCCTAGTTCCCGATTCCCCTCAGACGACCCCCTCACAGTCATGCAGGTAGACCGTGCCAGCAAAGAAATGCTCTGCACTGGGCGGATGGACCACCGCCGTGAGGCGGCGCGGGCCCGACGGGGCAAGGTTGGGAGGAGGGCTGTGGAGCCCCAAGGCCAACCAACTGCGGGCCAGGATGGCCAACCCCAAGGAAGGCCTCCACCAGGGCCAACGCATGCCATTGACGGCATGGATCGGCAGCCGTACCTGATGCACCGACCGGCGGCCTTTTCCAGGGCCTCCTGCGAAGGGAGCTTGTGCTCCTGCAGAAGAAGGACATGGGCCTCGCGGGACTCAAGCCACTCCTTAGTGGCGCTCCAAGCGTTGCCATTGGCGGTCTGAACGTGGAGCTCCAAGGCTTCTAGCTTGGGGGCGACGGCGCAGGGGACCCAGGAGGAGGAGGAGGAGGCGGAGAAGGAGGCGGAGGCCCTCAGAGGGATGCACCCAGCGCCCGTCGGGAGAGCCCAGAACCGAATCGAGAAGTCGGATCGGAATCCAGCGAGATCGAATCGGATCGAATCGGAGGAATCGAAGCCCCGGCCCGCTGCCCTGACTGGGCCGTCCCGCCAGCGACGGCGACCCCACCGCACGCCGGCCCGGACCGGAGCCCCCGTGCGGCCCCCCGGCGGCCCCCCGGCGGCCTCCGTCCTCGCCCGACCGTCGCGGCCCTCTTCGCTTCTGGCGCTCTCGCCGCCGGCCCGAAGTGTCCGATGTGTCAGCGTGAAGGGGCCCAGGGGCCCAGGGACACACAAATAATAGATGCACGCCAATCCCAGGATTCCCCATACGTTTCCATATTTGTTTGATGTTCGTCTTCCCCCCCACACATTTGCCACAGTTTCCCACACTTCCTGCGGAATCGACGGTTCATTGTGTCTGTGTTTTCCCCTCCTGACAAGTACTGACCTCCGACCTGCCGCCCTCGGACGGCGTGGGCTTCAGATGAAGGGACCCCCCAGGCCCGACACCCCGCTGAGAGCAGAGCAGTGCCTCAGGCTCAGCGCGCGAGCACCGCGATCTCTGCCACACGTCCTGACCAGGACCACGTGACCTCACCCTCGCATACGGCTCCTACGCCCCTACTTTCTGCCTTGACGACACCCTGGGCACCGCCCACGGCGCAACGGGCGCGATGGTCAAGAGCGCATTCTTCCGACGCCTCGCCACAGAAACCGACGACGCCTACGACCGACGCCTGTCCTGGCTGGACGCTTTTCAATCGGCGCAGAGGCCCGACGTATCCCGATGACGACGACCTCGTCCGACCGTCTTCCGATGCCGGCCGACGACTGACTGACGCCTCCGTTGTCTCTCGGGGATACCAGCCCCATGCGCGCATGCTGTGCCATTGCTTCGCCATCATGTCCACCGTCATCCACCGTGCCTGTCTTGTCTGATCCCTGCTGCCTCCGGCGGGCGCGTGCCGCCAGGTGCAACGCCCACTCCTTCGCCTCGTGCGTCCGCCGCCTGGGCCGTTCGTCGGGCCACCCACGGTGCTGCCCTCGCCTTGTGAGCCCTTTGCACCTGGGCACCCCTGTTCGCTCTTGCCCTCACCCGGTCCACCTGCCGCAAGAGTCGGCCCGTTCGGTGGGGACGTCTGCGCCTGCTGCCACCCCGACCCACCTGGGCCAGCGTCCCATGAGAACGCCTTACAACGCGCTCCACGGATCACGCCTTGGATCGCGGTCGGGGATGCCCTTTCGCGGCGCCCTCTTGCAGGGACCCAGAGGCGTGCATGCCAACACGCGCTGTACCCGGGCCTCCTTTCACCGTGGGCGTGCAGATCGGGAGTGCCACATCTGGATCGCCATGTCCTGCTCTGCTTGCCAGTCGCAGTCCCGATCTAACCGTGCCGGGGGGGGGGGGTCTCGCCACCCATGTTTCATATCTGCGGCCCCTCCCGCCACACGAGGTGGGCGTAGTGTGGCGCTTGCAGCCTCGCGCCCGGACACGCGGTGTCTGAACTGTTTCGCGCTTTCTCGCTCTCTCTCTCTCTCTCTCTCTCTGCCTTCTTCATATCACCCTGTCGATTTCCAAGCTCGCTTTTTTTGTTTCTCTCTCTCTCTCTCTCTCTCTTTCTCTCTCTCTCTCTCTCTCTCTCTTTCTCCCTCTCTCTCTATCTCTCTCTCTCTCTCGCTCTCTCTCTCTCTCTCTCTCTCTCTCTCTCTCTCTCCCTACCACCATCACCATGCACATCTCAGAAAAAGGGGCAGTGCAGACAACGGCCGCTCTCCTCGGCCCAGATCCGCCCAAAACCTGTCCCCGAGCCTCTCCGAAGCGGGTCCAGCCATGGCGACGAGGCGCCCCCAGGAGGCCCGAAGCGGACGACCAGCGCCAGGGAGGGCCGCCGCTGCCTCGACCGGCCCTCCTCCGGCCTGCTGCCCATGCCTCCGCCCGCGGCCCCGAACCAGCCACTGAGTCTCCGAGGAGAGGGCCAGCTTCTGCAGCTCGCCGTCGACGAAGGCCAGCAGCCTGCCCCGGGGCGAAGAGCGCGAGACGGGAAGCACAGCCTCGTGTAAGCTTGGACAGCCCCAGGAGAGCAGCGCGCTGCGGAAGTAGATCGAGACGGGAGGCTTGTGGCGATTTCCAGCCTCTGGGGACCAATGCCAGGCCCCGGGACCGTCAACCACCCGGGGACGTACCCAACCCCTTGTACACATGAGGCGACTATACATCGTACCGCTCAACACAAAAGCAAGCACTGAAGGATCCGCCGTGCTCTTGAACGCTTCGCCAAAGAACGGTTGGCCAGAGTCACATGTTTCAAATTCGCGGCATCAGTCTTAGGAGTCAGATCGTTGGCAGGAAGGCGACCACGAGGGGGCGTGGAAACATACTGATGAGGGGGGAGCTGGAGGCGTGCTTCGTGGGAGTAACAGCGCATCGCGCTAGAACAGCGCCATGCGCGCTATGACAAAACACCGCCCTGCGCTAAGCGCTGCAAAAGCCCAAGTGCACTACGGACAAGAGGCTACTGAAGAGTCGATGCGGCATGGGCACATGACAACGCCATGCGCTCCGTGGAGCCCCAACCCGTTGCGATCTGCGATCAAACAGCGCAGGGAGATCTCATGGTGGCCCCCGTGGGACGTCCTTCCGCTGAACCTCCCAGGAGCCCACGAAAGAAACGACAATTTCGCAGATCGCAGCCCACCTAGGGACGGCGAAGGTTCGTGATGATCTGCGTGGGACGTACCTCCGCTGGCCCTCCCAGAAGCCCACGAAAGTGGAGACAGTTTCGCTGATCGCAACCCCCCGAGGGGCGACGAGGTCTCGCGGTGATCTGCGTAGGACGTACCTCCGCTGGCCCTCCCAGAAGCCCACGAAAGTGGCGACGGTTTCGCAGATCGTAGCCCCCCAAGGGGACAGCGAGGTCTCGTGGTGGACATACCTCTGCTGAGCGAGCAACGACATGTGTACATGTACGCCCTCCGCGGTCTTGCGTGCACGAACCTCCGCGTTCAAACGCAACTCGGCGGAAACAAACCGCGTACATGTACATATGTTGTTGCCCTCTGATCTGCTGGACCCCCCAGGAGCCCACGAAAGAAAACATAGTGGGAAAAACCGTCCTCAGAGTGTTGTCCGACTATTTTGGGATTTTCCTCCTGCAGAGGGACATGCCCGACTCACGGCCAGGGTCTCGAGGCGAACGCGGCCGTGGCGGCGAGGGAAGGGCAAGAGGTGGCCGCAGCGGCACCGTCCTCACTGCCGGAGGCCCCCCAACGGCCATCGGCCGTCGGCCCAAGAGGCGAGCGTCGACCCTCAACCGCCGATGCAGCGTCGGCCGCCGCTCCTCGCTCGTCGCTCGTCGCTCCTCGGGGCGGTCGTCGGCCGCCGCTCCCCGAGGCGGCCGTCGACCCTCGACCGCCGAGGCGGTCGTCGGCCGTCGGCCGTCGCGCCGTCGGCCGTCGACCGTCGGCCGCCGCGGCGATCGTCGGCCGCCGCGGCGATCGTCGACCGTCGGTCGGTCGCCGAGGCGGCCGTCGGCCGTCGGCCGGTCGGTCGGTCGGCGCCTCGGCGGGCGGCGGGGGGGGGCCTGGCGTGGTGGCGGGCCAGCTGGCGCTCCAGCACCGCCAGGAGCTCCCACGGCCGCAGGCCCTCCGGGGTCGCGCCGTGCGCGGCAGCCTTCGCCCGGCGGGGGCGCCGCGCCGGCGAGGCCGAGGCCGAGGACGACGAGGACGAGGCCGAGGAAAGGACGACGACGACGACGACGACGACGACGACGACGACGACGACGACGGCGACGACGACGACGACGACGACGACGACGACGACGACGACGACGACGACGACGACGGCGACGACGGCGACGACGACGACGACGAGCACGAGGAAGAGGACGGGGGCGACGAGGATGACCTGTGTGGCTCTGCGGTGGGGGCGTCGCCCCCCAAGACCTGGCGCAGCCAGACCCAACCATCTGACGATTTGGTGCAGCTGGAGGGTGGGACCGAAGTGAAACAAAGAGTCGCCAAACCGGGACAGATCGATTTCGGTTCGGTTCGCGCCGTGCGTGACGCGCGTGCGGGCCAAGCCAGCCCAAGATTATCCTGGCGAAGGACCCAACCATATGAAATTGTGGGTACCGCAATTGTGAATATTTTCTTCGGTGAAGCTCCCTATGGGGCCACGAAGCGCTGCGCTGGGCGGGGGGGGAACGCATGCGGGTGGTCCCACTGGGGGCGTCGGTGGGGCCCCCTATGCTGCCACGAAGCGCTGTACTGGGTGGGTGAAAATGCCAAATTGGATGTGTGGGACGCATGCGGGCGGTCCCATTGGGGGCTTCGGTGGAGCGCCACGAAACGCCGTGCTGGGTGGGTGACAATGCCAAGTTGGGTGTGGGGGACGCATGCGGGCGGCCCCACTGGGGGGGTTCGGTGGGGCCCCCTATGGGGTCACGAAGCGCTGTACTCGGTGGGCGACAATGCAAAATTGAGCGTGGCGGACGCATGCGGGCGGTACCACTGGGGGTTTCAGTGGAACTCCCTATGGGGCCACGAAGCGCTGTACTGGGCGGGTGACAATGCCAAATTGGGTGTGGGGGACGCATGCGGGCGGTCCCACTGGGGGCTTCGGTGGAGCTCCCTGTGGGGCCACGCAACGCTGTATTGGGTGGGTGAAAATGCCAAATTGGGTGTGGGGGACGCATGCGGGCGGCCCCACTGGGGGCTTGAGCGGAGCACCATTGGGCCACGAAACGCTGCACTGGGTAAGTGAAAATGCCAAATCGGGTGCGGGGGACGCATGCGGACGGTCCCACTGGGAGCTTCGGTGGAGCTCCCTGTGGGTTCACGAAGCGCTGTACTGGGTGGGTGGCAGTGCCAAATCGGGCGTGGGGGGCGCATGCGGGCGGTCCCACTGGGGGGTTCGGTGGAGCTCCCCATGGGACCACGAAACGCTGTATTGGGTGGGTGAAAATGCCAAATTGGATGTGGGGGACGCATGCGGGCGGTCCCACTGGGAGCTTCGGTGGAGTTCCTTGTGGGGCCACGAAACGCTGTGCTGGGTTGGTGATAGTGCCAAGTTGGGTATGGGGGACGCATGCGGGCGATCCGACTGAGGGCTTCGGTGGGGCTCCCTATGGGGCCACGAAGCGCTGTACTGGGTGGGTGACAATGCCAAGTTGGGTGTGGGGGACGCATGCGGGCGGTACCACTGGGGGCTTCGGTGGAGCTCCCTATGGGGCCACGAAGCGCTGTACTGGGTGGGTGAAAAAACGAATTGGGCGTGGGGGGCGCATGCGGGCAGTCCCATTGGGGGCTTCGGTGGAGCTCCCTATGGGGCCACGAAACGCTGTACTGGGTGGGTGAAAATGCCAAATCGGGTGCGGGGGACGCATGCGGACGGTCCCACTGGGGGCTTCGGTGGAGCTCCCTCCGGGGCCACGAAACGCTGTACTGTGTCGGTGAAACGCATGGAAGAAGGAGGAGGGAGGGGAGGAGGAGGAGGAGGAGGAGGAGGAGGAGGAGGAGGAGGAGGAGGAGGAGGAGGAGGAGGAGGAGAGGAGGAGGAGAGGAACGCGGGGCGACGTCTCTTCAAAACGAGGACCGAACACCACAGGATGGTTGGGAAAAATGTGTCTCCCCGGCCCAGGCGTTGTGTCGAGGTTGGCTGTCCCGATGGTTGTCCCGATGGTTGTCCCGAAAAATCTCCCGATGGTTCTCGCGATCGTTGTCCCGATGGTTCTCCCGATGGTTGACCTGATGGTGCTCCCGATGGTTCCCTCGATGGTTCTCCCGATGGTTCTCCCGACGCGTGTCTCGATGATTGTCCCGATTGCGTGTCGGTCAAGAAATGCGCTCGGTCCCTCCGACGCCTTGCTAGTTGCGCCGAAGTAAACACATGTGCTTGGCGCCTCAATTAACAAAAATGCGCTCGGCACCTTCGTAGCCGAGCGATGTGCCTAGGAATCGTCGGGATGTCTCGGGCGGCGGCGGCAGATTTGCGAGGATGGTCCAAGCGGCGGCGCCAGGGTTGTGAGGTTGTTTTTATATATATATATATATATATATATATAATAATAATAATAATAATATTTAACAAAAAAAAAAAAAAAAAAAAAAAAAAAAAAAAAAAAAAAAAAAAAAAAAAAACAAAAAAAAAAAAAAACTGCCCCCTGGCGGTTCCTGCTTCTGGTGCCGAAGTGCCACGACTGCCACATCACGGTGACCGTGGGTTTCTCGCAGCAGAGGAGTCGGGGACACCGAACGAGCGCCTCGCTCGAGATATCGCTTGCTACATCGCGGTGGTCACGGGGCTCTCAAAGCATCAGGTCGGCAACTGTCAACGAGCGCCTCGCTCGAAACATGCCCACCATCTAGCTGCTGACGGGCAAGTGTCCTGCCCCTTGGCGGCTCCTCGCTGTGGTGCCCCAACGCCACGTCTGCGTCGCGGTAATCACGGGGCTCTCAAAGCAGAGGGGTCGGAGGCTGCAAACAGGCGCCTCGCTCGAGACATCCCCCCAATCTGGCCGCAAACGGGCAAGTGTCCTAGCCCCTGGCGGCTCCTGGGTGTGGTGCCTAAATGCCACACCTGCAGCGTCGCGGTGATCACGGGGCTGTCAAAAGAGAGGAGTCGGGGACTCCCGACGAACGCCTCGCTCGAGACATCCCCACAGCCTGGCCGCGAACTGGCAAGTGCCATGCCCCCTGGCGGTTCCTGCTTGTGGCGCCCAAATGCCACGCCTGCTACGTCGCGGTGATCACGGGACGTCTAAGTACGACTGTCTAGGTATGCGTGGTCTAGGTCCGAGAGTCTAGATGCGATTGAGGCTGAGCGCCATTGAGTGTGAATTTGAATGAGTCTGAGTGTGAATGAGTCTGAGTGCGAGTGAGTCTGAGTAGGAGTGAGTCTCAGTCTGAGTGAGCCGAGTGTGCGTGAGTCTGAACACGAATGAGCCTGAGTGTTAGTAAGTCTGGGCATGAGTGACTCTGGGAGTGAGTGCTCTGAAGCATGACAAGCTGAGTGTGATTAAGTCTGAGAGTTGCTCAACTGAAGATGGATGGGCCTAAGTATGACTAGGCTGACATCAGCATGAGTGTGCGACGGAGGCGGGTGAGTGAGTGAGGGGTTATCCTGGGCCCGCCCGACAAGGTCGAGTTTGAGTACGAGGACAAATACTAGGCGGGAAAGAGGACGAAGGGAGGCGGAGGCATCACACTCATAACAAAAACGCAAACTCAGGGTACTGAACTGAGAATTATGTACTTCGTCGTGTTCGACCTCTGGGGGCCGCTTCTGCGACCTGGAACCGTCAAGACATGATCCCGAACGAAAAAACTGTGCCCGCCGACCCAAACACACCGCGCTTTGATGTGTTTCGATGCTTGGACCCTCTGGACCCCTCTTAAGATATACAGGCGCACATCCGACCAGAACATATAGAGCAACAACATTGTGACACAGTATTTCCCCAGCGGTGTGGCCAGACAGTATTCATGTACCTGAACGCATATGTATATATATATATATGTACACATATGAATATACATATTTTTATGTATACATGTGAGTGTACGTCTATGTATGTGAAAACATGTGTGAATGTGTGAGTGTGAATATGTATGTTATTATGTGTATGTGTGTTCGTGTGTGCGTGTGTGCGTGCGTGCGTGCCTGCGTGCGCACGTGCGTGTTTGCGTGCGTGTGCGCATGCGTGCGTGAGTGCGTGCGTGCATTGCGTGCGTGCGTGTGCGCGTGTGCGCGTGTGCGCGTGTGCGCGTGTGCGCGTGTGCGCGTGTGCGTGTGTGCGGGGGTGCGTGTGTGCGGGGGTGCGGGGGTGCGTGGGTGCGTATGTGCGTGTGTGGGTGTGTTTGTGTGTACGTCTGTGCGTGTGTGCGTGTGTGCGTGTGTTCGTGTGTGCGTGTGTGCCTGTGTGCGTGTGCGCGTGTGCGCGTGTGCGCGTGTGCGCGTGTGCGCGTGTGTGCGTGTGTACGTGTGTACGTGTGCGCGTGTGCGCGTGTGCGCGTGTGCGCGTGTGTGCGTGTGTACGTGTGTGCGTGTGTGCGTGTGTGCGTGTGTGCGTGTGTGCGTGCGTGCCTGTGTGCCTGTGTGAATGTGTGCGTGTATGCGTGTGTGCGAGTCTGCGGTTGTGCCGGTGTGCGTGTGTGCGTCCGTGTGCGGGGGTGCAGGGGTGCGTGGGTGCGTGTGTGCGTGTGTGCGCGTGTGCGTGTGTGCATGTGTGCGTGTGCGCGTGTGTGCGTGTGTGCGTGCGTGCGTGTGTGCGTGGGTGCGTGTGCGTGTGTGTGCGTGTGTGTGTGTGTGTGCGTGTGTGCGTGTGTGCGTGTGTGCGTGTGTGCCTGTGTTCGTGTGTGCGTCCGTGTGTTTGTGCGTTTGTGGGCGTGGTTGTGGGTGTGTTCGCGGGTGCTTGTGGATGTTTGTAGGTGTTTGCGGGTGTGTATGGGTGTGTTTGTGGGTGTTTCTGGGTGTGTTTGTGGCTGTGTGTTGTGGGTGTGTGTGGCTTTGTTTAAGAGTGTGTTTGTGGGTGTGTTAGTGGGTGGGGTTGTGAATGTGTGTGTGGGTGTGTATTGGGGTGTGTTTGCGGGTGTGGTTGTGGGTGTGCTTCTGGATGTGGTTGTGGGTGCTTGTGGGTGTGCTTGTGGGTGTGCTTGTGGGTGTGGTTGTGGGGGTGTGTGCTGGTATGGTTGTGGGTGTGCTTGTGGGTGTGGTTGTGGGTGTGCTTGTGGGTGTGTTTGTGGGTGTGTTTGTGGGTGTGTTTGTGTGTGGGTGTGTTTGTGGGGGTGTTTGTTGGTGTGGTTGTAGGTGTTTGTGGGTGTGGTTGTGGGTGTTTGTGCGTGTGGTTGTGGGTGTGGTTGTGGGTGTGGTTGTGGGCGTATGTGTGTGAATGTGGTTGTTGGTGTGTGTTGTGGGTGTGATTGTGTGTGTGGCTGTGGGTGTGTTGGTGGGTGTGGTTGTGGGTGTGGTTGTGGGTGTGTTTGTGGGTTGTGTGTGGGTGCGGTTGCGGGTGTGCTTGTGGGTGTGTGTGGGTGTGGTTGTGGATATGTTTGTGAGTGTTGTTGTTGGTGTGGTTGTCGGTGTGTTTGTGGGTGTGGTTGAGGGTGTGTTTGTGTGTGCTTGTGGGTGTATTTGTGGGTGTGTTTGCGGGTGTGTTCGTGGGTGTGTTTGTGGGTGTGTCAGTGGGTGCGTGTGTGTGTGGGTGTGGTTGTGGATATGTTTGTGAGTGTTGTTGTGGGTTGTTTATGGGTGGGATTGTGTGTGTTTGTGGGTGTGTGTGTGGGTGTGTTTGTGGGTGTGCTTGTGGGTGTGTCTGTGTGCCTGTGTGCCTGTGTGCCTGTGTGCCTGTGTGCCTGTGTGCATGTGTGCCTGTATGCCTGCTGTGTGCCTGTGTGCCTGTGTGCCTGTGTGCCAATGTGCCTGTGCGACTGTGTGCCTGTGTGGCTGTGTGCCTGTGTGTATGTGTGTCTGTGTGTCGGTGTGTCTGTATGTCTGTGTGCCTGTCTGCCAGTGTGCCTGTGTGCCTGTGTGCCTGTGTGCCCTGTGTGCCTGTGTGCATGTGTGCCTGTGTGCCTGTGCGCCTTCGTGCCTGTGTGCCTGTGTGCCTGTGTGTCTGTGTGTATGTGTGTCTGTGTGGCTCTGTGTCTGTGTGTCTGTGTGTCTGTGTGGTTGTGTGCCTGTGTGCCTGTGTGCCTGTGTGCCTGTGTGCCTGTGTGCCTGTGTGCGTCTGTGTGTATGTGTGCATGTGTGCCTTTGTGTCTGTGTCTGTGTCTGTGTGTCTGTGTGTCTGTGTGTCGGTGTGTCTGTGTGCCTGTGTGTCTGTGTGTCTGTGTGTCTGCGTGTCTGCGTGTATGTGCCTCCATGTGGCTGTGTCGATGCGTCCGTGTGTCTGTGTGTCTGTATGACTGTGTCTGTGTGCCTGTGCGTCTGTGTGTCTGTGTGTGTGTGCCTGTGTGCCTGTGTGTCTGTGTGCCTGTGTGCCTGTGTGCCTGTGTGTCTGCGTGTATGTGTCTCAATGTGGCTGTGTGTCGGTGTGTCTGTGTGTCTGTGTGTATGTGTGTCGGTGTGTCTGTGTGTTTTTGTGTACGTGTGCGTGTGTCTGTGCGTGTGCGCGTGCGTGTGCGTGTGCATGTGCGTGCGTGCGTGCGTGTGCGTGTGCGTGTGGGTGTGCGTGTGCGTGTGCGTGTGCGTGTACGTGCTCGTGTGCGTGAGCGTGTGCGTGTGCGCGTGCGTGTGCGTGTGAGTGTGCGTGTGCGCGTGCGTGTGCGTGTGCGTGTGCGTGTGGCGTGTGTGCGTGTGCGTGTGCGCGTGTGCGTGTGCGTGTGTGCGTGTGCGTGTGCGCGTGCGCGTGCGTGTGCGTGGGCGTGTGCGTGTGCGTGTGCGTGTGCGCGTGTGCGTGTGCGTGTGCGTGTGCGCGTGCGTGTGCGTGTGCGCGTACGTGTGCGTGTGCGTGTGCGCGTGCGCGTGTGCGCGTGTGTACTTTCGTGCGTGAGTGCGTGCGTGCGTGCGTGCGTACGTGCGCGCGTGCGTGCGTGGGTGTGTGTGTGTGTGCGTGCGTGCGTGCGTGTGTGCGTGTGTGCGTAGGAATGTTTGTGTGTTCGTGTGTGTGTGTGTGTCTGTGCGTGCGTGCGTGCGTTCGCGCGCGCGCGTGTGTGCGCGCGTGTCTGCAATTTTTCTACATCGCTCATATCCCCCAGGCAGTGATTGATTGCACTTGAGGAACTGACCTTGTGTGGCAATCTGGCGGCTATGCTGTCGCCGTCGCCGACTCGTCGCCGCCCGTGGTCTGGGCCTGCGTGGCGATCTGGCGGCTTCGTTGTCGCCGTCGCCACCCCGTCGCCGCCTCGTCGCCGCGCGTCGTCTGGGCCTGTGCGGCGGCGCGGCGGCAGTGTCGTCGCCGTCGCCGCCCCGTCGCCGCCTCACTGTTGTTGTCGCCGTCGCCGCCCCGTCGCCGCCTCACGGCCGCCGCGCAATGTATCTTTTTAATTCCTCAATCAGTGCTTGCACTGAAGGGGTCCTCGCGGAAATTTAAAGATTTGGCGAAAATTCCCCGCCGATTTTGGTGGCAGGCTGGGTTCCCGGGTTCCCGGGTTCCCCGTTCCGGGTTCCCAGGTTCCCCGTCCCAGGTTCCCGGGTTCCCGATTCCGGGTTCCGGGCCGACTTCGGAGGGCGGCGAGGTTCCCGGGTTCCCGGGTTCCTGGTCGGTCTGCTTATCGATTGGTCTCACCATCCATCTCATTACCCACTTCTCTATCGATCTCACCATAGATCTCACAATCGATCTCAATATCAATCTCACAAGCGATCTCACTAGATATCGCATGAGCGATCTCGCGATCGATCTCACTATCGACCTCATTGGATCGATTTCACTCTCGGACTCACGATCGACCTTACAATCGTCCGCACTTTCGATTCCACTATCGATCTCATTATCGATTACACAATCGATCTCAAAATCCATAACATTAATTTTCAAATCATCCACTGGTTGGGGTTTTCTCAGGTGTAATGATCTACCACCCCCCCGAGGCCGGGATCATCGGAACCCGCGGGGATGCGCGAATGACAAATGTTTCTGTCCCGTAGTTGATTTTAACAACTAACGCATGCCATCCAAGTCAAACCGCCCCCCTCCCCACACTGTGGAGAGAGAAAGAACAACATGTGCGCACATTCCTTTATCAAACATAATATGTCCTCAAGGGCCCCTTGCAACAATAGAGGGGGACAAAGTCCACGCGCGCGCGTCGTCGCGCGCGCATGCCACAAATCTTTCAAAAGCATTGGGTTTCGCACGGCTGTAAAATGCGAGTGCCCCGGAAAGCATATAAACGCACATGATGGTGCACCATGGATTTTCGAATAGAAAATCCATGCGCGCGCGTTCTTGCGAATTCTTGAGACACCATTAAATTCAACAGTTTCATCACATGCGACCAACCGGGCCTCTCGCGCGCGCGTCGGGATTGTTCGAACGCCCTTGCGCGCGCTGGGAGGGGGGGGGGGGGGGGCCCGCGATCTCTCTCGACGAATGCCACGCGGGCCGCTCGCGCCCGCCGGCCGCGCACGAATGTCGAAATCAACCCAAGACCGTTATCGCCGACACGTGGCCACCATCATCGTCATCGGCGCGATCAGCATCGGCACCGTCCTTGGCCTAGCCGTCGACATCGCCATCGTCGTCACCAGCATCGTTACGATCATCACCGCGTCAGCAAACATCGACGTCGCCATAGCACCGCGCCCACCCGACTCACCGACTCGCAGCCAAACTGCCGCGCCCCAGCGCGGCCGACGAGACGCGCTGGGAAGCTCCAGGCCGTCACCGCCACCGCGGGCGCGCCAAACAAGCTGGTCGCTCTGCACGCGATCCTGCGCGCGCTGGCGCCGCTGCAGCGATGCGTCAGCCAGCGCCAAGAAGTCATGGCAGTGGCCGCCGCATGGGTTTGGTAAACCAGATTGCGGGCGGGCGGGTGGGATGGTTGCGCGAGCAATAAACTTGACAACTTCAAATTCGGCAGGATGGTTTCTCCTTTCTTAACAGAAATCAAATGTTACATCCCTCCCCGAATTTAACGGCCCATTTTTCCGCGTTGCAATTTACATGCGGTTCTGTCCCATCGTCCATTCGAAATATGAACTCATGCCATCCCAGCCAGGCCGGTATCGGCCCCCTCTCTCATCGTCTGAAAAATACTATGCGCGCACATCGCCTATCAAAAATCATTCTTGTTCAACACACCCTAGCAAACAAGAGACGAAGCAACGAGCGCGTCGTGGCGCGCGCATGCCGAAATTCCTCGAAAACCGTGAATATCGTAATTAATTCAAAACCGGGAGCCATGACAGCATGTAAAAAACACCTGGTTTCGCAACAAGGGGGTTCAAAAAAACCTGCGCCCACGATCTTGCAAATTCTTTCGGAAATCGTAGGTTTTCGAATCTGTTCATAGAAAGATACCAAGCGGGCCCTTCGCGCGCACATGTCGAAATCGTTTGAACGCCCTTGCGCGAGTCTTGTCGCAAGAATCCTTTGCGGCAAAGAGGACGAAGTGCACGCGCGCGCGTCGTCGCGCGCGCATACCGAAATCCTGTAAAAACCTTAGTCGGCGTAAAGATTTCGAAAACAAAACCCCAAAAAGAAATCAAACCACATGGTTTTGCAACACCCGCTGTCCACAAAAAAAAGCGTTGGCGGTCGCGCGGATCCTGAGGGAACCACCGTTTTTTCCCCAACACGTTCCTCAAATTATGCCAAACGGGCCTCTCGCGCCACATGACGCAATCATTCGAACGCCCTGGCGCGCGTGCGCGGAGGGGGGGCGCGATCCGTGTCAAATAATTCGACGCGGGCCAATCGCCCGCGTCGGCCGCGCGCGCGTGTCGAACTCGCTCAAAACCTCCATCGCCGACGCGAGGACATCGTGCATCGGCGGGCGTGATCAACATCGGCGCCGTCATTGGTCTTGCCGTCGGCATCGCCACCATCGTCACCAGCATCGCTACTCTCCTAATCGTGTCTACCGCTGTCGGCGTCGCCATGATACCGCGCCCGCCCAAGTCACTGACTCGCACTCAAGTGCCCGCTGAGAAATGCCCAGCGGTCAGCGCTACCGTGGCCGCGACGGTTGTGCCAAACTAGCTGGCCGTTGTGCGCGCGAGCATGCGCGGGCCAGCGCGGCCGCAGAGATGCACCAGCAAACGCCAAGCACTCACCGCAATTGCCGCCGCATGGGTTTTGCAAACCAAGTTGCGGGTGGCTGGGTGGGATGTTCGCAAGGGAATGGGATGTGCCAACTCGTTTGTATTAAAACCAAACGCACCACATAGTTTGCAACACATCGGTGATTCCGCAAATATATAAGACAACCTATATACGGAAAAAAAACTGATCTACCACACACACCCAAACCCCCAAGGCCGGAATTCACGGTCCATCCTGGGGATGTACAATTTACATGTGAATTTGCCCTGTTCGCTAACTTTGTAAATGAACGTATGCCATCCCTGCTAAGCCGGGATCCCCCCACCCCCATCATCGTGGTCAAAAATCAATATGCGCGCACACTCGTTGATCAAGACCATAGAAATATATGTTTATACATAAATGCACAGATGTACCTATAAGGGAAAAGCGCGCGTCGTCGCGAGTGCATGCAGCACCCCCAAGAAAAAACTGAGGCGCCGCAAATGTTTCAAAATCGTGCCTCCCGAACACATTATATATATGTATATGTATATATGAAACAAACATAGATTTGCAGCATGACTCCCAAAAAAAATGTCCACGCGCGCTCTTGTTAATTCCCCACATCCTGAGTGGGGTTCTTGTTTTCCCAGAACACCCACACCTTCCCACCCACCTCCCGCTCCATCTTCCATACAGCACAATATTATTCCTACCACACACACCATACCATACCATAGTTCCTACCACACATACCATACCATACCATACCACACCATACGTACCATACCGTACCGTACCACCTCTCCAGGGAGGCCCCGCCTGAGCGAGGAGGGTATCCGCAAACCATACTATTTACATGGTTTCGTGCCCCTCCCACCCCTCCGGGGAGGCCCCGCCTGAGCGAGGAGGGTATCGCAAACCATACTATTTACATGGTTTCGTGCCCCTCCCACCCCTCCAGGGAGGCCCCGCCTGAGCGAGGAGGGTATCGGAATACCATACTATTTACATGGTTTCGTGCCCCTCCCACCCCTCCAGGGAGGCCCCGCCTGAGCGAGGAGGGTATCCGCAAACCATACTATTTACATGGTTTCGTGCCCCTCCCACCCCTCCAGGGAGGCCCCGCCTGAGCGAGGAGGGTATCGGAATACCATACTATTTACATGGTTTCGTGCCCCTCCCACCCCTCCAGGGAGGCCCCGCCTGAGCGAGGAGGGTATCGGAATACCATACTATTTACATGGTTTCGTGCCCCTCCCACCCCTCCAGGGAGGCCCCGCCTGAGCGAGGAGGGTATCCGCAAACCATACTATTTACATGGTTTCGGGCCCCTCCCACCCCTCCAGGGAGGCCCCGCCTGAGCGAGGAGGGCATCCGCAAACCATACTATTTACATGGTTTCGGGCCCCTCCCACACCTCCAGAGAGGCCCCGCCTGAGCGAGGAGGGCATCCGAAAACCATACTATTTACATGGTTTCGTGCCCCCCCCACTTCTCCAGGGAGGCCCCGCCTGAGCGAGGAGGGTATCCGAAAACCATATTATTTACATGGTTTCGTGCCCCTCCCACCCTCCAGGGAGGCCCCGCCTGAGCGAGGAGGGTATCCGAAAACCATACTATTTACATGGTTTCGTGCCCCTCCCACCCCTCCAGGGAGGCCCCGCCTGAGCGAGGAGGGTATCGGCAAACCATACTATTTACATGGTTTCGTGCCCCTCCACTCCTCCAGGAGGCCCCGCCTGAGCGAGGAGGGCATGAAGAAAATGGGTTCCCACGAAACCGTTAATCTTTTATGTGGGGAATCGTTAGCATAATATTTTCCCCACATCCTGAGTGGGGCTCTTGTTTTCCCAGAACACCCTCTCCTTCCCACCCACCTCCCGCTCCATCTTCCATACAGCACAATATTATTCCTACCACACACACACACCATACCATACCATAGTTCCTACCACACATACCATACCATACCATACCAGGGAGGCCCCGCCTGAGCGAGGAGGGTATCCGCAAACCATACTATTTACATGGTTTCGTGCCCCTCCCACCCCTCCAGGGAGGCCCCGCCTGAGCGAGGAGGGTATCGGAATACCATACTATTTACATGGTTTCGTGCCCCTCCCACCCTCCAGGGAGGCCCCGCCTGAGCGAGGAGGGTATCGGAATACCATACTATTTACATGGTTTCGTGCCCCTCCCACCCCTCCAGGGAGGCCCCGCCTGAGCGAGGAGGGTATCGGAAAACCATCCTATTTACATGGTTTCGTGCCCCTCCCACACCTCCAGGGAGGCCCCGCCTGAGCGAGGAGGGTATCCGAAAACCATACTACTTACATGGTTTCGTGCCCCTCCCACCCCTCCAGGGAGGCCCCGCCTGAGCGAGGAGGGTATCGGAAAACCATACTATTTACATGGTTTCGTGCCCCTCCCACCCCTCCAGGGAGGCCCCGCCTGAGCGAGGAGGGTATCGGAAAACATTACTCTTCGCCAGGTTTCGTAGCCCTCCCCCCTTCCAGCGGGGCCCCGCCAAAGCGAGGAGGGCATCAAGAAAATGGGTCCCACGAAACCGTTAATCTCTTTATGTGGGGAACTCCGTTAGCATAATTTTTCTGTTCGAGCAGCCCGACGAGGGGCGCGCATACGCACAACAATTATGCTAACGGAGTTCCCCACATAAAGAGATTAACGGTTTCGTGGGACCCATTTTCTTGATGCCCTCCTCGCTTTGGCGGGGCCCCGCTGGAAGGGGGGAGGGCTACGAAACCTGGCGAAAAGTAATGCTTTCCGCGACCCTCCTCGTTCAAGCGCGGCCTCTCTGGAGGAGTGGAGGGGGGACACGAAAACCATGTAAATAGTATGGTTTTCGGATACCCTCCTCGCTCAGGCGGGGCCTCCCTGGAAGGGTGGGAGGGGCACGAAACCATGTAAATAGTATGGTTTGCGGATACCCTCCTCGCTCAGGCGGGCCTCCTTGGAAGGGTGGGAGGGGCACGAAACCATGTAAATAGTATGGTTTGCGGATACCCTCCTCGCTCAGGCGGGGCTTCCCTGGAAGGGTGGGAGGGGCACGAAACCATGTAAATATTATGGTTTGCGGATACCCTCCTCGCTCAGGCGGGGCCTCCCTGGAAGGGTGGGAGGGGCACGAAACCATGTAAATAGTATGGTTTGCGGATACCTTCCTCGCTCGCTCAGGCAGGGGCCTCCCTGGAGGTGTGGGAGGGGCACGAAACCATGTAAATAGTATGGTTTTCGGATACCCTCCTCGCTCAGGCGGGGCCTCCCTGGAGAGGTGGGAGGGGCACGAAACCATGTAAGTAGTATGGTTTTTCGGATACCCTCCTCGCTCAGGCGGGGCCTCCCTGGAGAGGGTGGGAGGGGCATGTAAATAGTATGGTTTGCGGATACCCTCCTCGCTCAGGCGAGGCCTCCCTGGTATGGTATGGTATGGTATGTGTGGTAGGAACTATGGTATGGTATGGTGTGTGTGGTAGGAATAATATTGTGCTGTATGGAAGATGGAGCGGGAGATGGGTGGGAAGGAGAGTGTGTTCTGGGAAAACAAGAACCCCACTCAGGATGTGGGGAAAAATTAACAAAATGCGACCCAGCGGGCCTCGGAAGCGCATGTCGACATGATTCGAACGCCATTGCGCGCTTTGGGGGGGCAAGATACCTGCCCAATGCAACCATGTGGGTCGTTCGCGCCCGTCGGCAGCGCGCGCATGCCGAAATCCTTCCAAAACCTTCTTCACCGGCACGTGGACACCATCATCGTCATCGGCGTGATCAGCATCGGCGCCGTCATTGGCCTTGCCGTCTTCATCGTCTTCGTCGTCACCAGCATCGCTACTAGAATCATTAGGCCTGCCGTTGCCGACGTCGCTATGATACGGCGCCCACTCGAGTCACCGACTCGCACAGAAGTGCCCACGCATCAGCGCGGCCTTCGAGACGCGCTGGGACGTTCCCCAGGGGTTAGCTCCACCGCGGCCGCGTCTGTCGCGCCAGACTAGCTGGCCGCTCTGCGCGCGAGCTTGCGCGCGCTAGCGCGGCCGCGGAGGTGCGCCAGCCAGCGCCAAGCAGCCATCGCAATGGCCGCCGCATGGGTTTTGCAAACCAAGTTGCGGGTGGGTGGCTGGGATGATTGCGCGAGCGGTGGAGGTGATAACCTCCAGTTCGGCAGGGTGAAGTGCACCGCAAATATTGTACCTTATACGTTGCTCCACAGATCTTGCACAATCTATATTGCTGCCCCACGTGAATTGCTCACCATGTATTGCACACCATAGATCTCACGCTGGCTAACATACATGTAGCTGTACTGATACAATGAAAACATTATCCCAGTGCGACCCTACCTAGGAGTTGGAACCCCTAGGAAAGCAGCATTAGTAGTAACAGTAACGCTAAGCTAAAGCTAAGTTAAAACTAAGCTAAAGCTAAGCTAAAGCTAAGCCACAGCTAAGTTAAAGTTAAGCTAAAGCTAAGCTAAAGCTAAGCTAAAGCTAAGCTAAAGCTAAGCTAAAACTGAGCAACAGCTAAGCTGAAGCTAAGCTACAGCTAAGCTAAAGCTAAGCTAAAGCTAAGCTAAAGCTAAGCTAAAGCTAAGCTAAAGCTAAGCTAAAGCTAAGCTCAAGCTAAGCTAAAGCTAAGCTAAAGCTAAGCTACAGCTAAGCTCAAGCTAAGCTAAAGCTAAGCTAAAGCTAAGCTAAACGCTAAGCGAAAAGCTAAGCGAAACGCTAAGCTAAAGCTAAGCTACAGCTAAGCTAAAGCTAAGCTAAAGCTAAGCTAAAGCTAAAGCTAAAGCTAAAGCTAAGCTAAAGCTAAAGCTCCCAGGGCTCTGGGGGGGGGGGGGGGGACTGGGGGGAACCGCTCCCAGGGGCTGCTTTGCACTGCCCGGCCCCTTTAAGCTAAGAGAGTAAGAACCCTCTAGGCAGAGCCTAGGTAGGGAATTATACATGGAACAAGAATATATGGTTTGATCTCCGCGGGCCAGCGGGACTGGGTACGGAGCGCCCCTGGAGGGCCCAAGACGGACCCAGAGTGCCGCAAGAGAACCCCTGGCCCGAGACGGGCCAAGAAGGCTCTAAGGGACCTTGCAGAAAGTCCAAGAAGGCCCCGAGTCGCCGAGCGAACGGTCCAAGACGCCCCAGATGGACTCCAAGACGCCCCACGAAGCGTCCAAGAGACTTCCCAAGAGAGCTCCGAAAGAGCTCCTGTGGGAAAGCATACATGTTTAGCATATGAGACGTTTCGGCCTTCACGGCGTCGAAGACGACCCAAGAGGCTTCACGGATTATCCCAAGACAGCCCATGAGGCCCCAAAGAGGACCCCGATACGCTGGAAGAGGGCTCCCAGACGGCTCAAGAAGCGCCCAAGAGGCCCAAGAGGGCCGTTAGAGGGCCTCAGAGGGCCATCAGGGGGGTCCGAAAGGGGGAACTCGAAACTTCCGCCGCAAAGGGGTCCCCGAGGCCGCAAGCGACCCCCCCAGGGGCCCCGAGAGGCCCCCGGAGGCCCAAAAGAGGCCCCCCAAAGCCCCCCAAATGCTCCCGAGAGGCCTCCTGACAGGACCGTGTAGCTCTGACGCCTCCAAACTAACAAACGTCCGCGCGCGATAGCCACCCCAACCCGACCATATGCCGAACCAAGGAACCAATTAGTACGGCGAGGCTCCGAGGTTATCGAAATAAAGGTACATACATCTAAATTGATCTATACATAGATCTATATAGATCTACAGATATTAGAATGCATGTATATAACCATATGCCGATGTATATGCATTATCAGTTGTCGATGTATGTACAAATCTGTTGATTTACATACTCTGTACGGCAACCGCCGTGTGGGACCGACGCGCAAACAGCAGAAGAATCTCTGGGCGTGGCTGGCTCCCGACCCCTTCCTCCCAATTTTGCATCCCGAACCACTCTTGATGGTCCCCAGCCCCAGTCAGGACAAGAGGCAAAAGGCAAGAGGCAAAAGGCAAGAGGCAAGAGGCAAAAGGCAAGAGGCAAGAGGCGGAGGCAAGAGGCAAGAGGCAAAAGGCAACTCCCAGTTCGCCCAAAAGCGCGACCGCGCGCGGGGCCGGGAGGAGGCGCCAGGGCCAGGAGGGCCCCTGGAAAGCGAACTGTTTGGCCTGCTGCAGCTTTACTCAAGCAGAGGTCGAGCGACGGCGGAGCGCTTCTTTGGCAAATTGAGGCACTGGGCATGTCCCAAGCAATAAAATTGCCAAAACAAATCAAAAATATTTGTTTGTCATACTACAGAAATCGTCCCCTGACCATTTTTCCAATTCTTGAATACTCCTCCTGTAGAGGGACATGCCCGACTCAACTCTGAAGCGGGCGCAGCGGGAGGAGGGGAGACCGCGCACGGAGCACCCAGCCCCTGGGCGCGAGTGCCGGAGGCCCGAGCAGAGGTGGAAGCCCGTGGAGGGCCACGGACGCGAAGCCCGAGAGCCAGGACCACGGCGCGGCGTGGCCAAAGCATCCCGCCTGGCTGTTCGTTCACGACGCGAGCGGGTCCGCCAAAGTCCGTTCGCAGTCGATCCCCGGACACCCCCTGCGGGGTCCGCCCTGGCCAGTTCCTCGAACGGCGCCCAGCCGTGACGACGAGAGCCTCCAGGAACGCCCAGAAACCTGGACCCTGGATCCCTCCGTCCTCGATCCCTCGATCCTCGAGATGTCTGGGTCCCTCCGCAGCTACTCAGGAGGCCTGGAGTGGACCACCTCTGGAAGGGACGCCCTCAAAGGCATCCGCCTCAGGGCCTGTGCCGCTGCCCTCTGCGGACCTTCCGCCTGCCTCCGCCGAAGGGCGGAGGATCGATCCCTCGCCTCCTTCAGTGCGAGGCGTCTTCCGGAACGGCCCACCGAACCTTGGATCGAACGATTCGTCCTCCCTCCTGTCGTCCAAACACCTGGATCCTGGATCCCTACGTCCTCGACCCCTCCATCCTCGATCCCGCCATCCCTCCATCCCTCCATTCTCGGTCCACCCCTCGGGCTTCGGCGGCGGCTGGCGAGAGGTCTGAGGAGGGCGGCGGGCGCGGACCCGCTGGCGGAGGTAAGCAGAGTGAAAGGCCCCCCCCACGCCAGGAGTTGTCAGCTCCAGGCCTTCTGATAGCCCAGACCTCCTCGCGTCGTGACACACGCTCAACGGAACGTCCTTGCCAATTTTCGTCCTCTAGGGGTCCTTGCCGGTCCCAGGAACCGTCAAAATACAGCTCGGGATGGAAAGCTTGCCCCAGGGAAGGGGTACAGATTTCTGGGGAACCACGTGGAAAAAATCACGAGGTTGGATGTCTGGGATGTCCATCCACTGCACCACCTCGAATATGTCGTCCTACCCCTCAGGCTGACCGCTCCCCTAATCCGGCGAATTGGCGATAGGGAGCGGATGAAGCCAGCCGTGGGGCTGGTGCCCCCATCCATCTCATCCAGAGCGGCGACAGGGGTGGATGAATCGTCCGATCCTCAATTCACAATGGAAAAGGTGTGAGACAAGGTAGGAGAAAAGCAAGGTAAAGAAGGAGGAGGAGGAGGAGGAGGAGGGGGAGGAGAGGGGGAGGGAGGGGGAGGAGGGGGGGGAGGGGGAGGGGGAGGGGGGGGAGGAGGAGGAGGAGGAGGAGGAGGAGGAGGAGGAGGAGGAGGAGGAGGAGGAGGAGGAGGAGGAGGAGGAGGAGGAGGAGGAGGAGGAATTCGGATGAGGACAAACCTGCAGTCGCCTGGCGGGCCTCGAGGACGCATCGGGCGCCGCGGCCAGTTCAGGACGCTTTGGAGCAACCTGTCCTCAGGGCTACAGCCTGCATGACGAGGCCCGAGGTCGGAGGAGAGAGCCGGTTGAGACCACCACGGCTTCCACCAGGCCCAGATGTTGGAGTCCCGAAACGGTGCGGTGACAGGCCGTGCGGTGACCTCGAAATCCCCCAGGGCCTCACCGCACAGTCCGTCTCACCGCACGGTTTTGGGGCCCCCGAGGCCCCAGGCGCCCGAGACGTCCTCGGAGAAGGCCTCGAGTCCCAAAACCGTGCGGTGGCCCCGAACCCCCATGGACTCACCACACGATGTGGTCACCACCCCGTTTGGGGGCCCCCGACAAGTCCGCTCAAGATCTGTTGCTGGACACCTCCCGGGATCCATCCCGACCTGCTCGAGGCGGCTCCAGCCGAGGCGACGAGGAGCCTCCAGGAGGACCCAACGGGACCCCCTCCCAAAGAAAACCGAGGGAGGGTCGCCGTGTTCTAAAGTGGCCCTCCTCCGCCATGGAGGCCAGGGGACGCAAAAGGACATAATACGGGCCCCTCCCAGTGGCGCACGTGCGCACCGGGCACGTGGCGCCAGCACGTTGCAGCACATCGTGACGATGGCGTCATGGTCAGAAGGAGCCAGCCGACGAGCATACTGTAAGAGTTCTGAGCGCGCGCGCGCGTCGACCCTGAGGAGGGGGGGCCGAGTTTGACTACCTACCAGGCCACCCCAACCCAACCCGAAGATCCGAATTTCGGGTTGGGGGGGGTACGGGTTCCATATGTGTTTTCTCAATGTTCCCCGCCCCCCCCCCCACTGGAAATGGAGGGCAAATTGAGGCCTTCGGGTTGGGTTGGGGTGGTTTGGTGGGTGGTGAGAGTTGTGCTGAGGCCAGGGTTCGCCATTGACAAGACAGCGTTTAGTGGGACCTGGTTTGGTGATGCATGCTGGGGACACCTCCCCCGCCCCATGCCACTGACCGGAACTGCCGTGACCCGAAAGAGACAGGCTACGGCAGACATGGTTCACTGCTTCTGTCGCCTTCGAACAAAAACGCACATCCAGTAAAATCGATAGAGGGAGCGACGCCACCCCGCGCGCCCCCGATTTCAAAGTTCAGATTCGCCCGCAGGCCGCACCTTGCAAAAGAGGGCAATTGTTTTCCGAAACGACTTTGCACTCCCGTGGGGTCGACCGCCGCGACCTTTGAAATTGGGGTCCGTGGCTTGGCGCCGCTATGATCTATCTTCGAGATGGCCCCTTTGTTCGAAAACCGCAGTCTCACTACAGTCAACCCGTATAGTAAGGATGCGCGATAAGTATGCAAGGACCTTGGACGCCCATTTCGAAGCCTTTCGAGCGGGGCGCGGCCAACGAAAGTGGCCAAGGATGGACCGAGGAGGCAAGGATGCAAGGGTACCATTGGGAAGGCTGCCCATCCTTCCTGTGCGGGGTGACTGCACACGGTTCCCCTTACCCAGGGCGTGCCCCGTCCCAGGACTCTGAGCTTCGGCGTGCCCAGGCACGGAGGAGGAGGAGGAGGAGGAGGAGGAGGAAGAGGAAGAGGAGAAGGAGGAGGGGGAGGAGGAGGGGGGGGAGGGGGGGAGGAGGGGGAGGAGGAGGGGGAGGAGGAGGAGGAGAAGGAGGAGGGACCCATGGCCCTGGCTTTGCCCCACGACTCTTTTCTGAGGAGAGCCAGGGCGGCGCGCCGAAGCAGCGGTGCGCGCGGCCGGACTGCGGCAGGCCAGCTCGGGAGATCTCCACGTCGTGCGTGGCCGCTTCCACTTGCGCTCCGGAGAACCGCGGGCAGGGCTGAGCAGTTCAAATGTGTCTCCGTCCGCCGCCCCCGCCACCCCGCCACACTACGACCCTCGATAAAGCTGACCTCAAAATTGCCGACGCGCCCCCGGCATGTCGCCCCCCTTCGCCACCTCAATGACGCCGCCGGAGCGAGACGCGGTCTGGGCCAGCGCGATTCAGAAGTTCTACGATGACCTACCTTGGAGAAGGGGTGCCAACAAGTACCTCGCACGCAATGCTACCCATACGCAGAACATCAGATATGCGAGTAGCTTGTGAGCGCAATGTTGATGATAATTTTGCCGAGGGCTGGAGGCACCCAACGTCTTGAAAACAAGCACGAGTGTGCCCCCGCTTTCGGCCTCTGGGCGCCCTCGCGAGGCAACAGGACCGCCACGAGGCGGCCCAGGAGGAGACGCCGACCCCTCCGCCTCCTCCGCCTCCTCCTCCTCCTCCTCCTCCTCCTCCTCCAGCCCCAGCCCTGCCCCCCCCCCGTCTTCGTCCGCCGCCAGCCATAACCACCCCAGTCCGCGCGGACCTTCTTGGGTCGGCGCTGAACCCCCACCCCTGGCGCGCGGAGCGCGCTCGAAGGAGATCCGCGCGGACCTCGGAAAGCCGACTCCCCAACCGACAGGCTGGGGGCGCTGTGTTGTAAGGAAGGGTCTCGCGACCCGCCTCGCGCGCCCTGCACACAGCGGCCGAAAGTCCCAAAGTGTCCTGCATGGCCCCCTCTCCCCAGGGAGGCGTCGCGGCGATACGCCGTCCAAGCGTCACGACCTCAGGCCGCCCACTGGAATCTAGAACAGACCTCAAGGACAGATGCCAAGAGCAGGCATTAACAGCACCAATAGCATCGACCAAGATGAAACACCAAGAACATGCATCAATGACAGAAACCAAGGGCATACATCGACGGCGCACCGCACAAGCTGACGCCAAGAACAGAGATCGATGACAGACACCAAGAGCATGCATCAAACACATACCTACACGAAAACCCTTCGGGTGATAAAGAGGTCGGGGGAGGGAAAATAACCAACTGCTGGTAACAGCGATGCGTGTGAAGATGACGACGCTGGTGGCGCGCCCTCGAGTTGGCGACGACCCCGCTATCACCCCCAGAGGACCCGAAACTGTGCCCAAGACGCCTCGCAACTGTCTGCCGAGCACAGTCACGACGACGCCCCTCCCAGCCCGATCCAACTGAATCTCGAAGCACCCATCAGCTCAATGGGGTCGGCGGGTGTGGCGCAAGCCTATAGAGTCCATACGCAACCTGCAGAAAGATTCTGGCATGCACGCGCGACGACGAGCGCTCTTGCACTTCGCCCCTTTCGATGTTGCAAGAGATTGTTGAACATTGACAACGTGTCGAAACGAGCGTGCGCGCACAATGTTCGCTGCAGAGGATGGCGAGGGGTCGATCCCGGCCTGGCTGAGATGGTACGAATTCATATCTAGGACGAACGATGGGGCAGAATGATACCAAATTGCACATCCCCTGGGCGGGGGTATGATCCGGCGGAGGGGAGATCCGAATACCTGTAGAATGGAGGGCACATCTATATACACATGTACACACATACAAACATACAAACATACATCCAAACAAACATACATACATGCATACACACATATATACATACATACATACATACATACATACATGCATACATGCATACATACATACATACATAAATACATAAATGCATACATACATACATACATACATACATACATGGAAACATATACACATACATATATATACATATACATGCATGCCTACATACATACATACATACATACATACATACATACATACATACATACATACAGACAGACAGACAGACAGACAGACAGACAGACAGACAGACATACATACATGCATGCATGCATACATACATAAATACATACTACGCACATACATATATATACATGTGTGTATGTATACACACATGCATGTATATACAAGTAACTACAGACATGCCCACATACATGCATGCACACATGCATACACACCGATCTACATACACACCTGCATACAAACGTGCATGCATACATGCATACATACATGCACACAAACATGCAGACATACATACATACACACATGCGTACATACCTATACGCGATCGTATACACATGCATGCACACATACATACATACATACATACATTCATACATGCATACATACATGCATAATTACATCAATATCTTAGGCGCCCCATTCTTCGCTCATCCATGTGGACCTCCGCTTCCGCAACTCCGCACCCCTGTTTTTCTTGCGCGTTGCAACTGAATGTGTAGATGCTCGCGGCTGCATGTTTCTATTGAAACTCAAGCTTCAGCGCGCATTGTGGCAGCAACGACCAATGTGTCTCAGTGGTACGTGTTTAAACCAGCTACCTTAAAAATCAGCCATGTGTCTGAAATTGAATCCACATATCTCTGATGGCCTCACGTAGCGTTGGTGGTGTTGTGGGCTCAAACACTGGCGGGTGCGGACATTCCCAAACCAGGTGAAACAAAAGTGCCGTGACAACACAACACACGAAACATAGCATTGTAGTAACGCCGCACAACCAATGAAACACAACGATTGAAAGGAGCACCACCAGCAGTACACCGATAACACAACAAGATCAATACTTCTTAGTAGTTATGATAAACCTTGCTAACAAAATCTAGCAACGTGTATACACTATCATACACATTAGGCCTGCCTGCCTGCCTACATGCCTGCGTGGCTTCTGCGCTGCGCTGGCGATTCCCCCGAGAACAAGATCTGCACGGCAATGTTGCTTGCTCACCTGGAGGGGGGCGGGGGCGCCGAACCAGGTGCAGCTTGCGTCGCTTGTTGTATCCCCGGCGGGCGGCGCTGCGTCATCTGATTGGGCCTTGCAGCAGGAGCTGGCATTTCCTATGGTAGTAGATGCTGCGGCTTACGAGAGGGAGACCAGAGTGTCCTCGTTCAAATTCATGTTTGGTAACTCTGCTAGCCGAACTGGCGCGCGCGCACGACGCCAACCAGTATGATGAGATGGAGTTGATTCGGCTTAAATAGATCCCCGCAGGGCTACGGTCGATCAAAGCTACTTGGACAGTCGGGAGGAGCAGGGATATGGGGGAGGGGGGCCCAGAATGACTTAGCGTGCTTCCTACCCGGGCGGCCTGGAGGTGCGGGCGTCAGCCGTCTGTTCAATGCTAAGCTTGCGCGCGCGATTGCGATCGTGTGTGTGTTCTAAGACATTTGACATTTGATGTATAACTTGACGCTTCCTTCGGAGCGACCTTCTCTGGGGAACAGGGGTGGTTCGTCAGCTACCCCTCGTGTGGATGGGCTGTCTGCGCTCAGTCAAGCTAGGTGCGGCCACGGCGGGCATGGTGCGCTTGGGGACTGGCCCTAGACTCAGATGTCTGACATTGACGTGACATGCATATGCACGGTGAGAACCTTTGACCTCAGGAGCCCCGTTCTCTCTCTCTCTCTCTCTCTCTATCCCACCTCGTCCCCGTGATACCGATACCCCTACCAATATCATCCCTAACACTCTTTATTATTATCATGGCTACTCCTCTCCCATCCTCGCTCCTCCCCCTCATCGCACCTCCTCCCTCCTGTAACCGCGCCCACCACCCTGGCCCCCCTGCCGCAACTACTCGCACATGGCCTGGATCCCCCGCGGGGGATCTACGACAAATTACATCAAAGCAGGCATGTGCTTTTTCGGACGCTTGCGAGTCTCGGCACAATGCGAGCAGTGGCACGCGCTCGGTGAGGAGAGAGGGCCGCCCAACTCCACCATCAACCCCGCCCCCTCCTCCCCCGTCTCCAGGCTCACCGACCAGCTGTGCCACACAGGTGCCACGCAATTCATGGCACGGCAGGCTCCTGCCACGCCTGCGCGCGCGCGCGCTCTGGCCTCTGCCACCGGCGCGAACCGCTCGAATCTCCTGGGCTCCGCCGACAAAGGCCCCCCAAAAAGGATGCCAGGGGGCCTGGACCGCCCGTCGTCGCGAAAGCATCGGGGCGGGAAGTTTTTGGGGCAAAATTCGGCTTCTGGGCGCCCCTGTCGGGATCCGAGACCGTCGAGAAGCGGCTCGGCGCGGGATGGAAAGCCGGCCCCAGGGAAGAGGCCCAGGCATCCGAGGAGCCACGCTGCGAAGCCGATCGCGGCGCTGGATGTCTGGGGTGCGGCCCCCGAGACAAACTGCCTGGGGGGGGGGGGCTTCCTGGCTGAACGCCCGCGCCCACGCCGCCGCCAGCGCCGAGGCAGCACGGACCTGCCGTGTGGCGTCTGTCGCGAGGTGTGCCCGCTGCGGCGGGCGGAGCGTACTGTACACGTCGAGATCGGGTGCTCGTCAACGGGGGGGGGCAGCAAAGCTGGGGCGGGGGAGCGTGCACATGTCGTGCAATGTGCACGGGCCCGCGGTGGCCGTCCAGGGGCCCCTCAGGGGGCCCCTCTCGGGCCACGTTCCCGCAGTCCAGGGCCCCCCCACTACAAGGGGGCCACACACGAACCCTGACCCACCTCCCCCCTCAGAAATCGCGGGGTGGCGGGGTAAGGGTTCGCACGTGGCCTCCTACCCACCTCTGCTTCCCCCGTTTACCGCCCGACCCATCAGATCGAATTACAAGCTGCCGCCTCGGATTCCCATGCCGCACGCCCTTTCGCGGCAGCGGGAGCCTGGCCGGGTGCAGTGCGGGGCGGGGGGGGGGGGCGGAGGGGGAGGGAGGAGGGCAGGAGGAAAAGGGGGAAGGAAGGAGGCACGAGCGGCCAGGAAATACCCCTGTGAGGAGGAGGGCGGGGAGGGAGGACAAAGAGTGCAGGAGCACGAAGGGAGCAGGGAAGACAGAGGACGGAGAAGGGAGGACAGCGGGAGGATGCGAAGGAGTGTCGCAGATCCAGGATCGAGGGTCGAGGATCAAGGACCAAGACTGAAGAACGTGTTTGGCCTTCCAGAGGCCTCGAAAGTCCTCCGAGGACCACTCCATGATGCAGAAGCCTCCGTAGAGGCCTCTGGAGGGAAGAGGGGGGAGGAGGGGAACGATGGGGAGGGAGAAGAGGAGGGGGAGGGGAGAGGGGGGAAGAGGAGAGCTCAGGAGGGAGGAGGAGGAGGAGGAGGAGGGAGGAGGAGGAGGAGGAACAGAAGGAGAAGAGGATGGAGAGGGGAAGTGTGATGTTGAGGGCAAACAAGCGATGAGGAGAGGCGAGTGGAACAGAGAAAGCAAAAAAGACAACGCAACAGATCAGGCAAACGATGAGAAATGAAACAAAGAGAAGACGGGGCCGGTGAAAAGGAAGGACTGGCTCAGGGTTGGCGACGTCCATTTGGAAGCGGCGGTACATCCTCGACTGATCAGCAATGGAATCCAAGTGCCGAAACCGAAAGCTCCTGGGCACGTTCGGGTGCTCAAGCCCCCGTCGGCGAAAGGCCAACGCTTTACACCCTGAACCAAGTCCCACCCTTCCATATCGGAGGAGGACCAGTCGACACAACGGCGGCCCTGCCTGGCGTCTTTCGTCCTGTAAGGGCGTCCTGGAGGCTTTTCGTCGCGAAGGCTGGACCTGCAAGGAAAAACTGGTGACGTTCGACCACGGTAAAGGTCTGGGACCGATTTGAAGCAAATCTGGGCCACGAGGGAGAAACTGCGTTGCCTTAACCGGCCCTCCTCGGATCAGAGGAGGAGGGGGTCCCGTTGGAGGAGGAGAGGTCCGCAGGTTTCTAAACCACAACCATTCGAAAGCGAAGGGCCTTGTTGGAATGCCGCCCCCCTCGCCATACCCATATTCGCCTTGTTTCCGCACCGCCGAAACAACAGGGGGGGGAGGACGAGGAGGAACAGTAAGCATTACATGAGGTGTTCTTGCGCCGTGAATCGTGGCCCGCACTGGGGGTGCTAAACTGACTGTGGCAAGAAAGAGCAGTCGCAGAGAAACGGGGAGAGGAGGAAAAAAGGAAGGAGGAGGAGAAGGAGGAAAAGGAGGAGACCTCGTGGCTCCAGGACGCCCATCAAAAGGCCATCACGTGAATTGGCGGGGCGACTAACCGCGACTGTTGCGACCAAGTTGTACACATCGCGCTCGCGATGTGGCAAGAGCCAGCTGCATGCGTGCCAACCTCACGGCTGGAAGGCCGAGCGTGCTGTCGCCGACGGGGCCACGATTGCGGTCGTGAAGATCGCGCCTGTCGTTACCAATGCGAAACACAAGGACGAAACGATTGATGGTCTCGTCGCACAACCCTGCTGGGCGGTATCCCAGGCGCGACAAAAACAACTCCTTGAATAGGGGATCTGGTCCAGGCGGTGTCAATACTAGCTTCCAAAGTGGGCCACAGTGAAAATAGCGTGCCTGGCTGTCATGCTGTTCAGGATAACCGAACAGACAAGGCTGCGTGTCCACTGGAAGTCTGTATGATGTGGCCCACGCGCTTAGGCCTGTTTCACTTGCTGCGCTCTGTGCTGCCTGCGGGAAACGGGCGAACGAGCCAGCCCGAGGAAGGCCGCGCGCGGACCTCAGCTCCCAGGAGCATGCAGGATCCTATGGATGGCCCGCTGCCCGACGTCCCTGACAACTCTGTCAGCGATGACCGCGAACTGGGCGACGTGACTCCCGGCCAAGACGGCGCACGAGCGCACTTACCACGGAGGGGGGAACGTCGGCCGTGGCGGCCTGCCCTCCCGGCCGCGCCGAGAGACCGCGGAGCCCCTCGGCCCCCCCCCGCGCAACCAGGCGAGGATGGTGGCGCGACCAGGGACCCCGCGCCGGGAAGCACGAGGAGGGGAGCCTGGCCCATCCCCCGAAGGGGGAGCGCGCTGCGGCATGGAAGGGGCGAGGGGAGTGCGCCGCGGCAGGGTCGTCGTCGTCGAACGATGGGAATGGCGGTGCGCCGTCCTCAACAAAACTGGCACTCTCACACCTGCTATATACATAATGCCGCGGCAGGGAAGGGCGAGGGGGAGCCTCGCCCACCCCTGATGCGACGGACCCCGCCCCACAAGCACGCGTCGCAGAGAGGGAGCATGGGGATCGGGAGGGTGTGCAGAGAGGCCGAGGAGGGCCTTCGACACACATCCCACGAGCCCACCCCGAGCCCCCGCCCACCCCACGGCCCACCGAACACCACCCAGACCGAGCCCCCACGACGCCACACGCCCAGACACCACACCCCACGAGCGCGGCACAGACCCGAGGGACGGCACCGCGGGCTGAGGCGGAGGGCTCGAGACCGCTCCCCGCCAGCAGGGCTCAAGACCCCCGCCCCGATAGGCACGGCTCGAGACAGCGCCAACGCGCAGGGGCGTCCTAATGGCAACGACGGCCCTCACCCAGCGCAGACACGAAGCGCAGATGCGACATACCCTCCCGGCCTACCCACCCCGCGCCCGATGCCCCATGGCTCTCCCTCATATCCTGCGTCAGGGGCAAGAAGCGCCAAGGACGCCGTCTTTACGGGAGGGCACCTCAGGATCCGGAGCCGCACGCACCGAACGCGCACCGACACACGCGTCCCCGATCCCCGTCGGTCGACCAGCCAGGAGCCAGGCTTACGCTGTAGTCATGCAAGGGAGAGTCCGAAGACCCAACCGCCCTTACACGACAATGAGACAGCGAGTCGTGCCCACCCGCCCCGAACGAGACCGAGACGCAGGAAAATCGACGTGGCGCCGAAGAGCCCGACGACCAACGCGCAGAACCCACGCGCCCATGCCATGTCGAAACAAGAACGCGTGGCCAGCGGGGCGACGCGGGGGGGTCCAGGCCAGGGCTTACCCAGGCAACCCCCCTCGTCCTGGGTCAACCGTCTCGGGCGGGGTGAAAACCTCGAAGACCGTACATGATGCCAACCGACGCGCCCCGGCCGCCCGGAGACGTTGCCCACAGCCCGGCCAGGAGGCTTGGGCACTCATGGGCCTGGTCCAAGGCGCTGGCCCAAACACCGCATTGCTCCTGTCCGACTCGGCGGTCTGTGGACGCGCCGTAGTGGTTGGTTAGACCACACACGGCACCCCGGCTCCAGGAGCAGGGCTTAGGCCGCTGAGGACTACGAGCGCACCCCCCGACCCTGGCGACACGGAAACGCCAGATCACTCCACGACGCTGCGATGCATGCCCCGAAGTCCCCGAAACGCTCGAGCTAACAGAATTCAAACCGCCTGATCCCACTCAATCTCACAAACGAGAGCCCAAAGCCCAATACGCACGTATACACACAACTCCGACCCAAGCCACGCTTCCCCCAAACGCATGTATCCGTGCCTGCTCCCAGTACCGTAGTCCCGCCAGTGCGTTACATGTTGATGGAGGTCGAAGTCGGCGCACAGGTGCTGGCGAGCTCCACAACTCTGCGTTTGAACTTGGCACGCGGTAGCGCCCAAAACTCGTTGGTCACTGACAGGCCCATCATCATGCCAAGGGACCTGGCGCTGCTGGCGACCGTGAAGGCGTCCCACTCGGGCTGGCAGGAACCAAGCCGTGATCTGAACTACGCGATCATTGTCGTCTCGAACTTGCCGCGCAGCGGAACGGCGATTCACTTCGCGATGTTGAGGCTCAGTCCTACTAGTAACTCAGATCCGCGGAAGGAGGAGGAGGAGGAGGAAGACCAAAACATACCCAAGACTCATCAACGCTACTGCAATGAACCCTTCCTCCAAGCTCCCTCTTCACAAGCCCCTACGAGGGCTTATTCTCATGAAAGAGAAACCCCGTGGAAAACACCAACTTGAAAATCCAGAACTGCGCCAGAACAGCATCCCTGGGACTTCAACGCCGCGAATAATTGTTACCGTTGGTTGCGTGTTGACAACTGTGAGTACCGCGCCAAAACACCATTCCTGGGACTTCAACACAGCGAATCAACGTGACCCTTGCGCCCTATCATTCCGACATCGTGCCAAAACACAATTTCTGGTACGTCAACCGTGAGAACCTTCAGTACTGCTGCGAACTCTTCAAACGAATGCGCGCGGCGCTAAGGCGAGAGCCACATTTTGAAAACCACCCGCCCTCAATTCGCGAAACTTTGGCTACATGTTAAACGGAATGTGCGCGGCGCTAATAGCCGCATTTCGAAAATGGGCCGCCCTCCATTCGTGAAACTCGTATAATTTGTGTTACACGAATGTGCGCGGCGCTGAGGGAAGGGCCACATTGTGAAAAGACATCACCCTCCATCCGTGAAGTTCTTGCAGTGTGTTAAAGCGAATGCCCGCGGCGCGAAAGCGAGAGCCACATTTTGGATCCCCCCGCCCTCCACCCATCCGGGAAGCTGCTGCAAGGTCCTCTGCAAGGTTTTCAGACGAGTGTGCGCGGCGCGTAGGCGAGACCCACATTTTGATAACCACCTGCCCTCCGTCCGTGAAACAGTTGCAGTGCTCACACGGGCGTGAGCGGCGCTCGGGCGAGAACCACACTTTGAAAACCACTCGCTCTCCACCTTTGGGAAGCGGATGCAAATTCTGAGACTCAAGATCGGAAATGGTGCGGATGTCTCGAGCGAAACACCCAGCCCGCCCTTTCGACCGGCCTCGGGGTGCGACAGGGACGAATGACTTATGAGGAAATGTGGAGTCCCGAAACGGTGCGGTGACAGCCCGTGCGGTGACCTCGAAATCCCCCAAGACCTCACCGCACGGTCCGTCACCGCACGGTTTTGGGACCCTGGAGGCCCCTGTCGCCCGAAACATCCTCGGAGAGGGACTCGAGCCCCAAAACCGTGCGATGACCCCGAATCCCCACCGACTCACCACACGGTGTGGTCACCACACCGCTTGGGGGCCCCCGAAGGAAAAGGGATGGAGGAGGTGCTGGCCGGGACAGCGGCAACCCGGGTCAGCCAGAGCCCCGCCGCGAGGCCCAGCCAGCCGCACAGCAGCCCCCGAGCCGGCGGCCGCGCGCACGCCAGCGGGCCCCCCACAGGTGCAGCACCGCCAGGGCCCCGGCGAACAGGCCAACCCCCACGCCGAGCATGGCCAGGCTCGCCACCACCGCCAGGGCGCTCAGCCCGTGGGTCGCGGGCACCTCGGGCACGGAGGCAACCCGGATCTCCGGCGAATGACGGCGGCGACGACGACGACGAGGAGGACGAAGACGGTGACGAGGACAAGGACGACGAGGGCAACGGCGACGACGATCTCCGACGATCTGATTCTCTCGGCCCGGAAGATTTTCCTCCATTTGGGTATCCTCGTTGTCGCGCCCCAGAAGTACCCAAAAGTCATCCGGGGCGGGAGCTGGCCCCCTGGTCGGGACCCCTGGGGCCTCGGATTGAAAAAAGAAGAACAAAAAAAAAAAAAAAACGGACGTCGGGGAGCAAGGCTCCTCCTCCTCCACTTGTTTGACGTTGCGCGGACTAGGGAACGGAAACTGCAGCGTACGTGTTTGAAAAATTGGAAGGCCGACTTAGGCCCACGACAACAACTTAGGCCTGGCTGGCGCAGCTGCACAAGGACAGGCGCAAAATCTGAAGCAAGAGACTGTAGGGCCTCAGTGGCTAAGAACATGCGCCAGCCAGGCTGTGGGGAAGGAGGGGACCAAAACGATTCGCACCGATAGACCTTGGTATAATGATTGAGTGTCAATAGGATCTGGACGGCGACATGGAGAAAAAGGATCGATAAACACGCGCACAAAACAAAAACTATGGTGGCGACAACGGCTGGAGCACGAATGGTTCGCATAAGAGTCCTGTGGGCTTTGCCTCACGGGTAGCTACGCCGCTTCCCCACCGACACCCCCAGGCACCCTCCCCAGCTCCACAATATTAGACCAAACTGTGGCACTGTGGTGAAGAGAACCAGACGAAGCACAGGCGACGATACCAGCAGCTATGCGTGTTTGGAAACTAACCTTACAGGCTGGCGCCTCGTGGATGGGCTGGCCTGTGCACTGGTATGGCTTTCCCTGTGTATCAGGCGCTTGGGACGGTGATTTGGCATCCTACTGCAGAATGCTGGTGTCGGTAGGCCACTTGGGATTAGCCCTACTTGGGCACAGTCCCCTACCGACGGGCCAACACGGCCTCGAACAGCAAGTCGCAGGCAGGATATTGGCATAAAGACTCACTGGCACCTGGGCTTAGAAACAACAGCAGCCCCCTCATTCCCTCACCCAGCTCCACCATGGTAGTCTAGGCATGGCAAAAGGATGCTGGAATAAACAACAGGAACAGGAGACGCTACTAGACGCAATGTGCGTTTTGACACTGAGTTTACTGGTACTGGTGTGGTGGCTGACTCAAGCAACGCCGGCAAGCCAAAGCGGCGGCGCAACGCCCTGTAGACCAGGGGGTAGGAAATTCAGCTGCGTACAATTTTCCCCCCATGCTACTGAGCGGCTGGACATGGCGTGGCCGCTGCAGATCTAGCGCTGTCGACGCATGCTAGCCTAGTAATTGCTGAGTGTTTGCGGGAGACGTCCTCTCCCACCCGCCCATCAACCTGCAACCTCCACCCACCCTCCAACCAGCCATTAACATTGTTGAAACATTAGACAAGCAATAAGCGAGAGCCGTTGCTGATGCATTTGCTGGCTTGATACTTTAGCCGCTGGATAGCTCAGCTGTGAACGGTCTGGATACTGATGTAAATCGTGCAGAAAGGCGGCTGGTATGCTGTAAATTGAGAGCCTGGTCAGGTCGGTAATGACTGGTCTAAAAAAACTTCTTTATCCAGAAAAGGGGGTTGGACATTTCCCTCTGGCCTTTTTCGGCTTCTCGCTCGCCAGAAGTAGGCCCGCTCTTCGGTTCCTCGGTGGAGGGGCTCACCATCACCGTCCCGTAGCCAGGTGGGAGTTTGGAGGTAGAATACGGTAAGGGGTCGCAGCGTGCACTGCTCTACCCACTACCTAGGGGAGCACCATTGGCAGCCTCGAGGGGCTCATAGAGAGGTTTGCTTGGCGCCCGCCAGTTTAGCCTCTCTTGAAGTGCCATTTCTCTGACAGTTCGCGTGCTGAAATGCATTTGCGCAGCGTAATGTGCTGCGCACAATGCCTAGTTGGCACTGTTCTGCCGTGGTTGGCGGCTGCTCGCAGTGACGGCCGGCAGCTCTCAGCTGCTCTGTGACACTTGCCATGATGAGGCGCGCTGCATCTTGGTCGTCACGCGTTCGGCGGGTTGCCCTCTCTGCCGTTTGGAGTCGCAGCGCTGTCTGCACTGGCTCCTGTGCTGCAATGACCTCTTGGTCGAAGGCCGCTTGAGCTAGTGGACGTTGTGCCACGGTCGATGCGCACTGTTCTTCGTGGCTCTGGCGTCGTTCAACGCACCGTCTGGATTGTCGGGCTTCCCGCGGTAGTCCTTGCTCTAGTAAATGCATCAGATGTACTGCCATGATCATGCGGAGTCCGCCCGTTTTGCCTGCCCTTCTTGCCGCTGTCTGCGGTGTTGGTATATTTGCAAAATCGCGCGCTGCATCCGTTATTAACTTGCCTGTTATGCCCTCAGCGCATCGCGTACGCGGCTGTCGCTTGTCGCCAGCTGCGTCTTCTTCTCGCATTGCTGTTGGCTTGACCGCCTGCACGCGTAGTCCTGCTTGTCGCAGTGCTTGGCTGTGCTCTCTTGTCTCGTGGTTCTCGTTGGACACGTGGTCGCTGGCTTCTTGCAGTTGTCGCATGGTCTCTTCAGCTGCTTGTAGTTATTGTTGTGACATACTCTCTTGGTCTGCGTCTTGCTGAGCTGCCCTTAGCTCTGCAGTGGTCCAGTCGTCGGCTTTGAACCCGTCGTAGGCAGTTTTCAATCGTTCCTTGATCTTCGGTGTCTCTTGGTCTGCCGTGGCGTTTGGACTGGACGTTCTGAGGAGTTCTGGTGGTGGTCGTTCCTCTGGGCCGGCGCCGAGCTGTACGTCTGGTGCTCGTGACTGTGAGTTGGGCGCGTACTGCTGGTTGTTGATCAGTTCCGTCTCGAGGTTGACGTAGGTCGTAAATGTGTACCTGTTGTCCTCGTGTTTCTGCTGGGCTTGCTGTAATGTTGCTGCTGCGCATGCTGCGCAGTCGTCTTTGAGTCGTCGCGTGTACTGTCGCTGTTCAGATTCGGGCTTGGGGTCAAGCAGCTGCCTTTTGATGACTGCCATTGCGTGCCGAAGTTGGCTAGCCTCGTGGCCTGCGCTTTCCACGGCCAAATCCGACGTTGCAAGCTTCCGCAAGATAGCGTTGTTTAAAGTGTTCCAAGCTCCCACTTCAAGTGGAATTGCTCTGGGGTTGTCTTTGATTTGATCTGGTATGCGGTCGATGGGTGCATGATTCCCGCGTGGTGCAATTGCGCTGCATGTTCTGGACTGCTACCGAAGCTTGGCTGCGGTACATAGACGCTGCTTTGTGCTGGTGGAGCTGGTCCTTTTGGTTTGGGCCATATTGTTGACGGCATGGTGGCCCTGGAGCGCGAGGCTGCTGTGCCCAGTATGGTGTTGCTGTCGCTGTTCGGTAATAGGTGCTACTTGTTTGCTGCTGGTATGGTGGTTGCGCTGTGTATATCGGTTTGTGCTGAGTTGGGTCGGCGTGACTTTTGCGTCCGACTGGTTGCAGGGTTGGACCTTTGCATTTCCTGTTTCGTCGTTGTTGGTACTTCCTCATGCCTTTGCCTTTGGCCTGGGGGGGTCGTGTGTAGTTATACATTGTGTCGGCTGCTTGTCGTGGTCGCTGCTGTGCATTGTGGTGTTGGTTTAGTAGTAGTTGAGCTGCTTGAAGCTGCTGGTGGGTCGAATGGTTGAGTAGGGCGCGCGCTGAAGCTACCCGTAGTAGTGTGCGTGCCGCTGTACGTTGCTCTCTCCCTGCGGTCCCAGGCAGGACTGGGAAAAGTCAACGAAGTTGTCGTGTTAGGCCTTGCAAAATGCTGCAGTGTTGGTGGGGTCGGCTGGCCAAATTGGCATTGTAAGTGGTGCTCGTACTGCGGGGATGTCGTAGTCTTGAGGTCGTGGACTCCGTCCGCGTGCTGTGCGCCATTGCTGTCGAAATCGTGAGGTCGGAAACATTATGCCACGACTGCGCACACGAATATACTGATAGAGGTAAAGATTTGAAATTTTAAAGCGTTTCGGTCGCGACTGGCCCCTGTGGGCGGGGCGGGCGCGCTGCCACGGCCTTTGATACGCCGTGGCTCCTCCTCCACCTCCTCCGTCTCCTCCTCCGCCTCCTCCTCCTGCCTCTCCCTCTGACCAGCCTCGAGCCGATCCCTACCCCTCAGATTACCAAGACCAACGGGGATGACAATCTCAGGATGCGCCCTCAGAAAACGACGGAATCCTCAAGATCGGGATCGAGATAAGGCCATGCCAATCATAAGGGTACGGATCTGCTTCAGGCTGGACAACTCGCAGGAGCTTCCCATGCCATCTTGCTGGCCCATGCCAACCGACGATAGTCGGCGCCACTCGACGCTTCTCGACGCTGAATTGGCGCTAAGTCTGCACCCTCTCATCGATTGCCGACGCTAGCGCACGCTGCCGCACCCTGGAGACGGAACTGCGAGGACGTGCAGGGATCTCTCGCGAGGTGCTGTAGCGAACTCCTTCCTCGGATCCCTGCGGCTCGCACGGAGGGCTGGCCAGCGACGCGCCGACTTCGCTGCGCGACGGGCGGGCCCTGCGGGCCCCGCGGGCTTGTCGCCGCTCTCGGGTGCTGCTGCGGCCCGCGGAGGAGCCCCCCAGACATGCGTCGTCTTAGACTTAGGTCGGGCCTGTCCCCCTACAGGGGGACCTTCGACAAAAAAAATACCCCTAAAATAATCCAAAAGTAGCCCAAAAATAGTATGGGACTATTGGTTGAATATGTTTTGGCCTTTTGGGGGCATGTTTGGGGTATTTTTCATTTTCCTTCGAAAATCCCCCTGTAGGGGGACAGGCCCGACATAATCTTAGCCTTTCCAGCGCGGGGCCCCGACCCTCTCTCCAGGGCCGGGCTTTCGTCCTGGGCCCTCTCTTGACGGTCCCTGTGCACGGGGAGGGCCCCCCGACGCCGAAGACGCCCGAAAACCTCCCGCTGTGAGTTCCTTACGACGCGAGCATGTCTGAGACAGGGTCCCGGGCCAGAGTCCCCCATGACCCTTCTCACTCATGGCGGGCACCATCTGCGCTAGCGCCACGGACAGGGCGATTCCCAGCACGATCCTCGGGGCGGACTTTGAGTGGGGAGGGACAGCAGGGACAGAACAGCTCGGACATCCTTCTTCTCGATTTTTCCGAGACACGGGCCCCCAGCCTCTAGACCACTTCCCCGGTACAGGTCTTCCATCCCAAAAAATTGTTTGACGATCCCGACGCCCGGAAAGGGCCCTCAGGGGCCAAAAACTTTGAAAAATCGTCCGTCTCGATCTTTTCGAGGCGCAAGCATGTCTGGAACCTGGGAAAGGAGAGGTCCGCGAAATAAGCTGCACGCAAAGCTGGCGCTCCCGGCGCAGGAGGCGCTCGCACATGGACCCAGGATTACGGGCGCCCCGAGGGGCCGACACCGCCTGACCGCAGCAGCTCTCGCGACCCTCCCATCCCGGGGGCGTCCATGAGAGGAGCGTCCAAGAGGGGGGGGGGCAAGTCATGGCCCGAGGCACGTGCGCGGCCAGGGGGGAGCCAGGAGACGCAAAGAGCGAAGAAGAGAGGGCCACGACGGGCCGTGAGATCTGGGAGGCACCGTGGCCCCCACCGCGACATCGCCCCCCCCCCCCCCTCCAGGCCATATACAATCGGACTTCATTGGGCGGGACACGCGAGAGGACACAAGACCCTTCCGAGGGTCACATTGCCAGAGGAATGCAGGAGGCACGGGTCGCGAGACGTACCCTTGACTTGGCAGGGTCGACCTACTAATCCGGGCCGACTGTACTTCTGTCCATGTCCTCTGCGCAGCGTGGATCTGAGGGCTCCCTTTTCCCCGGAAGCCCGAGGCGCGCTGGAGATTGACAAAAAATCTGCTCCCCTGGAGGCTCGATCTCTGTCCATGTCCAGTGCGCCTCGGCCGTGTGGTGCCCCTTCCAAGATAGCCCAAGACGCACTGGATATGGACATAAAGATTGCACCCCTGCGCACCCGCCCCCTCCTCTTACTCCTGCTCAACCTCCTCCTCCTCCTTCTCCTTCTCCTTCTCCTCCTCCTTCTCATCTCCGTCTTCTTGTCATTATTCATACTGTTAGTATTAGAAATACCCGAATTATTGATAGTATGATGACTACTTTTCTTATTCCAACTTTTCTTACGAGTAGTAGTATCACTCGTAGTTTTGGTATTATTCGTGTTCTTCTATGAAAATATGACAGTTGGCTTCTTCATGGCATTCTTACCATTCAAATTATCATCCGTCCCCCTCCTCCTCCTCCTCCTCCTCCTCCTCCCCCTCCTCCTCCTCCTCCTCCTCCTCCTCCTCCTCCTCTTCCTCCTCCTCCCCACTCACGGAAAGCGACCGCCATTACCTCCACCCACTTCCGCGCAAGTTCCGCCAGCGCCCCTGGGGGGGGGGCATGCTGTTAACCACACCCTGGCTCGGCGCTGAGATGCACCATCTATCCCATTAGGCGGTATAGCGCTGTCTGGTTGTTATGTCGGGACATGTGTTGCGCGCCGATGCTCTTGCTATACCTATACGACCACCCTTCGGGTGATAAGGAGGTTCGGGGGGGAGGGGACAAAGTCGCACTCGATCGATCTCACTATCGATCTCACTATCGATCTCACTCGATCGATCTCACTCGATCAATCTCACTATCGATCTCACAATCGATCTCATCATCGATCTCACTCGCCTGGTCTCACTCTCGATATCACCATCGATCTCACAACCGATCTCACTATCGATCCCACTGTCGGTCTCACTATCGATCTCACTTTCGATCTCACTCGATGGATCGCACTGATCTCACACTCGATCTCACTATCCCTCCAACTATCGATCTCAGTCGATTTGCATGTAGATTCGCATGTAGATTTGCATGTAGATTTGCATGTAGATTTGCATGTTCGATTTGCATTGTCGATTTGCATTTCGATTGGCATGTCGAATTGCATTTCGATTTGCACTTTCCAATTGCATGTTCGATTTGCATGTTGATTTGCATGTCGATCTGCATTAGATTTGCATGTCGGTTTGAATGTTCGATTTGCACTGTCGACTTGGATTGTCGATTTGCATGTCGAGTTCCATGTCGGTCTGCATGCATTTCGATATGCATGTCGATTTTCATTTTCAATTTGCATGTCGATTTGCATTTCGATTTGCATGTCGATTTGCATTTCGATTGCAGTTCGATTGTCATTTCGATTTTCATTTTCGATTTGCATTTTCGATTTGCATTTCTATTTGCATTTCGATTTGCATTGTCGATTTACATTTCGATTTGCATGTCGATTTGGAATTCGATTTGCATTTAGATTTGCATGCCGATTTGCATTTTCGATTCGCATTGTCGATTTGCATGTCGATTTGCATGTCGATTTGCATGTCGAGTTGCATTTCGATTTGCATGCCGATTTGCATGCCGATTTGCATTTCGGGACACCAGCGGGACACCGGCGGGACACCGCGGGGCCCCGGCCGCCCGGAAGGGAATCATTTGATCCGGCCGCGCCTCAGCCACACGGGACACCAGCGGGACACCGGCGGGACACCGCGGGCCCCCGGCCGCCCGGAAGGGAGACATTTGGTCCGGCCGCGCCTCAGCGACAGAGGGACGCTTTTCTCGCCCGCCCACGCAGCTTCGCCTTGCCCGCACGCACGGCACGCACGAACACGAAACCGAAATCGATTTCCCGGTAGGGGGCTCTCCGTTCCACTTCGATCTCGCCCCCTCACCTCCGATAACGAGCTTAAGGGGACAAACTTGTGGCAATCAGGTCGGTCCTGATGCACTTGAAACAACTATCACCGTTTGTTGTATCACCGTAGCTGCTGGTTCAGCGCAGCTTGTAATGTAGAGTAGGCAACCAATTGAATTGGTTTGTAGCCTGCCGCCTGAGGCTCCCTCGCACGCTAAGGGCAACAACAGAGGGGGGGAACATGTTGTTAACCACACCCTGGCTCGGCGCTGAGGTGCACCATCTGTCCCATTAAGTGGGATGGCGCTGTCTTGCTATTATGTCGGGGCACGCTTTGCGCGCCGATGCTCTTGTATATAACGAGCCTGTGGGGACAGACTTGTGGCAATGAGGTCGGTCCTGGCGCACTTGATACAGATATCACTTTTTTTCGTACGGCGGGGGCGTTGGTTAAGGAATGTGCCCAGGAGGCTCCAAGCCCTGGAGGATTCCTCACCTGGCAAGAGCGGCGGCGATTTCCATGGTCAAGCCCCAATTGGTGTTCCACCAGCTTCCAGGCCCTGGATTCCTTATCTAAGGGCTCCTTATTCAATGCCCTCACCGTATCACTGTAGCTGATGGTTCAGCGCAACTTGTAGTGTAGAGTGCGCAACCAATTGAATTGATGTGTAGCCTGCCGCCTGATAGCCCCAGCCTTGCACTGCATGGAATGCTTCGTGGTTGTCCTCTGTGGGTTGGGCCTTCTGGCATGTTGGTTAGAGTGCCGCCATGTGCCGCTTAGCGGTGCAGGGCCTGCCCTCCAACCTTCGTTGCTGGATGGCCCAGCCTTGCTCTCGACATGTCCAATCCAATCCTCCTCCTCCTCCTCCCCCCCCCCCCGCATCGTCGCCCCCGCCCCTCTGGGCCGCTCCCGACCCTTCCACCGAAACCGCCCCTCTTTCGCCAGAGCCGGGGGTCCCCGCGGCACCCGAGCCTCGGCGGCGCGCGCGAGGGCGTGGGGCGGTGGGGGGTGGCGGGGTGCGGGCGGAGGAGGAGGAGGAGGAGGGAGAGGACGAGGAGGAGGAGGAGGAGGAGGAGGAGGAGGAGGAGGAGGAGGAGGAGGAGGAGGAGGAGGAGGAGGAGGGGGGAGGAGGGGGAGGAGGAGGAGGAGGGAGGAGGAGGAGGGAGGAGGAGGAGGAGAGGAGGAGGAGGAGGAGGAGGAGGAGGAGGAGGAGGAGGAGGAGGAGGAGGAGGAGGAGGAGGAGAGGAGGGGGAGGAGGAGGAGGAGGAGGAGGAGGAGGAGGAGGGAGGAGGAGGAGGAGGAGGAGGAGGAGGAGGAGGAGGAGGAGGAGGAGGGGGAGGAGGAGGGGGAGGAGGAGGAGGAGGGGCGGGCGGCCTTACCGCGAGGGCCCAGGGGACAGGCGACTACATGGCGGAGTCCAAAAACCCTGGACAACAAAATAAAACAAACGTCGCTATCTATTGGGAGGCCGATGTTTACTTCCGCCAGCTTCCGCTGGCCCTCCGCTGGAGTCCGCTGCGGGAGGCGGCCTTGCTTTACTTTCCCGGGCTTCCGTCGCCCTTCCGCCGCCATCCGCCGAGGAAGAGATACAAACTCCTTCGATGCTCGAAGGAGAGGCCCTGTTTGGAACGCCTCACATGTGAACCCTAACCCTACAGGTCAGACTCTGAATGACCGGCTGGGGCATAGATGCAAGGACTGTCTGCAGCCACATGGACCCCAGCGGAGGTGTTCGATACCCCCACGTCGATTGGGCCCGCTGGGGTAGAGTCCGCAAGCCGTCGCTGAAGGGGGGGGGGGGACGCAGAAAGACCTGGAGGCCTCTGGGAAGGCCTCCCTGCGAGGCAAGAGTGCTGCGTACGATGCCCCCCCCCCGCCTTCTTGGCATCCCCCCAGCACAAACGGCAGGAGCGCATGCCTTTGGAGCTCCGCGCGGGTCTCTTGGGCCGCAGGCGCCCCGGGGCGGCGCCGCAGACGCCCGCAGACGCCGCCACACCAAGGGGAGGGGGAGCGACAGCCCGAGAGACTCGCGCTCCGGCACCGGAGCGCGCCTCGGCACCCAGACCGCGAATAGGGTTACGTCGGGCCTGTCCTCCTACAGGGGGATTTGGGACGAAAAATACCCCCCCCCCCCAAACAAAAACTTGAACATATTCAAAAAATGCCCCAAAAATGGTCAAAAAACAGTTCCCAGACTATGTCTTAACCATTTTTGAACACTCTCTCTGTAGAGGGACAGGCCCGACTTAAGGATAGGGCTTGGACACGTCAGTTGGTGGGGGCGCACCTTTCTCTTCCGCCGGCGTCCGCTGGCCTGCACCCGCCGGGGACACACGTAGCAACCCCTCGGCCCCTCGAAGGCGAGGCTCTCCCTGGACCGCCCCGAGTGCCCGCCGCTGAGGATGGTGAAAGGCCTACCCCCCCTCTCCCCAGGCATCCGACGGTACGTTTTTCCCAACCCTCCTAAAAGCGTGTCGACTCTTGAAGTAGGAAGGCGCTTGAAGTAGATTGGGATCTGGGAATCCAAGAATACCTACTTCAACGACCGGCGTGTATTGTGTCAACGCTGGAGGGGCGAACGCGCTCCAGAAACTGAGCCAGCTTGCCGGCAAGTTGGCCAAGAGACGCTGGCCCAGGTGTTCGAGAGAAGGCCTCAGAATCAAATGCTCGCCTGTATTTGATGACCACGGGGCCCGCTCACGGACCCGGGAGGCCCAAGAATCGAGGAGAACCGCAGGTCGAGCAGATCATGCCGTCGGAGATCCTGGCTCCCCACCAGCTTGTCCGCGCCGCCAGGGTCACGAGCGGCCAACGCACACGTCGTTCAGTTCTAATCGTACTCACTTCTAATTGTGCTCGTCTCTCATCGTTCCTGGCCCCCTAATGGCCAGGAAGGGGCCCAGGATAGAACAAGTAGAAATGAAAAGATCTTGGCCCCAAAAAAATTAAAGAACTTTCGAGGAATTGGCCATGAACAATGTGTATCCGCATCCGAGCCCTCGCGGTCTGGGCTCCGGGCGCGATCCCGGGGATACGCGGTCGCACGGATACGTTCCGCGCGGGGCATCTGCGAAACAGCGCACCGTACCCGCGGGGTCGCGGCCCAGGAGCCCAGCCCAAAAGGCCACGGCTACGGTTAAGTCGGGCCTGTCCCCCTACAGGGGGACTTTCGAGGAGAAATTGAAAGTAGTCAAAAAATACTCAACAATGGTCAAAAAATTATTCAGAAAGTCGTCCCCCGACTATTTTTTTACTATGTTTGAATATTCCTTTTGTGGAGGGACGAGCCCGACTGAAGGCTACGGCCATGTGCTGCGCCCACGACCGGGAGCCCGCCAGCACCAGCGACGCAAAAATGGCCAAGAAATATACAAAATTTGCCCCAAAATGCCCCCGAAAATCGTCCCCATAACATTTTTAAACTACTTTTGGATACTCCTCCTCTAGAGGGACCAGGCCCGACTCCCGGCTGCGGCCGTGTGCTTCGCCCACGACCGGGAGCCCGCCAGCACCAGCGACGCCCCGAGCAGCTGCGCGCCGGCGAGCCCGGCCTCGCCCGGGCCGCCCGCCGGGCCGAGGCCGCCGAGGGCGCCGAGCGCCTGCGCCGCGGCCGCGTCCAGGCGGCGGCGCCTGCCGGGGTGCTGCCAGGAGGGGTCTTTTAAGTCGGGCCTGTCCCTCGACGGGAGGAAGATTCCAAAAACAGGCAGAAGAAAAGGATCCCAGTGCGACCCTACCTAGGAGTTGGAGGATCTAGGAGAGCAACATCTGTATGAAGCTAAGTTAAGCTAAGATGAAGCTAAGCTAAGGTGAAATAAGCTAAGCTAAGATGAGATAAGCAACGCTAAGCTAAGGGAACGTCACTGGGGGAACCGCGGGGCGGATACTGGGGGAACCGCCCAGGGCGAGTTGCACTGCCCGGCCCTTTAAGCATACCGAGTAAGAACCCTTCTAGGCAGAGCCTAGGTAGGGAAAAATAGTCTGGGGACGATCTTTTGGGGGGGCATTGTTGGACCATGTTTGCATATGTATGGACGGTCTTCCATTTTTCCTCGAAGATCCCCCTGTAGGGGGACAGGCCCGACTTAAAAGTGGGCCTGGCCCGAGGCTCGATGATCCTCAGATCGTGTGTTGGCGCCAAGGTGTGCTTCTCCACCGAAGCACTCCACGATTCGGCTGCACGCGAGAGTGAGACCCTGGGTAAGAGGTAACCTTTGGTGCGCGGCTTCTGGGGGGGGTGGGACCAGACACGAGCGCACCAAACGCTTCTGTCGCACCGCGTTCGGCGCTCGGGGGACCCCATATGGGCCCGCACCAGAGGTCACTCCGGCGAGGGGTCACTCTTACGTGTAGTCGGACTGTGGCGCAGGAGCCCGCTTTTGCTCCTTCGCGATGGAGCTGGTGACCGGCCCCGCCCTTCCCCCCTCCCCCTGCCTGGTCACGTCACGATTCGCGCTGGCGCCGCCTGGGAATTTGTCATGTTTGAGCATTCCCAGACGGCGCTGGCGCGAATCGTGACGTGACTGGTCCCCTCCCCCCCTCCACCCCCCGGTCACGCCCGCTACTGCCAAAGGGGAACAAACTGTCTCCAAACCGTGTGTCAGCGCCAACGTAGGCTTGTCCACCGAAGCCCTTTGATCTGGCGCAGGTGGTGCAATGAACAGGCCGACATGGCTGCGCACTATGGGCGGAGCTGAACAGGGAAAATACACAGTGGGATACAACACGCGTCATGAGGATCACCGAAAGGGCCCCCAACCTTTTCGCACAGTTTTGGAGCCCTGGGCCCCCATGGGCATCGTTATGGGTGCTCCGGCGGCGCCATCTGGGCCTCCTCGGGAATCCTGGGGACGGGACACCGTGGGCCAGGACCACATCAAGAGGCTGGCCCTCGGATCCCCAGGAGATCCCAGGGGGATCCCCAGGCAGGCTTCCGGAGGAGGTCCCTCGCATAGGGCACATTCAGGGCACCCCACCGCGAGGCCCAGAGCGCCCCCAAGGAGCTCCAGGACTGCGCGAGAGGCGGGGGGCGCCCTGCGCCTGGGGCGAGGGCTGCTTCTGGCAGCGCCTGGCCTGCGCCGCGGCGGAGGCTCCTCGGAGGCTGCAGCGAGGCCGCCCCAGCCCTGGGGCGGGGCGCGGGGGGGGCGACAGGTGTGCACCGCGCCGCGTGGTCGGCCAGGGAGCTCGTTGTGCAGACGCCCCAGCTGGGACGCTGTGGGGCGTCTGCCTACCGGCTTCCCCCGCCGAGCCCCCGGGACCTCTTGACGCGTGTGGCTCTTCCGGCGCGCGGCCCCCCGGGAAGGCCCCTACCCCTTCCCCGGGGCCAGCATGTTTTGTTTCGGCTTGCGGTTGGCTTCGCCTCCATCATTGCAATAACATAAAAACGATACGATACGATACGATACGATACGACACGACACGATACGATACGATACGATACGATACGGCTCGCTCGCGTCCGGGCCCGCTTTGGGGCCGTCCTCTGGGAGAGGGCGAGCGCATGGGAGCGCGCTCCCGCATGAAAGAAAACGGATTATTTAGAATGTGTCTCGGGTGAGACAGGATCCATGCTTCATGGTCCTCGGGCCCGCTGGCGGACCCATGGGGGGCCGAGATCGAAGAGCAGCGCCAGGGTCGAAAAGAGATCGCACCGTCGGAGCTCACGGGGCGCGGTGTGCGCACCGAGCCTCTCCGAAGCCATCGGCGCGCTTGCGCTTGCCGCCGCCCCCGCAGGGCCCGGCGAGCGCGGCAGCGTCGACACCTCGGGCACGCAGTTTTGCCCGGGCCAGCACAAAGCCGGGTCGGCCCAGGCCCTGTCGCAAAGCCCGGCCGGCCGCCTGGCAATTACCTTCCAAACTGAAGGGGCCCTGGGACACACAAATAGATAGACAAAAATAGCAGGATTCCCCATATCTTCTTACTGGGTTTTGTCTTCCCCCCAATTCCCATATTTTCCTATACGTTCTTGGGAATCGACGATTAATTGTGTCCGTGTGCTTTTTTCCCTCCTGACAAGCGTGGGCCAGTGGAGGGCGGAAAATGGAAGAAGGGGCAACGGCATCCGCGCGGACTTCTCGGATCCGCGCTGGACCCCCCTCCCTGGCGCGCGGCGCCGCCGGGGGGGTGGGACCAGCGCGGCTCCAAGAAATCCGCGCGGAGCGCCAAAAGCGTACAGGCGGACTTGACTGGACAGGACACGCGGCAGGACATGAGACCTTCTGAGGGCCACACTGCCATAGGAATGTAAGAGGCATGGGCCGCGAGACACAGGACACAAGGGCACCCCTGATTTGGCAGGGCCGACCTCCTCATCCGGGCCGACTGTCTGTGTATGCAGCTGCTTGTCTTCTTCGAGCCGAGGGAGATCGGCCCCACTAATCGGCCTCACATGGCTCCTGAAACTTGCGACGGGAATCGGCTCCTTCTCTCATCAGCTGTTTCCTTCCTAATCTTTAGGAATAAAAAAACGCCCCTACCCTGGGTTACGAGTCCGTGGTCAGTAAACCTCCTGGGAACTCCCACGGGCCAGAGAGCCGCCAGGACGCCGCGCGGCACGCGCTATACGCAGGGTTGACCCTGTCAGCCCTCAGGAGGTTCAGCGCACAGCGCCTCATAAACCAGGGTAGGAGCGTTTTTTACGCCCTTGATAATCGGCCCCACGTGGCTCCCAAGCCCAGGTCGGCCCCAGGGCCCCAGGGGACCGACCGACCCCCACTGGCGGCGCCCCCCGCTGCGCGCGCCCCGGAGGCACCGAGGAGCAGCGGGGCGCCCGGCGGCGGCCAGGGCGCCCGCCGGCGCCGCTTCGGGGCGGTGGGGGACTCGCTGCGCCAGTGGGGCATGGCGAGCAGCTTGATCCAGGGCTCGAGCTGAGCAGTGTTCCCGGATCCCCTCGCGCGGTGGAAAAACAAAAAAAATCGCGGCGGGAGATTCTTCGCTATAGGTTCGGCCTCCGCGGGCCCTTCCCGGGCCCTGGGACTCTCAGAAAACGACCCGGGATGAGAAACCGGTCCCGGGGAAGGGGTCCAGACCTCTGGGGGTCGACGTTGTGAAAAGATCACGGCGTCGGGGGTCTGGAAGCGGTGTTTTCTGTTTTCGTACTGCTGCCGCTTTCCCTCGTTCCGTCTTCCTCCCGCAGGCTTGCTGCAGTGCGAAGCCAAAACACCAACGGCCTACGAAGCCAACAGAACACCGCTGGTAGAGGAAGAGGAAACGCCACAAACATATAAGCTGTCGGCGCTCCGTGCGGACTCCTTGGCTCCGCGCCGAACCTCCCCCCCTGGCGCGCACAGCTTATGTCTGTGCCGTCTTCCTCCTTCGATCGGCTACACGCAAGAGTGACCCTGGGTAAGAGTGACCTTTGGTGCGCGGCCGTTTGGGGGGCCGCGGGGGGACCAGACCTGGGCGCGCCAGCCGCTGCTCCTGCTTCGTCTACAGCCACCTGGGGACCGACCTGTGCCCGCACCAGAAGCCCCTCCGGCGAAAGGCTACTCTTGCGTTGGTCCTCTTCGAGCTCAGCTCGCGCCCTGGCCCCTACTATGATACAGGGGCCGGGCACAGGCCTCGGAAGGCCCTCCAGGCGGCCACGGCGAGTCCGAGCCTCCCCCCCCGCCAGAAGGGGCTCGGGCTCCACATCGTGCTCGGGCCTGCGTCCAGCCTCTGGCACGGGCTCGGGCTCGGGCTCGGGGCCCGGAGCTCGGGGCTCGGGGCTCGCCGGAGCCAGAAACGGAACCGTGCCCCCCCCGCCCCAACCCCATCCCCACCTCTTCCAGTGGTGAAAAAATCGCGACGGATGGTTTGGTGCAGTCTTCGGCCTCCTGCTGGGGCCCCTCACCGGGCCCCGTGACCAACAGAAAGATGAAAAACTTCCCCTGGGAAGGGGTCCAGACCTCTGAGGGTTGGCGTTGTGGGAAAATGACAACGTCGGAGGCTTTCCAGGCTTTAGGAAGCAGCTTCTTGAAGGTCTTCGCAAGAGCGGATGAAGGCTAATGCGCCCGATCAGGGGGTCACTCAGCTGGATTAGGCTGGCAGGATTAAGCCCGATTGAGACGGGCTAGGCGGACTTAAAGCGGGATGATGCCGGCTTAGGCCTGTTGACCACGGATTTACCAGCGCCGATGCTGAATCCAACCGCCCAGGAGTTGCATCCTAACAGGCGGCCACGACGAGTTCAAGCCTTCACCCCTCCACCCCTCCCCCTGGTAAGAAAGTTCTGCTGCCACTGCAAGCCAAAAGCGCAGGCAAAGCAAAGGCGAGTACGAGTAAGAGCCCAGCGTGCCTGCCTCTGCCTGAAAAGGGGCCCAGACCATGGAGGGAGCCACGCGCATGCAGCAGCCTGGACTCGGTCTTGCCAGTGCAAGCATCGAATGGCGCGCTCCACAAAGGGCTTCACCTTAGGCGAATACTTGGCAGTTGGCGAAACCTGGCGAAGGCCAGCGGAAGAAAGACGGCAGCGGGTCCGCTGGTGGAAGAGTGGCCGAAGGCGAAAAGTTTCAATTTCCCCCTGCACTACGACCACACTGGCGATGACTTGACGAATCATGCCCAAGGAATCGGGCAGCAGTCCGACCGCTGGACCATTCTCGCCCGTTCCTCCCGAGCGGAACGAGAACGTACAGTAGACGAGGAGGGCGAAGAGAGACGTGGAGATTCTGGATCCAAGGAGCCTGTCTGGAGTCGACCCCGTGGAGAGCGGAGCCCCTTTCTGGCCCCAGCTGCGCCTCGCTGTGCCCTGCGCACGGCGAGTGCACCGAAACGGGAGGGGCCCTGCGCGAGGGGACCCCGAGCCACTGGCAGGGCCAGGGCGGTCCCTACCCCTCAAGGTGGTTCCAGCAGCAGCAAAGCAAGGCAGGAGGGAGAATCCGCTGTCCCTCAAGGGGGCTATCCCGCAACACGGACAAGGAAGACGACGAACTAGGCCAATGCAGTAAATGTCGCCGAGACCCCTCAAGGTGGTGACTGGCTCGGAAGGCCCTGTAGGGAGCTCCACCTACGGCAAGGGTGGCACAGCTCGCATGGCGTACGCGATCTCACTCGGCTGCACGCAAGAGTGACCCTGGGTAAGAGTGACCGTTGGTGCGCGGCCTTTTGGGGGGCCGCGGGGAGACCAAACCTGGGCGCGCAAGCCGCTGCTACCGCTTCGTCTTCAGCCATCTGAGGGCCCATCCGTGCCCACACCGAAGGTCACTCCAGCGAAAGGTCACTCCTACGTCTATGGTCGACTCACTCGTGGCTGGCCACAGTTGCCGAGCAGGCGAAGGCCACGGGCTCCCGAGCGCCGCCGGCTGCTCGGAGAATGAGCCAGTCGTCGGCTCAAGAAAACCCCCGCCATCCGCCACCTGCCCTCCTGGGAAGGGAGGGGCGGACCCCGTGGACGGATCGAGGCGGGAGATGTTCGGCTCTCGTCGGCCTCTGTGGCAGCTCCCCAGCCCAAGGACCGTCAGAAACAGCTCGGGGCGGAAGACGGCCTTGGGGAAGGGTTCCAGACCTCTTGGGAGCCACGCTGCGAAAAAAACACGACGCTGGGCGTCTGGGGACGCCGTCGAAGACCTCGCCTCCTGCCGGACCTTCTCGGCGAAGCCAGCTGGGGAACGAGGGAGGACGGGGTCCGGCCGTAGGGACAGAGGGCCCACAAGGAGGCACATGGGAGGGGCGAGAAGGGTCAAAATCCCTGGTCTAGAAATTCAACAAAACACCATAAACATCAACTGCCAGAGGTCCACGCAGATCTCTTGGATCGGAGCGGGGCCCCACTGGAGGAGCCTCTACCGCCGCCCTCCCTCCCCCCCTCCTCTCTCTTCCCTCCTCC
>CAUYUJ010011869.1:187086-219500 GCA_963575745.1 Prorocentrum cordatum
CAACCGTTGTTGCAGAAGTTCGAAAAAGTTGCTCGCAAAAGCCCGTTTGACAGAAATGTTTAAAAAGTGTTGGGTTTCCTACGAATCCGCAAGAGCGCGCGGGATGAGATTTTGACAATTTTTTGTTGAAAAACCATTGGTTTTTTGATGTTTTTATGTTAAAATCGCTGCGAAAACTAAGGTTTTGGAAGGATTTCGTCTTGCGCGCGCGAATGTCCACTTTACCTTATTTTTTGCAAGGGATTCTTGAAATTTGATTATATTAGAACAAGAAATGTCATTTTCTATTGTTTTTTGCAAGGGAAAGCGGATTACAACAAAACAACCGGATCCTGTACACACCCTCTTTTCTGAGGCTTCCTCACGAAAATGATGAAAATGTAGCTGCGGCCTAGGCGGCGCAGGGGGGCGCGCACCAGGGGGCCCAACAATAATTATTCTTTAGAATAAATAATGTTCAACAACAACAACAACAACAACAACAACAACAACAACAACAACAACAACCATTTTAAGGCTGTACGTTCTTACTTGCCCGCGAGTCATTCAACACGTATACCCTACACCCTCGATACCCGCCCTCTTCGTCTTCGATCACACCCCTTTCCGGGGGGATTATTTCTCTTTGCTGGGGCCGGCGGGCTTAGACGTACGGGCAAACCGGAACGGGCGGACAATCCTTCGGGGGCGTACATCTCTCTGCCCGCCATTGGAATTGGCGCGGGCCCTGCAAGAGGAGGAGGGGAAGAACGAGGGAGAGTGGGAGGAAGGGGAGGGGGAAGGACGAAGGAAGAGGGAAGATACCACGTTGTGAAGGCGTCCTTGGCGCGTGCGTGGTTCCTGAGCGCCGAAACGCAATTCCATAATAATTTGTGAGGACGTCGCACGCGATAGCGCAGTCCTGAGTACATTGTGAGGAAATCTCAGGCGGAAGCGGGGGCCCTGACTAAGTTGCGAGGAAGTCTCAAGCGGGAGCGCCGTTCCTGAGCAAATTGCACGGAAGTCTCAGGCGGGAGCGGGGGTCCTCACTAAATTGCGAGGAAGTCTCAGGCGGGAGCGCCGTTCCTGAGTCAATTGCGCGGAAATGTCAAGCAGGAGCGGGGGTCCTGAGTAAAATTCGAAGAAGTCTCAGGCGGGAGCGCCGTTCCCACGTAAATTGCACGGAAGTCTCAGGCGGGAGCGGGGGTCTTGATTACATTGCGAGGAAGTCTCAGACGGGAGCGCCTTTCCTGAGTAAATTGCGCGGAAGTCTCAGGCGGGAGCGGGGGTCCTGAGTAAAAATCGAGGAAGTCTCAGGCGGGAGCCGTTGTTGTTGTAGCCCGGGGGGCAGGGGCACAGTTTGAGCAGGAAGACTTTCCTTGAGAAAAAACCAGGTGCGAGCCCCGGGGGTGGCACTTCAGTCGAACAAATCAATGTGCACCGGTGGGGGGGGATCAACAATAATTATTCTTCAAGAGTGAGAGTTTAACAATAACAGTAACAATAATAACAATAACAACAATAATAACAACAACAGCAACAGCAACATCAACAGCAACAACAACAACAACAACAACCATTTTAAGGCTGTACGCTCTTACTTGCCCGCGAGTCGTTCAACACGTATACCCTACACCCTCGATGCCCGCCCTCTTCGTCTTCGATCACACCCCTTTCGGGGGGGATTACTTCTCTTTGCTGGGGCCGGCGGGCTTAGACGCACGGGCAAACCGGAACGGGCGGACAATCCTTCGGGGGCGTACATCTCTCTGCCCGCCATTGGAATTGGCGCGGGCCCTGCAAGAGGAGGAGGGGAAGAACGAGGGAGAGTGGGAGGAAGGGGAGGGGGAAAGACGAAGGAAGAGGGAAGATACCACGTTGTGAAGGCGTCCTTGGCGCGCGCGTGGTTCCTGAGCGCCGAAATGCAATTCCAGAATAATTTGTGAGGACGTCGCACGCGAGAGCGCAGTCCTGAGTACATTGTGAGGAAATCTCAGCGGAAGCGGGGGCCCTGACTAAGTTGCGAGGAAGTCTCAAGCGGGAGCGCCGTTCCTGAGCAAATTGCACGGAAGTCTCAGGCGGGAGCGGGGGTCCTCACTAAATTGCGAGGAAGTCTCAGGCGGGAGCGCCGTTCCTGAGTCAATTGCGCGGAAATGTCAGGCAGGAGCGGGGGTCCTGAGTAAAATTCGAAGAAGTCTCACGCGGGAGCGCCGTTCCCACGTAAATTGCACGGAAGTCTCAGGCGGGAGCGGGGGTCTTGATTACATTGCGAGGAAGTCTCAGACGGGAGCGCCTTTCCTTAGTAAATTGCGCGGAAGTCTCAGGCGGGAGCGGGGGTCCTGAGTAAAAATCGAGGAAGTCTCAGGCGGGAGCCGTTGTTGTTGTAGCCCGGGGGGCAGGGGCACAGTTTGAGCAGGAAGACTTTCCTTAAGAAAAAACAAGGTGCGAGCCCCTGGGGTGGCACTTCAATCGAAAAAAATCAATGTGCACCGGTGGGGGGGGATCAGCAATAATCATTCTTCAAGAAAGAAAATTCAACAACAACAACAACAACAACAACAACAACAACAACAACAACAACAACAGCAACAGCAACAGCAACATCAACAGCAACAACAACAATATAACAAAAACGCGGAGACGGGGGGGCGGGCCACTACCTGGCCATCTTCGGGGGAGAGCGGAGGGTAGTATTCGTACTCTGAGTCATTGCGGAAGAAGGGAACACCGGGAGGAGAGGAAGACGGGGAGGGAAAAAGAGAGAGGACAAGGAGGACAAGGAGGAGGGAAAGTGGGCAGTGATGACGAGGAGGAGGCGAAGTAGGGGAAAGAGGGAGCACAAGGAGGACAAGGATGAGGACAAGGGGGCAGTGACGAGGAGGAGGAAGAGGAGGAGGCAAAGCAGGGGAAGGGATGGTACGGAGGAGGAGGAGGAGAAAGAATGTCCCCCTCCCCCGCAGCCTGGATCCCTGCCACGCGTCGTGGAGGATCTGCGGGATCCAACAAGCCTGGAAGAAGAGCACTATGGAATCCTTCCCGGCGCGCCGGGAGGGGGTGAGCCGCCTCGCCAAAGCAGAGGGGGAGGGGGGAGGGGAGGGAACGGAGGAAGGAGGACGATGAGAGACACGAAACAACTGGCGCTCACGAGCATGATCGACAAGGAATGTCGACGCGGGCTCCCGGGGGTGCCCCAGGCGACCTCTCCCAGAGGGCACGGGACGCGTGGCGGGGATTTGATGCTCCAAGTTTCGTAATGACAGGGAGGGAGCCACAACCCGCCCAGACGAGCAGTCTTTCCCCCCCCCCCCCCCCAAGACCAGCCGCCATGAAAGGGCGGCCTTTTGACCAGACCCCACTAGAACCCTCACAGAAAACTCAAATCAGACCCCTTCCGAAATCAAACCACCCCCCTCTTTATTCTGGAATCCGGGGTATTTCGAACATGCCATCGGATGGTCGTACCTGAGCCAACCTCTCGACTCAGCAATGACAGCGCAGTTGCGCAACGTGAGCCTCAAAATCCAACCAGCTCTCTAGGCGATAGGTACTTCCAAGTACGAGCTCTCTGCAAGCGGTGCGTGAAGGGCTGCTGGAACGTCCAAGATTGTCCTGAATAATTCCAAAGTGGGCTCATCGAAGGCGTCAGACGGCCCAAGAGGCCCCTAAGAAACTCAAGGAGGCGTCAAGAGGGCCTCAAGAGGCCCCCTCTGCCTCCTCGTCATCTTTCTCCCCCTTCTCCTCATCCTCCCTCGAGTCCTCCCCCAAGCGTGCCCCGAGGGTTTTCACAGCGGCTGGGGCACTAGTCCAAAAACAGAACAGGGTTTGGCCTAACGTTTGGCCAAATTGGCGTGTCCAAAAGACAAGAGGCGGCGGTGGTTCGCCGCAAGCGCATTCGATATAATGTGGTCAGAGCGCAAACTTGTGCGACAACTTCGCAGATGGAGAGGGGCTCACGTGTTACCAGGGCAACCGCTGTTCTTATCATTGAGCAAGCTGGTCCTACCCAGTCGAATCCCTGGTATTCAGAAACCCAGTGGGCTCTCACCTGAGTGGACAGCCGATGGAGGGGGGGGTCGCTGTTCAAAGGCTCGCTACACAGGAGGAAAAGTGTTAAGAACTTCTGAGCAGGAGAGTCGAGACGGGAAGGTGGATTGCGGCATCGTTGGCGCGTCATGGGTGTATTACTTGTATGGTGATCCTCCTCACTATCCTCCCATTCCCCCCTACAGCCCGCCTCAACACTCCCACTCCCTCCTCCTCCTCCTCCTCCTCCTCCTCCTCCTCCTCCTCCCCATCGTCCTCCTCCTCCTCCTCCTCCCCATCGTCCTCCACCTCCTCCTCCTCCTCCTCCTCCTCTCCTCCTCCTCCTCCTCCTCCTCCTCCTCCCCCTCTGCGCAGTCTCCGCCTCCCCTCCAGTCTCCGCCTCCCCTCCTTTCTGCCCCCCTCCTCCTCTCCTCCTCCTCCTCCTCCTCCTCCTCCTCCTCCTCCTCCTCCTCCTCTCCTCCTCTTGCCACCTCCTCCTCCTCCCTCCTTTCCTCCCTCCAAACCTCCGTCCCTCCGCCCCTCCATCCCTCCATCCCCATCTTTCCATCCCTCCATCCCTCCGTCCCTCCATCCTTCAATCCCTCCATCCCTCATCCCTCCACCCCCTCCATTCCTTTGCTTCCGCCCCTCCTCCTCCTCCTCCTCCTTCTCCTCCTGCTCCTTATCCTCCTCATCCCCTGCCTCCTCCTCCTCCCCTCCTTCTTCTTATCTCCTCCTCATATCCCGAACTCATCATCATGAGGGCCCCTTCTCCCCAGGGGCCCCGTCCACCCAACAACACAACATCGTCACCACCATCACTGTCGCCACTGCCGTCCCCGTAAGCATCAGCATCATCATCAGCAGCATCATCATCATCAACAGCAGTATCGTCATCATCGTCGTCATCATCATCATCATCATCATCATCATCATCATCATCAATCTCGTCAGCATCATCATCAGCATCATCGTCATCATCATCATGCGCACAATCGGTATCGCCATCGTCAATAGCATGTATGTCATCAGCATCATCATCATAATCAGTATCATCAGCATCAGCATCAGCATCAGCAGCAGCACCATCAGCTGCACCATCATCATCAACATCGTGATCATCAGCAGCAACAACATCCGCATCATCAGCAATCTCGCCAACAATATCAGCATCGCCATCATCACCGTCATCAGCACCAGCTGAATCATAATCGTCATCATCCTCAGCATTAGCAACAGTTGCATGATCATGACAGCGGTGTCAGCATTACACTAAGCAGCTTGAGCATCGGCATCAGCTGAATCATCAGCAGAAGCAACAACATCAACATCAGCATAATCCCCCTCCTCATCATCACCACCACTATCATCATCGTCAGCATTCTCATCAACAGCAGCATGATCACCATCATCATCAATGTCGTCAGCATCATCATCAGCGTCAGCAACATGATCCTCTTCATCATCAGCAGCAGCGCCACCATCATCATCCACAGCATCATCATCAGCATCATCATCATCATCATCAGCATCATCACCATGCTGCCACCGAGTTCGCCAACGAGGCGCCCGAGAAGCGAAAGTCTCTACAACCCCCGGATATGTTATATGTTTCCTGGCTTCCATTGTTCCCAACCATCCTGTGGTGTTGGGTCCTCGTTTTGAAGAGACAGCGCCCCGCGTTCACTCCTCCTCCCGCTGCCCCCTCCCTCCTGCCATCATCATCATCATCACCATCATCATCATCATCATCATCATCATCATCATCATCATCATCAGCATCACCATCAACCCCTCACACGTTTCGTGGCCCCATAGGGAGCTCCAGCGAAGGCCCCAGTGGCTGCGCTCCCATGCGCCCACCGCACCCAATTTCTGGCACACCCCTCACACGCTTCGTGGCCCCATAGGGAGCTCCACCGAAGGCCCCAGTGGCTGCGCTCCCATGCGCCCACCGCACCCATTTCGGCACACCCCTCACACGTTTCGTGGCCCCATAGGGAGCTCCAGCGAAGGCCCCAGTGGCTGCGCTCCCATGCGCCCGCCGCACCCATTTCGACACCCCTCACACGTTTCGTGGCCCCATAGGGAGCGCCAGCGAAGGCCCCAGTGGCTGCGCTCCCATGCGCCCCGCCGCGCACTGAACACCCTCACACGTTTCGTGGCCCCATAGGGAGCTCCAGCGAAGGCCCCAGTGGCTGCGCTCCCATGCGCCCACCGCGCCCATTTCGGCACACCCCTCACACGTTTCGTGGCCCCATAGGGAGCTCCAGCGAAGGCCCCAGTGGCTGCGCTCCCATGCGCCCACCGCACCCATTTCGGCACACCCATCACACGCTTCGTGGTCCCATGGGGAGCTCCAGCGAAGGCCCCAGTGGCTGCGCTCCCATGCGCCCGCCGCGCCCATTTCGGCACACCCCTCACACGTTTCGTGGCCCCATAGGGAGCTCCAGCGAAGGCCCCAGTGGCTGCGCTCCCATGCGCCCACCGCACAGATTTCGGCACACCCCTCACACGTTTCGTGGCCCCATAGGGAGCTCCACCGAAGGCCCCAGTGGCTGCGCTCCCATGCGCCCACCGCGCCCATTTCGGCACACCCCTCACACGTTTCGTGGCCCCATAGGGAGCTCCAGCGAAGGCCCCAGTGGCAATGGGCACACCCCTCATACGTTTCGTGGCCCCATAGGGAGCTCCAGCGAAGGCCCCAGTGGCTGCGCTCCCATGCGCCCACCGCGTAGATTTCGGCACACCCCTCACACGCTTCGTGGCCCCATAGGGAGCGCCATCGAAGGCCCCAGCGGCTGCGCTCCCATGCGCCCACCGCACCCATTTCTGCACACCCCTCACACGTTTCGTAGCCCCATGGGGAGCTCCAGCGAAGGCCCCAGTGGCTGCGCTCCCATGCGCCCACCGCACCCATTTCGGCACACCCATCACACGTTTCGTAGCCCCATGGGGAGCTCCAGCGAAGGCCCCAGTGGCTGCGCTCCCATGCGCCCACCGCACCCATTTCGGCACACCCCTCACACGTTTCGTGGCCCTATAGGGAGCTCCAGCGAAGGCCCCAGTGGCTGCGCTCCCATGCGCCCACCGCACCCATTTCTGCACACCCCTCGCACGTTTCGTGGCCCCATAGGGAGCGCCATCGAAGAAGATACTCACAATTGCGGTACTCGCAACTGCATCTGGTTGGGTCCTTCGCCAAGATATCTTTTCCTTCCGATTGGCGTCGGGCCCCGGTGGGGTCTAGATGAGTGCAAAATGGCCCCGAGACGGCCCCGCAAAATAATTCTGGCCTCCCCAAAATGATCGGGTAGCCCTTCCCGGCGAGAAAACTGCCCCGGCCGTTCGATCCCCCAGGCGGCCCGTGCCAGATGCAAGCTGGAGGGCCCCAGTCGTCTGCTGACTTCCAGACAGTCTGAGGCTGGCCCCTCGCCCCCGAGGATTTCGAAAAACTCGCCTTTGGGTGCCCCCCCCCGCGTCGCCCTGCCTAATGTCAGCAATATACATGCGCCGAGCCCCCTGGGTCTTGACACGATCCTTGAGCGCTGCAATGTGGGGCTTCGGGGCCCAAGACGCCCGCGCAGCCCGCCCGGCAAAACGATCGGCCGAGACACCGCCTGCATTGCGGCGCTTGGTCGCGCGCCCCCGTCGAAGTCCAGGAACCGATCGCGCCCTTTTCATCCCCGCGACCAAGCGAACGCTCTCTTCGCCCCTGTCCCCCACCGAGCGCCGCACTCCACGGCGGAAAAAAAGCGCGCGCGACGCCGCGGGGCGCCCGCGATCAGCACTTCCTGCGACTTCACATCTAAGCACCACCGCTGGCAACGAGCGGCGGAAGGCGAAACACAGAGCGGCCAGTTCAGCTTCGTCGGCGCTCGGGGGCGCCCGATAACGAGGCCGCCGAGCGCGCAATGCAACGTGGCTCGCGAGCGGAGAGGCGCGGGGGCGCCGGCGGCCCCGCCCGCTGCGGGGGGGGGTGGCCAAGTCGCTTCGAAGACCGACCCAACAGAAAAGATGTCCCCCTGATAGCTGCATCTCAGAGCGTGAATTACCTCCCCCGCTTTCGCCCCCAGGCAAAACCAAGCCATGCCACGCGCCTCCTCGTCAAGCGGCCTGACCAGTACAGGCCGCAATTTGGCGTCGTTTGGTATCTATTGGAAGCGAGGGTGGTCAAAAGCGAGGTAGGTTGGTTTTCCTCCGAGCATCGGAGACCCCAGAAACCATAGATCTCGGAGCGCCAAGACGGGAGCGGGCCCGGCGACAGGAGGGGCAGGAGCAAGGCAACGCTCGAGCAACGCGAGGGCGAGGCGAGAGCCCACGTCGGCAGCGCGGAACCCCGAGGCAAAGAACGGCGGTTCCTCCCCCTCGATCTGGGCGCAAGCACAACGGGCGCGCGAACGAGGCAGGGTGCCAGAGACTTTCTTTTCACGCACTGTCCAGCGCGCACTACGGCCAGGCCCAGACTCGCACCCGCGACCCAACTGCCATCGCATCAACCGCCGCCCGCCGCCCCCCCCCCCCCCCCCCTAACAACATTGAGAAGAAATCTCGCTGCTCGGGGGGGCGGGAAAGGGGGGGGGGGGGGGCGCTTCCGCATGTAAAAACTCGACTACCGGCTGGACGAACAACCCCTGCATAACTCGGGGGGAGACGCGCGCGCGGCTGCCTGCTCGCTCTGCCGCAAGATCACGCATGCGCGACCAAGCCCTGCGCCGCGCGGACACGCGCGCCAGCGGGGAAAGGCCCACTCACTCAGACACGACGCGCGCAAAAACGCCACCCCGAGCACGCGCCGCACACATAATACTATAAGAGCCTCGAACGGCAGACCAGGGCGACGCAATCCCCTGGGGATGCCGCGAGGACGCAAGGACAGCCGCCGAAATATGACGCTTCGCGGGCCCATCCCACCACTCGGCCTGCAGCGCAAACTTTACGGGAAGAACAGGTGGCCCTGGACATCGGACTCAACTTTCCGGCAGGGCCCACCATGAGAGCCAGTCCTTGACCGAGCGTCGGGATGATGATCTAGGAGTTGGCTAGCCCAAGATCTCGACCGATCCAATTTATCGTTGCTGGAGGCGAGCACCGATGCGCCGGGAGTGGTAGCGCCTTCCAGCGCAGCAGGAGACGCGGCGCCAAGCGACTGCGCCTGGGCGGACCATTCGCGAGCGTAGACAGACGAGCTCACCTGCGAGAAACCGCATGCGTCCGAGCTTTGACCACAGGCTCGCCACGAACGTGGCCAGCAGCCAAACCCAATGCCTAGTTCTGGTCTGTCATGGCAGACCGAACGCAAGGCAAGGCGAGCAGCCGAGCGATTGCCTGTCGAAGCCCAGCGCGGCCAGATAAAGCACGCCTTCTGCCAGCGGCGACGCGCATCTCAATCTTGCCGAGGAACTCGCGGAGAAGCCGCGAAGCCCCGGAGATCACGAACGACGCGGTTGCGAACAATATTCCTCTGCAAGCCGAAGACACCAGCGTCGATGCTCAGCGCGGCGCACCTAGTCTCGGCCTGCGCCTAGCGAAATGTGCCCAACGTGGCAACTGCAGCGCGTCGGTCGCAAAGTGGCAAGCCGGCGCGATGGTCTGCTCGACCGCGGTGAGATCACTTGCGCATCCTCGCACGCCCATCGCGCGCGGCATGCGGCGCGTGGAAGTCGAGAGCTTGGGCATCCACAGCGGAAACCCACTCTTGATGGCGGCCTGATGTAATCAATGATGTCTGACAAACCCAAACGCTATCTCGAGATCGAGCGGAACAGAGCGGCCGCGGCGGACGCGCCTCCAACGGCGGAGCACTCGGACCACGACTGGATTTCCACGCGCACCCCCCAGGCGAGCGCCCATGAACAGGTCCAAACAAATCGGGGAGTTCTCACTCTGACAAACCTTGACGAGGGGCATCCGGAACCTACGTTGGACCCTGAAGGGCACGCGACGGAGCGCACTAGGCCCCACACTACCCAGACGCCCCAGGATATTGAGATCCCGCATCCAGGAAGAAGGCCACTGCACATTTCTTTGAGTAGCCCCGAGACGGTCACAGAGTACGCGTCGAGCTCCACCCGGCAGGAGAAAATGCCGGGAAGAAATTTGACCACGCCCCGCCCCCGTAGATGCTTTGCAGATATTGAATCCTACGCTCAGCCCATCGGTCGCGGGAGGAGGATGCTTTCCTAGCGACGAAGGCCAAACATGTTCGGGGTAATGCGAAGAGACTTGCCACCATCCTTCCCACTCACGCTGAGGAGCAGCCATCTGCTCGCGAGACGCAGCGGACCCGCGCGCACCGCGTTTCATGCAAGAGGTTTGCCTGGCCGTGGGCAACGGCGATTGGGGGCACAAAACACACGCATCATGACCATATTCTTGTCGGCCCATCGCTCTCGCTAAACTTCTTCGCGCGCGGAGGCCCTCGACCTCGGAGTCAGTGGCTGCGCGAAATCATTGCAGCAACTCTTGCGCCGCGGGCTCAGGAAAATGCCGAACACGTCCCAGGCACCGAAACCAAGCCCCATAGAGATCCGCACACGGTACAAATCTCACCTGGAAAGCGAACAGAGCCCATTGACAGCATCTCCCCAGAGTTGCACCTTGCACCTCATGGGACATCGGGAGGGCTTAGAGGCCCATTGTGACGTTCTTCCACCAGGCGCCCCGCTGAGATAACCACTCTCGGGAATCTGCTTCTTCTTGGAGGCCTGGAGAGTGGGGCCACGCACCATCTGTAGCAAACTGAAGCTCCTTGCCGTTCACGTCCCAGTCGACAGTGCCATGCCGAGTGCGCTTGATGGAGTTTGCATATGACTGCATATGCCAACGACATTGCCCACTAGTAAGCCCAACATGAGACTTCTGCCCCATGAGCTTCTGAATGTTGTAGTCGGAGGCTTGCTGCTCAACCGACAAAGCGCGCAATGTTACGCTCCACGCCGTCCGCTTCGGCCCAGCAGTCACCACCATCGTCTTCCATTGCAAAAGGAATCTTCATCAGAACCATCATGGCCATGGAAAGCGACAGTTTCCTCAATGCTAGCTCAGGCCGGGGAAGCTGAGCAACACCAGGAAGGGGGCCACCAGGAGCAGCAGCCGCAAGTGGATGATCCTGATGCCGAGCACGGTCGCGCGCACGCGCGTCACCCCTGAACTGCGTCGCGAAACTCGGGTCGATGTCTCTGCAACTCCGAAGTACGGCCTCCTCGGGGGATGCGTCGGAACCTCTGGCTCCAGTCAGACCGTGGACCGATTGCTGCGCCAGCTGCTTCTCCTGCTCCTCGAGCAGCTTGACCTCGCCGCGCAGCTTGGCCACACGCTCGAACCCCAGGCGGAAATGTTCCTCGGCCTGCTGCTTGAACTCGCCCTGTGCCTGGCAAAACTTGGTGCGAACGCCACTGTGATGTTGCTGCGCATGTCGTGAGACCGCCGTCTGCTCTTCAGACTGCACCGCGAAGCTTGTGCATCTCTCTCTTCTGGGGGCCAGGCATCAAAAGACTGGCTGCCTCGAACTGTTGTTCATCCATGTCGGCAAGTTGCTGCGGGTGACCTGTGGTGGCGGCGGTGGCGCCCACCACTGTCTGGGAGAACCAGAGCCCCACGTGTTGCCACCACGCGCGCTGCCACCCCAATTGCTGCCGTTGCCGGCCTGGTAGGCGTCGCCAGCTTTAGAAGGCTGACCAGACCAAACAGTGTCCTGTGAGCGCAGAGTCACAGCATTTACATAATAAAAACCAGCTGAGATTTTGGCGGCACCCGCAGTGTCCACGCATGGGCATGTGAACGAATGTATGCATAAACTTGCGCAATACGTGGCCCCGATCGAGAGGCTGCCCACTCAAGTGTACCGTCGACGGATGTGTTGGCAAACCAGATCTGGCAAAGCGGGGGCTGCCAGGAAAACGTGCCGCCACCTGTATGGCGAACTTGAGCCAACATAGCAACGGACATGTCACCCTCCCCCCCCTCCTCCTCCTCCTCCTCCTCCTCCTCCTCCTCCTGCTCCTCCTCCTCCTCCTCCTCCTCCTCCTCCCCCTTTTCCTCCCCCTTTTCCTCCTCCTCCCCCTCCTCCTTGTCCTCCTCCTCCTCTTCCTCCTCTGGTTCCTTCTCAACCCTCCCCCTCTTAGGGTAGAACGGCGTCCCAGTTTTTATTCCACGGCGTGCAGCCCAACATGCCTGATCAGGGCAACTCTCACGGCCATCGGTTCTGGATGGGCTGGTGGGGTTACTTTTTTTTACGGCCGCAGGCGGAAGCGCCAGCGGCGGGCGGTCACGGTCGGGCTGCGGCCGCGACTAGGGGGCGGGCGCGCGCGGGGCCGCGGTCAGGCGGCGGGCAGCGGCAACCCAGGGCGTCTGAGAAGCCAGGGCGTGCAAATCCAGGGAGTGTGCCGGGCAGCCCCTGAGGTGAACATGCAACGGCACATCCAGGGAGTCTGAGAGGCCAGCCACCGAGGAGAGCCGAGCGTAGCCAAAATGGCGCGCTAGACGTTCCCACTGTGAACGAAACGGACGAACAGAGGTAGGGAACGATTCCCGTGCGGGACGTCAATCCAGGGAGTCTGACGGGTATGGGCAAACTGACCCTGGTGACGCAGTCCAGCGGGAAAAGTAAACTGACGGCGCCAGCGAACCGTCGCGACGTCAGAACTCGCATCCAGGGAGTAGAAGCCAAAACCGCCCGAGGAAGAACCTTCCACTGCTGAGATGCGCCTGCGTCCAAGGGACCAGCGATCTGGTCAGAACGCAGCAAGGTGCACGAAGCCCCACGGTGAGAACTCGATGGTAGCTGAGAAGTGCACCGATCAATGCGACCCAGCGCCACCCACACTCCTACGTAGGGTAGCACCCGAGGGACGGGACCGTCGTATACCCAAGACGCGTCCCTCACAGCCACATCGTTCCAGGGGGCACGGCTGAAGGCCGTAGAAGCTGGTAGAATCCAGGGAGTGGGCAATCTATGGACAGGCGAAAACCGCCGGATCGCCCACAACCGCGCGCCAGGCTGGGCCTAGCAAGTGAAAACAACTACAGTGAGGCCAGGGGCCCCGGGTCCACACGCACCCGAGATGCCGAGTGGACGAAATTACTGGCACGCACACTTGTATCCAAAGGCAGGAAGTGCGCGTGCCAGGGGGGGCGGCAGAAAGCCGCAAGCGGGTGAAGAGGACTAATCATCACCCTCAGAATCGCCACCATCATCCTCCACCACCACCATCAAAATCAGCATACTTATCATCCGCAGCATCATCAGCATCAGTATCATCAGCATCAATATCATCAGTAACAGCAGCATCATCATCAGCATTCGCATCATCATCATACTCATCTCATCATCATCACCACCAGCATCACCATTATCATCGTCAACATAATCGTCATCAACCGCGTTGTCGTCGTCGCCGTTACCATCGTCATCCGCATCATCAGCAACATCACCACCACCATCATCCATCAGCAGCATCGTCAGCAGCGTCACGTCAGCATCATCATTAGCAGCATCACCATGAGTGTCAACATCATCAGTAGCGTCAGCATCAGCGTCAGCATCTGCAGTATCAATATCACTAGTATGGTTACCGGCATCAGCAGCAACAACACCCGCATCAGCACCGTCATCGCCAGTCCCATCATAAGAAGGATCAGAGTCATCGTCGGCATGCCTGTCGTCTGAACTGCCATCAGGATGAGCCTCCCCATGACCGTGATCGTCATCACCACCATCAGCAATATCGTCGTGAGCAGCATCAGCCGCATCGCCATCAGCAGCATCAGCAGCAACAACACAATCCACATCAACAGCACGATCATCATCCTCATCAACAGCATCATCATCAACAGCAGCATCAACATCATAAACAGCACCAAGAGCATCAACCGCATCATCAGCATCATCACCAGCAGCATCCGCAGCATCAGCATCATCGGCATCGTTATCATAATCAGCATGAGCAACATCACCATCATAATCATCATGATCATCAGCAGCATCGTCAGCATCAGCATCATCACCATCATAGTCGATATCATAATCATCTCCGTTCGAAATAGCATCATCATCACCAGCAGCAGCAACATCACCATCATCAGCAGCATCATCACCATCGCTGGCAGCATCCTCATCAGCAGCAGCAGCAACAGCATTAACAGCGGCCTCATCATCACAATCTCCATCGCCATCGTCATTATCATCGTCATCGTCAGTATTGCTGGTATCGCCAACCTTACCATTATCAGCACCAACATCAGGAGCAGCAGCAGCAGCAGCAGCAGCAGCATGCATCGCCTCCGTCTCCTCTTCCTCCTCCTGTTCCGCCTTTCCTCTCCGTTCCTCCACCTCGTGCCCCCATCCCACTCCTCCTCCCCCTAATCGTCCTCCTCCCCATCCTCCCCTTCCCATCCTCACACTCCATCTCGTTCCCTCTCCTCCTCTTCCTCCTGCCCCAGGCTGAGCAAGATGAGTAGGGCCCCTTTTGTCGGCGCTATACGTCGACTCGACAGGTGGTCCAGTAGGGGGAGCTGCACACAGGCAGCAAGCGCGGGAAGAGACGTCAAGGGAGCTGGTGGTCCCTCCAGACCCTGGAGGCTGCCACAATGAATCGTTTCGTTCTTCACCTCACCCGTCTCTCCTCCTCATCCACGTCATCGTCCTCATCCCTCCTCCTCCTCCTCCTCCTGCTGCTCCTCCTCCTCCTCCTCCGCCCTCCTCCTCCTCCCCCTCCTCCATGGCTCGGGCAGCTTCCAGGCTCGGGAGTATGGTTACGACCCCTCGCCAGCCCGGACCGATGCGTAGCATGGCGGGCATTCAGAGACCAGGAGCTCGTCCACTGTGCTACTCCTCCCCCTCCTCCTCCGCATCCGCCTCCTCCTCCTCCGCGCTCTCCCCAAGGGAGGGGAAGGGGAGGGAGGGGGATCGTGGAGGAGGGGCAGGAGGGGCGAGCAGAAGCAGGAGGAGCAGTGGGGAGGACGAGGCTCGAGCCAAACAGTGTTTTCCAAGTTCGGTTTGCTTTCGCTATCCCTCGTTCTGCATTCGTTCCACCTAGACGAACGCAACACGAAACTGGTCCACGAAGTTGCAAAAACACCGTTTCGCTCGAGCCCTGGAGAAGAGGAGAGAGGAGGAAAACGGAGGAGGTAATGTGAGGATGTGGCCCCTTGTTTCTGGTTGCTCGAAATGTGTTCAGGGAGGCAGCGTTTTACGTGCAGACTGCCAGGGGACTGTCGACTGAATACCAGAGCCCGCGCGATCATCCAGTGCCTCGAACCGACGCTGCTGCTTGCGGGAAGAGTTCCATGAACTGTTGCCCAAGGCGCAGGCTGCAAAAGATAGAGCCCACATTCCCTACGCAGCAGTTGAGGAAGGCAAGAATTCCGAACTCGACTGGGCTGGCAATCGTTGTGTGGACCTGCAAATATGCTGCCAAAGGTGTGGGGATGCATCGTGGTCCTACGTGCTATGAAATACCTGGGGGGACTAGAAGGTACTGATACCGCTAATCCCTGGACCTCTACCAGGGTACGTTCTGACAAGAATTTCGAAGCGAAATCAGCGGTGGCGACGAGGGCCTCCCAGGAAGCCGAAAAAGGCGGAGACGAGGGCAGGGCAGCGGTATGGGTACCTTTTTCTCCTCAGAGTACTACGCGAGGTGGCCGCGCTGGCGGCCACCCACTTTCCTGGAAGTCGACGATTCCAAGTGTGCGTCTATGTGTTTCCTTCCGTCCCTGCAGTCGTGAGACCCAGGGACTCGACCCCCGTCCGTCTCTGGGGCTCGCGGGGCGGTCGAGGGCGGATGAGCACAAACCTTGGGCCGAAGTGGGCACGTGCCCACTGGATGCACACACCAACATGAAAAGGCCCAGGGACACGCAAACGAACAGACACAATTCCTAGGATTCCCGATCTGCTCCCAGCTTTTTCTAGGTTTTCGTCTCCCCCCCTTGCAATAGTTTCCAATACATTTTCCTGGGAGTCGACGATCATTTGTGTCTGTATGTTTCCCCTCCTTGCAACATCCTCTCGAGCCAGGGGAGTGCCAAACTGGCGACCCTGGCGGCTCTTCAGAAAAACAGCCAGAAGCACTGAGGGGGCGCATCGACCTGGAATCGAAGATGCATCGCCGATAGATCGGCGACAGGCCCCCAATAGCGAATCCACACCTTCCTGGGCAGGTTGAGGTTATCGGGTCCCTATCAGCGGTCCGTGGGCGAGTTGGGGTCGACACACACACACACACACACACACACACACACACACACACACACACACACACACACACACACACACACACACACACACACACACACACACACACCCATGCCCATCCCTCCGATCGCTGCCCCTGAAGCACTCCCGTGCCCGTTGTTTGCCCTCAGGGGTCCTACCGCCGCAGCCAAAGGATAGCAGATAGCCAGGTCATCGTGCGCCGTGCGCGCGGAGGAGGAGGAAAAGGAGGAGGAGGAGGAGGAGGACGAGGAGGAGGAGTAGGAGGCGGAGGAGGGAGGAGAAGGAGGAGGAGGAGGAGGAGGAGGAGGAGAAGGAGGCCGTGCGAAGTCTCGCTGAGTCGTGCGAACCGTCCAAGCCCAATGTGGCCTCTGGCCGGCAGCGGAAAGGAAGCTCTGAACCTCAAGGTTGGACGGCTGGAGCCTGAAATTGGACGGGGGACTTCGAGGATCTATCTTCGAGGTTCGAGGGTCGAGGCGGTGTTTCCTCGTCTTGGGCCTCTGGGGGGCCGTTTTCGGGCCCCGGGACGCCCGAAACGCGATCCAGGGTTGAAAAGCCGCGTCGGATGGACCCCAGAAGGGGTCGGGGGACCGATTTGAACTGATAGTGAGCGGCGCGCCCGGGGGGGGGAAGTGAGAAGGAGAAGGCCTTCTCAGAAGGCGGCGCGGCTTCTCAGAAGCCCTCGCGCCATGGGAGAGGTGATAATGTGTCTTCAGCGAAGGCTTGGAAAACTCATCAGAAGGCCAGGGGACTTCCGAACCTTCTGAGAAGGCCTTCTCCTTCTCACTTCCCCCTCGCTCGCCGCCGATGAAAGGCCCCCTCCCATTTGGCAACCTGGCTCGCGCCGGAGACGCGGTAATCATCCTCAAGTCTTCCGCTGATCGGAGCCAGGCCCCCCTAACACGGGAGCACGGGGTGCGCTTAGAGGCTTCAAGATCTTAGGCGCACTTACGAGCTACCTATAGCTGGGTGTAAGTTACTTATGTTCTGTGTTAAGTAACAGTATATGTTGAGTACGTTCCCTAACTAAGGGCATATGTTTGTAAGTGCTTCTCTTGCGAAAAAAAAATTACATGCGCTACTTCTAACTATTTTCCATCCATCGCCGAGCGGGGTAAGTTACATATATGCACTTGTAAGTTACTTAACACATTTTAGGCACCATCACTTAGTATTACTTATAAATTACTTATAAGTAACTTGTAAGTTACCTCCTTCCCTCCCTCCCTCCCTCTCCCTCCCTCCCTCCTCCGCGCCGCGCCGCGCGCCCGCGCCGCGCGCGCGCAAAAGGAGTGAATTGGGGGAGGTAGCGATGGCGATCGCTTGCATGGGGAAGGAGGAGGAAGAGTTGGGGAGGTAGCGATGGCGATCGCTTGGGGAAGGAGGAGGAGGAGGAGGAGGAGGAGAAGGAGGAGGAGGAGGAGGAGGAGGACGAGGAGGAGGAAGAGGAGTGGGGGAGGCAGCGATGGCGATCGCTTGGGTAACGATGGACGCGGTGACGCGCATGATGACGATAACGACGATGACGATGACGACTACTACGACGACGATGACTACGATACTGGCCATGCTGACGACACTGACAACACTGACGATGATGATGATGACGACGATTGCCGACGATCCTGACGATGATGACGACGACTACGGCAATGATGATGACGTCGCTGATGATGACGATGACGACGTTGATGATGATGATGGCGACGACGATGGTGATGATGACAGGCGATGACGATGATGGCGATGATGATGACGACCATGATGATGATGATGACGGCGATGATGACGGCGATGATGATGATGGCGACGAGGCTGCCTCAGACGACGGCGACGACGACGATGGCAGGAACTCGCCCAGGACTCCAGAACAAGGACTTCCTTGTGTTGGAGTTGAGGCTATCCACCCTATGGGTGAGAGGACGGCGCCCTCGTCGTCGTCGAGGTTGGTTTGAGGAGGTTTGGGGTTCTTGCGGTTTTGGGTTTAGGTTTTGGATTCTGGTGGTGTTGGGTACGCCGAAGTTGTTTTGGTGAGGTTTTGGTTTCTGGATGTTTTAGGTTTACGTATTGGGTTCTCTCTCCCCCGCCCCCCATCATCTCTCCAGTCCCCCATCATCTCTCCCGTCCCCCATCAACTCGCCCGTCCCTCATCGCCTCTCCCGTCCCCCATCGTCTCTCCCGTCCCCCCCTCGGGTGATACAGGAGGTTGGGGCCTCTCGGAGGCGCTTTCGGCCCGCTGGACGGGCGTTCTTGGGAGCGATGGAGATCGCTGGGGCGAGCGGGGCGTGGCTTGGGAGGTAGCGATGGCGATCGCTTGGGCGAAGGGGCGAGGGGGGGTGGGGGCGGGGGTGCACGGGGAGGTAGCGATGGAGATCGCTTGGGCGAGGGGGGCGTGGATTGGGAGGTAGCGATGGCGATCGCTTGGGCGAAGGGGCGAGGGGGGGGAGGTAGCGATGGAGATCGCTTGGGCGAGGGGGGCGTGGATTGGGGGGTAGCGATGGAGATCGCTTGGGCGAGGGGGGGCGTGGATTGGGAGGTAGCGATGGAGATCGCTTGGGCGAGGGGGCGAGGGGGCGGAGGTGATGGGGGGTGGTGGTGGGTGGGTGTGGGGTGGTGGTGGGGTGGTGGTGGTGGTGGTGGTGGTGGTGGTGGTGGTGGTGGTGGTGGTGGTGGTGGTGGTGGTGGTGGTGGTGGTGGTGGTGGTGGTGGTGGTGGTGGTGGGGGTGGTGGTGGGGGCGGTGCGGGGGTGGGTGGGGGCGCTGGGAAATAGCGATGGCGACCGCTTGGGCGAGGGGGAGTGCATGGGGAGGTAGTAGCGATGGCGATCGCTCGGGAGTGGGTAAGGAGGATGGTATAGAGGAGGGGTGATGAGGCGGAGGATGAGGCTTATTCGACCAGAGAGCGGATGGAAGTGGTGGATTGGGTGAAGAGCATCAGGGAGGGGGAGGGTTGGGGAGGGGGGGGAGTCGGAGGCGGTGGAGGGCAAAGCGATCTCGATCGCTGTGCGGTCATTGCCGCTAGCTTAGCCGTCCACTGGTTAGCCGCTGCTGGCTCTGGCGGGCGCGCGCGCCCCCGTTGCCGCCGCGCTAGCATCACGGCGGCCATCGCGCTGGTGGAGCAGCTGAAGGCCGCCGCATCGTTCCTCACTCAGCTTGAGAAGGGGAGCAATGCATATAAGGAGGTCGTGACGGCGCAGTGCTGCATGGCGATGAGCGTTATGGAGCCGTGGACCTTCGTCTCCGCCGAGGACTCGGCCGCGCTGATCTTGCAGATCGGCAAGATGCCACTCGGCAAGAAGAAGATGGCCATGCTGCTCGGCCGCATCACGGAGTTAGCCACAACGTCGGCGAATATGTTGGTTGCCAACGCTGCCGCGGGCGCAGAGCTGGTGTCGGTGACCAGGACGCCCATGCAGGACTTCACGTCGATCACATCATACCTGACGGCGGCGCAGTGGGCGGACACATACTGGATACGGACAGCGACTGCATGGGCCGAGTTGCGGTCATGATGCAGGCGTGCAAAAAACTCGGGTTGCGCACGTTGCATGAGCCGACGATCCTAATGGTGACGTGCACCGCCCTCGCGGCGGAGGGCTTCGAGCGGGCAGTGCGCCAGCCCCCGTTGGCCCTGTTCGGCTATTTCAAGAAGGCGAAATCGTACACCAAGAAGCTCCTCCCGTGGAAGGAGTGCAAGCGCCTCGCCGAGGTGGAGCCGTCGTTCGTCGATAAGCTCCCCGCGGACACGGTTGCCATGCGGAGGGCGCACCGAGACGTCTATTCTCGCGTGTACGCCGAAAGTGGCGATGTCCCAGTCAAGTGCCCGCTGGACGTCACCCAGCAGCTCGTGCTGAGCGACGCTGTCCCGATGCGGGAGAACAAAGCCCGCCTGAAGAGCTCTCCTGAGCAATCGAGTGTCGACATGGCGCTGCAGCTCGCCGACAGGGCGATTGCGCTGAATCGCGGGCGCGGGGACAGCGGCGCGTTGCGCGACCGCGACGTTCCCTTCAGGCGATGCACGCCCAACCAGGCCGAGCCGCCGCCGCTCGCCGACGCGGCGCCCGCGCCCGCCGCGTCGGCCGATGCCAAGACGCCGTCGAAGCACAGCGTGGAGGAGGCAAGGGACAAGATCTACGCGCAGCTGGGGGGCAAGACGCCGAGCGTGCCCCACAAACCGCCGTCGCTGAGCGACAGCGAGTCGGATGACGACGGCAGCGACGACGACTCCGACTCCGAGAGTGGCGCCCCCGCGGCCAGCGCGGCTGGTGATAAGAAGAGGAAGGCCGATGAGGCGAAGGCGGAGGAGGCGAAAGGGAAGAATAAGAAGAAGAAGAACAAGAAGATCAAGAAGAACAAGAAGTCGACGAAGGAGACTGCCGCTGCGGCGAAGGCGGCGGACGATAAGAAGACTAAGCAGAAGAAGAAGAAGGCGAATGTGGGCAAGAAGCCCCCGAAGCCATCGTACTCGGTGGAGTGGTCCCGCGACCAGGTCTCGTGCCGAACTGGCCTTAAAGGTGCAGGCCAGTCGGTTGCATACAAGTTCGCCGACTACGGCGGCGGCAGCGACAAGGCGATCTCTGCGGCCAAGAAGTGGGTGGCCACGCAGACGAAGAAGTGCGTCGCGGGCTGATTCGCGCGCTACTGAACGGTGCGGGCGCGATGATGATGATGCTCTTTCGCATCTTGGGATCATCCGACCCTGCGGCTCGCAGCAAGTCCATCCTCTTGGTGGCAACTGTGGCGGGCCAGCTGTTCGCCCTCGTCCAGCAGCTGGGGATGCTGGGCTGAGCCCGGTCGGCGATAATTCGCGCGCGGGTGCTGCAACGGCGCAGCATGCATGCGTTGTCGAAGACGCCTCGTCGACTACGCCGCCGAGGATGGGGGCGGGAAACATATGGAGGAGGGTAGCGATGGTGATCGCTCGGGGAAGGATGAGGAAGAGTGGGCGAGGTAGCGATGGCGATCGCTCGGGGAAGGAGGAGGAGGAGGAGGAGGAGGAGGAGGAGGAGGAGGAGGAGTGGGAGAGGTAGCGATGGCAATCGCTTGGGGAAGGATGAGGAAGAGTGGGCGAGGTAGCGATGGCGATCGCACGGGGAAGGAGGAGGAGGAGGAGGAGGAGGAGGAGGAGTGGGGGGGTAGCGATGGCAATCGCTTGGGGAAGGAAGAGGAGGAGGAGGCGAAGATGGCGGCGAAGCGATGGCGACAACTTGGATGGGGGACGGGGTGCTCTCAGGACGAGGGGCGAAGCGACTGCGATCGGATGGGAAGGGAAGGGGAGACGGGTCGGCAGTGGGAGGCAGATGGGGCGGGGGGAAGCGATTTCGATCGCTGGCATTGCGCGCGCATTGCACATAGCATTAATCGCACGCGTTGTCATAGCCATGTTTGGCTCACAGGCGCGCCGCCCGCCTGCCCGCCCGCGGCTGCGGCTGCGGCACCTGCGGCGCGCCTGCGGCTGCGCCCGCCCCGGCATGGCGTCGGACGCCAGCGCCCAGGCGGGCCCGTCGGACGCTGCTGTCGCCCTGGCGGGCGCGTTCTTCCAGGCCGCCAGCGCGTTCGACGCGTTGCTGGGCGCGGACGCGGACGCGGCCGAGCGCGCGCACTACGCAGCTGCCGCCGTCGAGGAGCAGGAGGCGGAGGCCGCCGCTGAGGGCGACGCGCAGGCTGCCGCTGCGGGCGCTGAGGAGGCGGAGGAGGCGGAGGAGGCCGCCCACGAGGAGGCGGCTGCCGCTGCGGGCGCTGCGGAGGCCGCCCACGAGGAGGCGGTGGAGGCGGAGGTGGTGCTGTCGATCAGCATCGACTCCGAGGACGACTGCGCCGACGCTGCCCTGGCGGCGGTGCCCGAGCCGCGGGGCGAGAGCAGCGGCGCGGCCGTGTCCGAGGCCCCGATCTCGGGCGGCTCGGTCCAGAGCTCGAGGTCGGCCGACGGGGGCTCCCTGGGCGGCGCGCCGTTGACCATCGAGGTCGGCCGCCGCGTGCGGCCGAGGACAGCGGAGCCGCCGAAGAGTGCGCCACCCGCCTACGCTTCGGTGGAGGTGTCTGCCGCGTCGCACGCGGCGTACGCGGGGGCGCTGCCGTCCTCGAGCGCAGGCAGCGCGCGCGGCCTGGCTCCAGCGTGCGCTGGCGTCCCCACCCCGCGGTCATCATCGCAGGTGCGCCCTGCGCGCCCGTTCGTGGCCGTGCCGTCGCAAGTGCGCCCTGCGGCCCCGCGCCGTCGCAGGGGGTGCAACCTGCGCCGCATGCGGAGCCGACGGAGGCGGATCGGGTCGCCACGTGGCAGGCTGTGTACAACAACAGGTACACGCCCGAGGACCTCGAGGACCTGCGCGCGGAGGCGGCGGTGGCGAAGAGCATGGGGCTCGCATGGGCTCAGCGCGGCCCCGTCGGCCCAGACGAGGGCGGCCCCATGACGTGGCGCGGCCAGAACTACCGCTGGAACACAGGGAAGTGGGCCAACAGGGGCGGCAAGAACAAGGCGTACTTCGCGGCGAAGTACGGCCGCGGCGCCTTCGGGCCAGGGATGCGCCCCCCTGGGTCGCACCCGCAGGTGGCGCCGCCGCAGGTGCACCCGAAGACGGCGCCGACGCAGGTGGTGCCGCCCCCGCGGGTGGTCCGCCCGCCGCCACGCGGGCCGCGGCCCGCGGCCGCCGCCCCCGCGGCCGCCGCCCCCGCCGCCGTGCCCGCGGCCGCCGCTCCCGCGGCCGCCCCGTCGACCGTGGCGAAGCGGCCGCCGCCGACGCGGTTTCTGTGAGGCCGCGTGCGTGCTGCGCTCGCGGCCCGCCTGCGGCTGCCCTCGGCCGCTGCGGGCCCGCCCTCGCCTGCGGCTCGCGGCCGCCTGCTCGCTGCCGCTCCGATCGGTTGTACAGGGAATGGGTGGCGAGCCCACCGCGCCCCGCTCGGCGCCGAGCTCGGCCCCCCTTGCGCCCTGCCGCCCTCGGCCGCGGCTCGCGCCCGCGGCCCGCGTGCTGGCGCCAGCTCGCGGCCGCTTTCCTTCGCGCCGCCCGCGCACGGGCGGCGCGCATAAGAGATCGGGCTCGCCTTGTCGCAGGCGGCCATAGTATAAAATGGCCCATCGTCGTCATCGTCGCCGTCGACGGGTCGCTTTCCAAACTTAATTGGCAGTGTCAACATGTTTTTTTTTGTTGGAGACCTGGGCCCAAAAAAACGCGGATACCTGGGCCTAAAACGGGCACAGCGGAGGGCTCATACTGGCTCCAACACCCTGCACTGGCGTAACAGTGGCAACATGTTTCATCGGCCCTAAGGGCCCTTGGCCGCAGAAATCATATGGGTCAGTGTCCGATTGTCCCCGTCTCGTCTCTTGTCCTCAATGCGATTCCCGATCGTCGCCAGCGTCGTCGTCATGTCGTGTGCGCGTCGTCGCTCCCCCCAGCGATCGCCATCGCTTCCCTGCTCATCGTCGGCGTCATCATCGGCATCGTCGCCGTCGCCGTCGTCGTTGCCATCGCCGTCGTCATCGTCGCGATAACGGTCGTCAGCGTCGTCGTCGTCATTATCGCCGCTGCAATCGTCGTCACCACTGGCACCGTGATGATCGCCATCGCGGCGACGGCACACAGACTACACTGACGACGACGACGGTGGTTGTTGGGTAGCGATTCCGATCGCTGGCATGGGTAGCGATTCCGATCGCTGGCATGGGTAGCGATTCCGATCGATGGCATGGGTAACGATTCCGACCGCTGGCATTTGCACATATCATAGCCATTTGGTGGCTCACGAGGGCGCGCCCGCCCGCCAGCGCCTGCGCCTGCGCCGACGCCAGCACCGACGTCAGCACCGACGCGAGCGCCAACGCCAGCGCCGACGCCAGCGCCTGCACCAGCACCGCCAGCCATGGCCATGGTCGATGAGACCAAGTCGGAGGCGGAGGAGGAGTGGTACAGGGTGAAGTGCCCTTTAGACAAGTGCGGGAAGGTGGCATACAAGTCCTCGCACGACTTGTGCGTCGAATGGCTCGAGAACCACCTGCAGAGTAGCACTGTGGAGTCGCGCAAGTTCTACCAGGGCGAGCCCGACACGGAGGGCCACGCGCGGCGCGAAGAAGTCCTCATGGCGATCCTCGAGGACAAGATGCCGTCTGAGGAGGTGCGGGAGTGGAGGAAGTACGAGGACCAGAAGGAGAAGGAGAAGGAGACGGTCACCGCTGGGCGCGGCAGTGGCAGCGCCGCCCCCGCCGTCGCCTCTGGGCGGCGCGACCGCCGCAGGTCGCGCAGCCGCCGCCGCGGCGAGCACCGCGCCGAGCTCTCGCGCCGCCGCCGCGGCGAGCGCCCCGAGACGCCGCCGCGCCGCGGGGCGCCGCCGCCGCTCCCGAGCCACCCGCCGCCGCGCTCGGACGGCTCGAGCACGCATGAGGCTCTGCTGAAGACGGCCGAGGTGCTGCAGGAGACGGTGCAGAGCGTGGCGGCAATCGTGCACTCGAGCAGCAAGGCACCAGGACCTTCGTCGGCGATGTCGCTCGTCATGGCGCCAATGGCGGGCGGCACTGCTGCATCATCGGTGACCATCTCGTCGGCGAGCTGCAAGGCGGCAGCGGCGACGACGACGACGAGCAGAGAAGCGATGGCGATCGCTGACGGGGGGATGGGGGCGACGACGCACGCGCGACATGACGACGACGTTGGCGACGAGGATGGCGACGGCGACGACGACGCCGACAACGACGATGACGAGGCGACGGTGGCGGCGACGATGCAAGGCGGTGATCGACTGCATCAAGCGGGCGGAGGCATGTGCCAGCGCGGCGGCGGACGTGTGCGCCAAGGCGGCCGCCGCGTTCCGCGCCGAGTCGCAGTCCCTGGCGTCGGCGAGGGCAGACGTGGAGGCAGCGCTGGCGAACGCGACGAGGTCGAGCTGACGGCCTGGCGGGTGAGCCGCCGTCCGCGGGCGGAGTGCGGGCCGCGCCCCCGCCCGCGCCGCGCGCCCCGCGCGGCCCGCGGCCCTTCGCGGGGGCGCGACCCGCGCCTCGCGCGGCCCGCGCCCCGCGCGCCCCGCGCCCCGCGCGGCCCGCCCGCGTGCCCGCGGGAGAGCGCGGGCATCCGTTGCATAAGAATAAAATAGACAGCGATGGGGATCGATCGGGCGAGTAGAAGGGGATATGCGATGTAGCGATGGTGATCGCTTGGGCGAGGATGATGGGGATTGGGTAGCGATGGCAATCGCTCGGGGAGGGATGGGTGTCAAGGCGGGTGGGGGTGATGCGGATGCGTTGCTTGTATATTACGTCGGTATCGTTCCTGCCGTGGGCGGGGCGGGGAGCTGGCACGAGGAGGAGGATGCGGATGTGTAGCGATGGCGATCGCTTTTGGGCTTTGGAGAAGTAGCGATGGCGATCGCTTTTGGGCTTTGGGGAAGTAGCGATGGCGATCGCTTTTGGGCGTTGGGGAAGTAGCGATGGCGATCGCTTTTGAGCACTGGGGAAGTAGCGATGGCGATCGCTCGTTGGAGGAAGACGAGAATCATGATGGGACAGCGATGCCAATCGCTTGGGTAAGTGCTGCCAGGTGTAGGGTAAGTTCCGTAAGTGACTTAAGTAGCACCCATTGTTATCATTTTGTTATCCTTGTGTTATCCTTTGTTATCCTTTTGTTATCCTGGGATCAGGGCCGATATGATAACAAAAGGATAACAAAATGATAACAAGGGCCAAATAGAATATCAAAAAATAACAAACTGATAACATGTTATCCTATTTGACCCGTGTTCTCATTTTGTTATCCTTTTGTTATCCTTTTGTTATCCTATTTGACCCTTGTTATCCTTTTGTTATCCTTTTGTTATCATACCGGACCCCGATCCCAGGATAACAAAAGGATAACAAAGGATAACAAAAGGATAACAAAAGGATAACACGGGGTGCTACTTAAGTCAGTTATGCCACTTAGGCGAGCAAGTAACTTAGCGATGATGATCGCTGACGCATAGAGGCCCCGCGCTTACTGATGTCAGCCTCGTGCGGATCAAGCGCGCCCGTTAGCGGGCCCCTCGCGCGGGGCGCGTCCACGCCCAGGCAACCAAGCAACACCAAGCGATGGCCGACGCTGCGGCCAGCGACGCGGAGACGCTGCGTCTCGCGGGCCCAGGCGGCGAGGTCAGCGACGCCGTCGTCGTCGTCGTCGTCGTCGTCGTCGTCGCCGTCGTCGTCGGCGTCGTCGTCTCGGCGAGGTCAGCGACGCGGAGACGGTGCAGCTCGCGGGCCCAGGTGAGGGAGAGATCCAGGAGGCGCTCATCCAAGAGTTGGGCTTGGGCGCCGAGGGGGCGCCGCGATCCGATGGTGGTCCATCCGCGGCGGCGCCGCCATCCGACGGTGGTCCATCCGCGGCGGCGCCGCCATCCGATGATGGTCCATCCGCGGCGGCGCCGCCATCCGAGGCGCCAGAAGATGAGGAGGCTGATGAGGAGGAGGGCGCATCACGGGCCGCGCTCAGGAGGCCAGCCGCTGCCACCAAGCCAGCTATGAAGCCAGCTATGAAGACGGGGAAGGCCCGCGCTAAGGAGAAGGCAGCTGCCGTGGCCAAGGAGAAGGCCCGCGCTAAGGAGGAGGTGAACGCAGCCGCCAGGGAGAAGGCCGAGGCCGTGGCCAAGGCAAAGGAGGCCGCCAGGAACAAGGGGACGGGATACGCCGACATCGCGAGCTTCATGCGGCCGACGGTCGCAACGTCGAAGGGCGCGGCACCGCCACCGCCGAAGAGGGCGTCCGCGAAGGCGAGCGGAGGCCCCCCGCAGGCCGCCGCGTCGGCGAGCGCGAAGCCGAAGGGCGCGAAGCAGCAGGGCGTGCCGCCGAAGGCGAAGGGCGCGCCGCCGAAGGCGACGGAGGCGGTGTCGCCGCCGAAGGCGAAGGCGGCGGGCACGGCAACCGAGGATGACGGCTGGGGCGAGGACGCGTCGGGCGCCAAGTGGAAAGTCGGGGCGCTCGCCCTGAACAGCAGCCCGAGCAAGAGGTCGCAGCAGCTGTGTTTGGAGGAAGCAGACAGGGCCTACTTGCGCGACCGATGCCAGCAACCATGCGACGTCATGAAGGCATACCCCGTCCGCGTCACCAAAAAAAGACAAGTGTTCAGATGCGCGCTGCGCAGCACGCGAGGGGTGCAGGCCACCAGAGCGCCCGAGTGGAAGGAGGCATCGTCGGGCCTCAAGAGCTTCAGCGTTGAGGAGAGGACGAGCTTCTGGGCCTCGGTGAAGGACTGCCCAAATACGTTCGCAGCCAAAAAGTTCTTGGAGGAGACGCTGGCGAGCATCAAGGAAAAGGGGAGCAAACACATGACGAAGGGGGGCTACTACCCGTTGGGCTGGTACAAGAGGCAGGGGTTCCCGTACAAGGGGATCCGCAAGACGTGCACGGACACGTTATCCCACCCAATCTTGGGAATGTGCTACATGGTGGACATTCACCTGTTCGAGAAGTGGGAGGCCCAGATTGCGAGTCGCTCGAGAACCGAAGGGGTTGATGCCGAAGTTTCAGACGAGGGGGATGTTAATGAGAACAAGACGATGAAGAAGAAGGCTGTCGCGGCCTCCCAGCATGACGACCAGGGTGACACGGATGATTCTGTCGAACAGGATGAGGACGATGATGAGATGGAGGACGCGCCTGAGGCGAGCACGTGCTCCGACGAGGATGAGCCCCATTCGGATGAGGCCGATGGCGATGATCAGTACGGCACCGATGACAGCATGGGTGATGGGGACGGTTCGTATGTGAAGAGTAGCGATTCCGACGATAGCAGCGACGCAAAGAAGGGCAACGCAAAAGGCAAGGCGAATAATCAGCATAAGGACGCGCGCAAGGGTAAAGACAAGGAGCAGCAACGGGGCAAGAATAAGGACAAGGATAAGGACAATGATGCGGCCAAGGAAAAGGACGGCGGCAAGCGCAAGGCTAAGGACAAGGATAAGGGCGGCGGCAAGTACAAGGATAAGGACAGCGGCAACCACAAGGATACGGCGAATGACGGCGGCAAGCATAAGGATAAGGACAGCGGCAAGCAGAAGGACAAAAGCGCTGACAAGGACAAGGACAGCGGCAAGCATAAGTACAAAGGCAGTGGCAACGAGAAAATCACATGTACCGATAAGGATAACGACGCTGGCAAGAATCGGAGCAAGGATAAGGATGATTGCACGGGTAAAGACGGCGGCAAGCACAAGGACAAGGCCAGCGGCAAGAACGCAGATAAGAATGCGGACGGCGGCAAGCATAAGGACAAGGACAGCGGCAAGAAAAAGATAAGGACACTGGCAAGGATACGGCCAAGGGCAAGGCTAAGGACGCTGACAAGGGCAGCGGCACGGGCAAGCGCAAGGGCGCTGAGATGTCCGATTCGGCTCCTGCTTCCAAGAAGTCCAAGAAGGCGAAGCCGCCGATCACCAGCAGCAGCTCGGGCTCGGGCAGCGACAACAGCTCGGACGCCCCGCCTCCGCGCGGGCACGGACAGCGAGGGCCGTCTGCGCCCCCGACCGAGACCGAGAGGGAGCGCAAGGCGCGCGAGAAGGCAGAGAAGAAGGAGAAGGCAGACGCAGATAAGAAGGAGAAAGATCTCAGGCTCCTGGTCACGCGCTCCCTGGCCAAGATCCTGATGCCCATGTCCAAGCTGGAGATGGCGATGCAGTCTGGCGCCCCAGGGGTCAGCAAGATCCCAGAGGCCATCATGACGCATGCCACTGGGCTGCTGGAGAAGCTGAGCACGATGAAGAAGGTCGGAGAGAATATCAATAAGAACAAGGCCTACCCGTCGACGTTCACGTGGACAGCGGAGGAGGTCCACGCCTGCGCGCAGCAGGCGACCGCGCAGGCCCAGGTGGTGAGCACGATGGCCAAGTCGATGGCAGCCCTCCCTGGCTGAGCCGACGATGGCCAGGACGTCGCCCCCTGAGGGCGCGATTGCCCGCGGCGCGCCCGCGCTGCGGCGCGCCGCGCCCCGACGAGTGGACAGGCGCTTGTCGGCGAGTGCGGTTGGAACAGAAAAGGGAAAATGGTAAGCGATGTCGATCGCTCGGCGGGGGTGGAGGGGGTAAGCGATGTCGATCGCTCGGCGGGGGTGGAGGGGGGAAGCGACGACGATCGCTCGGCGGGGGTGGAGGGGGGAAGCGATGACGATCGCTGGGGCGAGCATGAGAGCGATGTCGATCGCACGGCGGGGGTGGAGGGGGTAAGCGACGTCGATCGCTCGACTCGGCGGAAAGAGGGAGAGAGAGAGAGAGAGAGAGAGAGAGAGAGAGAGAGAGAGGACAGGAGAGAGAGAGAGAGAAAGAGAGGAGAGAGAGAGAGACGAGAGAAGAGAGAGAGAGAGAGAGAGAGAGAGAGGGAGAGAGAGGGGGGGGGAGAGGGAGAGGGAGAGGGAGAGGGAGAGGGAAAGGGAGAGGGAGAGGGAGCGGGATAGGGAGAGGGAGAGGTGGAGGGGGGAAGCGATTGCGATCGCTGGAGGGGGGAAGCGATGAAGCGATAGCGATCGCTTGGGCGGGCGGGGCGAGGCTGGGCACACAATAGCCGCGTCGGCTCGAGGCTCGACCGCAGGGGGTTGGTGGCGAGCCCACCGAGCCTCTCCGAGCTCGGCGCGCGATGGCCGCGTCGGCCCGCGCCTCTGGAACTGCGAGGGCCGCGCGAACGATGGGTGACGTCGTCGGCGACAGCAAGGCCAAACGGCGCAAACTATCCGAGCTCATCCGCACGAGTGGGATCACGGGCAGAGCCCTCGCACAGCTCGCCAAGAAGATCTCGCATCAGCCTGACGTTGTCGAGCACGTAACCCGACAAAATATCCGTAACACCTTGGATGACGTGCTCAACGCCGTCTCGACGACCATCCAGCTGCCCGTGGACGGCGGCGGCGCGCCCTTCGAGTGGACGATCGCCCGAGTCGACAAGCTCCTGAATTACATGTGTCGTGAAAGCACATCGTGCAGTGAGCGATTCGCGGAGGCGGTGAGCAGCGCCCATGGCGCGCCGCTCAATCTGGTGTTGTATGCTGACGAAGTCACGCCAGGCGACGCATTGGCCCTTCGGCACGATCGGAAATTCTGGGTATTGTTCTTTACCTTCACAGAGTTCGGCGTTGCACATCTGCACAACGAAGAGCTGTGGCTGCCGCTGGGGATTCTGCGGACAACAGTGAGCGAGAGCGTGGACGGCGGCATCTCATGCGTTGTTCGGCTCCTCCTTAGGGAGGCGTTCTTCGGGCGCAGCAGGCTGGCGAGCTCTGGCGCGCCCGCGGCGCTTGCCAACGGCACCTCGGTGCTCGTGCGGGCGCGGGTTGGCAAGATTCTCGCCGACATGGACGCTCACAAAGGCATCCTATGTTTGAGGGGCGCCAACGGCTGGAGGCCGTGCTTGAAGTGCAAGAACGTGATCATGAAGTCTGCCTCCGTCGGCGGCGACGGCGGCTATTTCGTCGACATATGTTGCCACGAGTTCGCGCGCTTCGACGCGCAGTCAGCCGACGACGTGTGGAAGCTGTGGGACGACCTCGCCGCTGCGTGGGCGACCGCGGGGTTACCTGGCCATGCGTCGAAAGCTGACTTCAAGGAGCTCGACAAGGCCAGCGGTTTCAACTATCATCCCAACGGCCTGCTGGAGGATAAGGAATTGCGGGCAGTCGTGAAGCCGTCCGACATGGCATATGACAGCATGCACAACCTGTGGAGCAACGGCACCGTTGGATGGGAGGTGTTTGCGTTTACGACGGCGTGCAATAGCAAGGCGAGCATCACCTTTCCCGATTTCCACAGGTTCACGCGGCGCTGGCAGTTCCAGCGCGGGCGCTCGCGAGCTGCACACAACATGTTCTCGCCTGGGCACGCGACCGCGTGCAAGAAGTCATTCAAGGCAGGCGCGAGCGAGCTGGCATCGCTCATCCACCTCGCGGTGGCGTTCGCCGAGGAGAAAGTCGTCGGCATCGAGTCTCTCGAGCGCGAACTGGCGTCCCTCCGCGCGTGCGGCCTGCTGGCGCGCGCGTTCATGGACGTAAAGCGTGGGACCGTCGCCCCTCGCAACGACTTCGTTGCGTCGGCTGAAGTCCATCTGGACTTGCACAAGCAGGCTTACGGCGTCCGCTACGTGAAGCCCAAGCACCACTACGTGCTCCACAACGCGGACCAGGAGCCCAAGGAGCTCGACTGCTTCGTGACGGAGCGCCACAACAAGATGGTAAAAGCAGTCGCCGAACCAGTGCTTTGCACCTCGCGCTTTGAGTGCACGGCGCTCGCGAGCGCAGTGTTGCACCAAGAGAGACAACTCGAACAAATGGGGCCGACTGGCAACGCGCTGACGGGGACTGCAGCCGACTCCGACGAGTTGCGCTCCTTTGTCGGGGACGCCGACGTCTCCGTGTCGGTGTCGCTGCGCTGGGGCGGGCAAACGTACAGCGTGGGCGATGTGGTTCGCTCGCGCGGTGGCGAGATGTTCGTCCTCGACGCGTGCGCTGCCATCTCTGGCGAACTGCACGTCGTCGCGCGCGGGATCGAAATTTCAGCGCGCTCGCAGGGCAGGAGTACTGGGCGCGTGATCGACGAGTTCCTCATCATCAAGATGGCCGGTGCCTGCCTGGAGCCCACGGCGTGGGCGTGGCGCGTGACGCGCAGAGGCGACTACGTAGTCTTGCACTCGTAGCGCCGCGCCGCGAGGAAAAGGAGAAAAGCGCCGCGCCGCGGGCGGGGGGGGGGGATGCAGGGAGCGATGGGGATCGCGGGGGTGGGGGGGGGGGAGGGGGGCAGGGAGCGATGGGGATCGCTCGGCTGAAGCGATGGCGCTCGCTTGGGAAGGCAGGGAGCGATTGCGATCGCTTGGGAAGGCAGGGAGCGGTGGGCATCGCTCGGCTGAAGCGATTGCGATTCCTTGTGTTGGAGTTGAGGCTACCCACCCTATGGGTGAGAGGGCGGCGCCCTCGTCGTCGTCGAGGTTGGTTTGAGAAGGTTTGGGGTTCTTGAGGTTTTGGGTTTAGGTTTTGGATTCTGGTGGTTTTGGGTACGTCGAAGTTGTTTTGGTGAGGTTTTGGTTTCTGGATGTTTTAGGTTTACGTATTGGGTTCTCTCTCCCCCGTCCCCCATCATCTCTCCAGTCCCCCATCATCTCTCCCGTCCCCCATCAACTCTCCCGTCCCCCATCGCCTCTCCCGTCCCCCATCGTCTCTCCCGTCCCCCCCTCGGGTGATACAGGAGGTTGGGGCCTCTCGGAGGCGCTT
>CAUYUJ010011869.1:219600-285444 GCA_963575745.1 Prorocentrum cordatum
CCCCCTCCCCCTCCTCCTCTTCCTCCTCCTCCTCCTCCTCCCCCTCCCCCTCCTCTTCTTCCTCCTCCTCCTCCTCTCGGAGGTCCGGGTCCCCCTTCTCGAGGAGCTGCTCCCCTCTGCGTGTGGAGGCCTCCGCTGCCGCTCGTGGCCCCACTGCAACAGGAGGCCCTCGGAGCCCCGCCGTGCTCCGCCGCCTCTCGCGCGCTCTCGAGGAGCCGCCTCCCCGCCGCCCGGCCCCCGCGACGCCATGCACATAAACTTTTGGCGCTCCGCGCGGTTTTCTTGAATCCGCGCTGGCCCGCCCCCCCGGCGGCGCCACCGGCGCCGCCCCTGGCGCGCTCCGCGCGCCAGGGAGGGGGGTCCGGCAGATCCAAGGAATCCGCGCGGAACGCCAAAGGTTGATGTGTATGGCGTTAGTCTCTTCTTCTGCATACCTTGATCGCGGCTTGCGCGAAACGGAGGAGCCTCGATCAGGCGGAGGCGTGGCTCAAGAGGTTGGTCGCCTCAGGGCTGCTGCCGAACATCATCTCCTACGGGGCCGTGATCAACGCCGCAGCATCCGAGGCAGCCGCGGCCCAAATGCTTCTTTGAGTGTCCATGCTTGTTCAGGAGGGACAACAGGCACAGGCACAAATCAGCATCGGCTCCAATGGCGACGAAAACCCAGAACAGACTGCCGCAAAATAGGGCGAATCCTGGAATGTGTGTCATCTATTTGTGTCTCCCTGGGCCATTTGACTTGTGTGCCCGCAGAGCCTAACGCCAAACCAGCACCCCCACTCTTTACCGGAATCTGCAAGGAGGTCAGGCATGGCTCGGTCGTGTAAGTCGGATGTGCCAGAATGGAAAATACCTGCGCTAGCGGGCGCAGATTCATTGGGCACGATCAAATCCATCGCCCGCGTATGTAAATGTGTATTCTCTCCAAGCAGCTGTTTTGTCCGCGCGCACTCAGGAGCACAATCGGCTTGGAATGCGCTCGCCAGGGTTGGAATCCATTGCCCCTCTGTTGCGAGGCAGTTGTATGAGAGGGGGTACAGAGGGCCAGTTGGGAGGAATTCGTGAATTCAGTGGGGGTCGCGATTGAAATGCCTGGAAAGAAGCGTGTCCGCCCAAATCGCAATCATGTGGTAGTTGTGGACCTCTGACATTTTGCTTTCCGTCGTCTTTCCCCTCCTTGTTCCCTTCTCCTTTCTCTGCTCCCTGGATGGGGTCGAAGGTGGCCACGGCTTTGGCGGGGGAGCGCCATTTTCCTTCTCCCCCTCATTCCTCGCTCCTCCTCTTTGCATCCCTGCTCCACCATCCGTCGCCCCACCTTGTCCTCCCTCTTTGCTCCAGGAGAGGCACGTGAGGGGGCCGCGCGCCCGTGTTCGAAACACGCTGCCCGTTCGATATCCGAACACTGCGAACCGGCCAAGTGGAGGGCGTGGCCCCTGCAAACGTTCGGGGCGTATCCCAAGCGCGGGCGGCACCAGCCCCCAAGCACAATCGCACCGCTAAGATGTAACCCGCCGCGGGCGATAATAATGCCCCGAGGATAATAAAGTTCGGGGTTCTGGCGGGGATAACAACATTCCAGGTAAGTTATGATGATGATGACGATGACGACGATGATGATGATGATGATGATGATGATGATGATGATGATGATGATGATGACGACGACGACGATGATGATGATGATGATGATGATGATGATGATGATGATGATGATGATGATGATGATGATGATGGTGGTGGTGATGATGATGATGATGATGGTGATGGTGATGGTGATGGTGATGATGATGATGGTGATCCTGGGCGTTCGGCACAAGGCTGATTCGAGAGATCTCGAGGCTCCTGGCTACTTGCCAGCGGGCGCACGGCACAAGGCTGACTCGAGAGATCTCGAGGCTTGTGGCTACTTGCCACGGCCCTGCCGCACGTTCGTAACTTGGGCAAACTGAATTGGTGAGAATCCCACAGCCCTACCACACGCTCATGATTGCGGACGCTGGTGTGGTGAGACCACCATGGCCATGCTCAGCGTGTTTGATGCTGCTGCTACTCAACATGAGATGATAGCACCTTCGATTCGCAACTTCCCCCGTGAATTATAAAGTTCGGCCTCCGCGCCCCTCTCCACAATTAAATCCTGTTGGACGGGGATTTAAAAAATAGAGGGGGTGAAGGGGGGGTATAATTTATTATCGCCCGCGTTCGGTTAAAGCTTTTGGCGCCTGCGGCAAGGTCCGACACCGTGCCGGCGCAGCGGTCCGAACGGCGATGCCTCGAGTTGTGTTTGTCCAGGCGTCCGGGACACGTGACATCTGTCACATGTTGTCGGATTGGTGTAGGGCCTTTTTGGTGGGTCCTTCGCCCTCTTGGGACGTTTTGGGGCCGTTGTGGGCAGCATTGGCGGCGCGTTCCACGGTGGCCGCTTTGGGCCAGGGATGTGTGTATTTGCAGTCCTTGAGGGCCGCCCTGAGCCAGGGAAGTGTGCAGTCGCACTTCCCTCTTAGCTGGGGACGTCGACTGCGGTTTTGGTTTGGCAGAGTAGGGGTACCTTCGAGGTAACGAGCTTTTACCTTTCCGAAATACACAGATCAAGGTGTGATCTTTGTACACAGTTCGTGTCTTCAACCGTGTACTTGCGCGCGTGGGCACCTTTTACACAGACCGTGGTGTAATCTGTGTACGCAGCGTGTGTAATCGGAGTGTGCTCCTCGCGGGTGGTGGTGGTGACTGGGCGGGAGTTTTCGCGTTTCTTTCGGCTTTCCACGGTGGGGCGCCGCGCGCGGGCGAAAAGCACATTTTGTGTGTCGAACTGTGCACGTGCTGCGCGCTACTTGCTGGAGTAGTGCCTGGGTGGGAGTTTCTGCTGATTTCCCTGCTGGTCGCGGAAGGGGGCCTTCGTTTGGGAGGGCAAAGGCGGGGGTGCCTGAAAATGGTTCGCAATCAGCAGGAACGAGTACGAGAGAAGGGGTGGCGACGGGGCTGGGGGATGGAAGGGGGAGGAGGAAAGGAACAAGTGAGCCCACGAGGAACTGCAGCATCGGCGCCAGCATCATGAGGACGAGGAAAACGGGGAGGGCAGAAGGAGGTGGGATGAACTGCGCGTGGCCGTAGGGGGGGGGGGATGGCGAGGGCGCCGATGGTAGGGGGCGCGTCGGGCGGAGTAGGGCGAGAAGGAGCGCCCTGCAGTTACAGAAGGGGGCATGATAATGACGAGGAGGAGGAGGAGGAGCAGCCGTCAGCCCTTCACCCACGAGGTGGAGGAGGAGTGGGAGGAGGGAGGAGGAGAAGAAGAGAAGAGGGTGGAGGATGAGGAGGAGGAGGAGCAGGAGGAGGAGGAGGAGGAGGAGTAGGAGGAGGAGGAGGAGGAGCAGCAGGAGGAGCAGGAGGAGCAGGAGGAGCAGGAGGAGGCGCAGAGGGAGGAGCAAGAGAACACGGATGGGGTGCAGAAGGGGTGGAGAGGTACGGGGAGGGGAAGGCGGAGGGGGAGGAGGGGAGTTGGATGAGGAGGACTAGGAGGCGTAAAAGAGACCCCTGGATAAGGAGGGAGTGGGTGGTGGAGGATGATGATGGTGACGATGATGATGGTGATGATGATTGTGCTGGTCGAGCAGGAGGAGCACGAGGAGCACGAGAAGGCGCAGAGGAGCAGGAGAAAACTGATGAGAAGCCGGAGGGGTGGAGGGGTACGGGGAGGGGAAGGGGGAGGGGGAGGAGGGGAGTTTGATGAAGAGGATTAGGAGGCGTAAAAGAGGCCCCTGGAGAAGGAGGGAGTGGGTGGTGGAGGATGATGGTGACGATGATGATGCTGATGATGATGACGATGATGATGATGATGATGACGATGATGATGATGACGATGATACTGATGATGGTGATGATGAGTGTGTTGGTGATGGTGATGGTGATGACGATGGTGATGATGAGGCGGATGGCAATCGCGATGGCGATGGTGATGGTGATGATGCTGCTGATGATGATGATGTTGTTGATGGTGATGATGATGATGATGATGATGATGATGATGATGATGATGATGATGATGGTGATGGGGATGGTGATGACGGTGATGGTGATGGTGATGCTGCTGATGATGGTGATGGTAGTGATGTGATGCTGATGGTGACGATGATGGCGATGACGGTGATGATGTTGATAATGATGGTGATGTTGCGGATGTGGTGATAACGATGAGTCTAATAACGAGCGTGAGTGCGATTCTAGTGATGATGATGGTGATGGTGATGCGTAGTGATAGTGACGGTGGTGGTGAAGATGCAGAGGAGGATGAAGAGTAGGAAGATGAGGAGCATGACAAAACAACCCACACTCTCAAGGTGCAAAGGAGGAAGGAGGAGGAGGAGCAGGAGGAGGATGAGGAGGAGAAGGAGGAGAAGGAGGAGGAGGAGGAGGGGGAGGAGAGTTGAGGTTTGCGGGGAGAGGATGAGGAGGAGGAGGATGAGGAGGAGGAGGAGGAAGAGGGGGAGGAGGAGGAGGAGGAGGAGCAGGAGCAGGGGCAGGAGCAGGAGCAGGAGGAGCAGGAGGAACAGGAGGAGCAGGAGGAGGAGGACTATTCCTGGGCTCTTCCTGGCAAAGGGCCTTACGTGTAAGGGGCCCTAACTGTGGGTGCATGCTAGCTAGCTACACACGGCCTCTCCGAGCTGTATGTAGGGCATGCTGCGCTGAAATGTAGCTAATGACGCTGTGTCCCAGCCTAGCGCCAGCCTGCCTCGCAGGTTGGCTGCCCCCCCCACGGACGGATTCTAGCATTCTTGCTGAAGGCATGGTTCGCGCGTCTGTTTGTCCCCTCGGCTGGACCAAAGTGGCCCTGATCTCAACTATGTAGCTGATGATCGCCCCCGCCGCCGCGGCTCCCGCACCACGACCGCGTCTTCCCCGTGCCCGCACTCTTTCGCCGTGGCCCGAGCACTCCTACGTCTCCTTCGCACGAGCTGATCTCTGCACTGTAGCTGATCGCTTGTGCTTTGCGCGCCCTGCCGTGCAAGGTGCGCACTTTGCGCACGAGCTGGTCTGCTACAACTGCCCGCCCTTCTCGCAAACCATTGCCCTGGAGCTGTAGATGATGACGCTGGGCTCACCTTCCTCTCCCGCTTGGCACCACTGCACTCCGTTCTCGCAGTCCACCCTTTCGGCAGGGGTCGTGGGGCGGGCCTGGCTGTCCTTCGCCCCCACACGCGCGCCTCTTTCTCGAAGTCGCTGTGGCGGTTTGCATGCTGCCACTGCATGCCTTTCTTGCATGCCGTGGCCCTAGTGCTGTAGCGGATGACGGTGAGTTCTCCTTCCTCCCGCCATGTGCCGCTGTTGCACCCCCTTCTAGAAGTCCACGTTGGTCCTTGCCCTTCGGCTGGGGTCGTGGGGTGGGCTTGGCTCTCCTTCGCCATTTGTTGTCTCGCAGGAGCTGATCCCTTCGCTGCCTGCTGTCACTGCCTGCCGTTCTCGCAGTTGATGACGTTGGGTTCGACTTTGTTCCTCCGCTGGCAACCAGTGCTCGCCTTCTCACATTTGCTGCCGCTGCGAGCTGTCTCGCCAGCGGCACCCGCTGCTTTCTGCCACCGCCTGGCTGTGACACGTGCCGTGGCCCGAGCGTTGTAGCTGAGAACGTTTGCTTCACTGTCGATCGGCGCCCGCTTGTCGCTAATGCCCGCTTCTTGGCAACCGTCAGATAGTACTTCTACAACGTTCGTCGGTCGGACCGTCTGCCATTTCATGCGGAGATCACGTAGCCCGTCAAGGGGGGTTCTGCACCATGAAGTGGATGCGGACTGCTGAAGATAGGCGTATGCCAGCGAGGTGAGGTGGAGCTCTCTAGATGGCGGGGCGAGGACGAGGAACGGGAGGGGTTGCGCGGAGAGAGAAGCGAGGCTATCGCGAGTCTGCGCACCCAGGTGCTACTCGGTCCCAGTTCTGTAGCTGATGACGTTGGGTTCCACCCTCTTGATGGCTCCGGGCGGCAGTGCCATTTTCAAGTTTGAACTCGGCCCCCGTCCGAGGAAAATGGCTGGGGAGGAGGAGGACGAGGAGGAGGAGGAGGAGGAGGAAGAGGAGGAGATGGAGGAGGAGGAGGAGGAAAAGGAGAAGGAGGAGGGGGAGAAGGACGCGGAGGACAACTCGGAGGATAAATGAGACCCCGCAGGGCGACCTGGAGGGAGCAGCTCGCTGGCTCCAGACGATGTCCGACAAGCACCTGTCTCCAGACCTGGCGCGGCGGGAGGATCCAAACGGTTGCCCGGCCCGCCCCCCCCAGCTTTCAGCGGCTGGTCAGCGGTGCGGCACTCGCAGCTGTCAGGGGCGGCCGAGAGAGGAGTGATGATGGGCCCACTTTCCACCACAGCTACCATATGTAGGAGAGGGAGGAGGAGGAGGAGGAGGAGGAGGAGGAGGAGGAGGAGAAGGAGGAGGAGGCGGAGGAGGCGGAGGAGGATGAGGATGAGGAGGAGGAGGAGGAGGAGGAGGAGGAGGAGGAGGAGGAGGACCTCCTAATCCGCGCTTTCCCCCCGTCCTGCACATGGTTGTTACAGGCTGAGGGGGCGCGAACGGTATTTCTGTGACAGAACCCGAAGTTCGGACAAAGTGTGAGGTCAATGCTTTTTACAAAGTTCAAGTCCAACGTTGCTGGAATCCTGAAGTCCTGAACAAGCTCGGAACTAAGTTTGGCGGCGAGGGTAAAATCCGGAAAAAGTTCGGCGGCGAGGAACAAGTTCGGAACAAGTTCAGATAGGCCTCATGGAGCCCCTGATGTTCGCTTTTCACTGACTTCCCGAGGGGGCTCCGAGAGCAGTTGGGGCCGTCTTGGAGCGGTCTTTGAGGCCTCTCGGAGCACACTGGAACCCACCTCGAACGATCTTGCGCTATTTTGACGCATCTTGGAGGCCATCTTATGGCATCGGAGGCGCTCTTGGAGCCTTCCTGGAAGGAACATGCGCCTCTGACACCTCCGCCCCCTCCCGTCCAGGTCCAGGGGAGGGGGTGGGGTGGGGGGGGGGGACCCCCCCCGAAGGGGAAGAGGGGCTGTTGGAAGAAGGAAGAAATATATCGTCAGACCACCACCCAGAGGGCTGCTGGTACTAATGTTGCCAAGGATGTTCTCACCGTTGGTGCTGATGTGCTCCCCCTCTGGCATCGGGCTGGGTTTCTACAGGTGGATCGTGCCCCTCCTCCTCTACCTGGACGGCGGAGGTGTGCCACTGGGCCCCGTGCGGACACCACTCTGCGCGCGCTGATGGTGGCCCCGCTGCTCCTCATGCTGGACAGGCTCCTGGGCCGATGGCGGCCCTTGCTGGCCCCGCGGTGGGCCCAGGGCTTGCGCCCGCTGCCAGCCAGCAGACGGCCATCCTCCAGCAGGCGCAGGCGGCGATCACATCTGCCGTCACCAGCGCTGTGGTGGCCAGCACGGACGCGACTCCGTCCTCGGGCCTCGCCCAGATCCAGAGGGTCATGGAACCCAGGGTGGGCGCCGTCGGGGTCCGCCTGCGGGGCATGGAGCGCCAGCAGCAGCGTCTTGAAGAGCAGCTCCGCGCGGACATGGTGAAGATCCGCGAGGAGGTGGGCGTCGTCAGTCGGGCGGGCCCGCAGCTCCCGCTAGCGGGGCCAGATTAGGACAGGGGGCCCGATGTCGGCGCTGTCACCCTGCGTTCCAGAGCCGAGCTCCCCAAGGCCACCTTCGTGGAGACCGTCGGCCCTGCTTCGCCGACGCGGGCATTCAGGAGGCCTTCTTCAAGGTGGAAGCCGAGCCCCTTGGCAAGCGCTGCGTCTCGCTCCCCCAGGGACCTCCTGAGCTGGCTGTTCGCCGCGCTCGGAGGGCACTGGGCTGCGTGCGTCTGGGTCGCGGGGGATGGCGCAAGCTTTAGGGTGCCACCCCAGCTGGGCCCGCGTCCGAGGTTTCGGTTTCCGCGGGCCAGACTCGGAAGCAGGTCGCCCATGAGCTCCTGCTCAAGCGGCCGGCGCTGGAATTGGGCAGAGGGCTGGGCAATTCTTCGCGCACGTACGTCGGCCAGCAGGGCCGCGCGCTCACCTCGAACTGGAAGGCCTTCCTCCGCGCATCGATTGCGAGCCCCACGGCTCTCCCGCAGGTGCGCTGGTCTCTCTCGGTGACGCGGGGCCTCGGCCTCTCGCGGGACGCCCCCGAGCCGACGGTCGCGGCGGCGTTGGCTGTTCGGCAGGATGATTGGTGTCCACAGTGCTCTGGTGAAGCCCTTCGGCGCGCCGCAGGGCACGGGGCTCCACTTCGCCACCTGGAATGCCAGGGCACTCTGTCACTAAAAGCTGGGGGTGGGGCGGCTCTCAGCACTGGGACAGTCGCGGTGATGCAGGAGGTCCACGGGTCGGCCGCGCGCCTGCGTCATTTGATTGATCGTATTGGGTTGCACTATCAGTCGTGCGCGAGCTTCGGCGGCGGTGTCGACGAGTCCCTGGGTGGCGTCGCGACCATGTCCCCATTCCCCCCTCGCGACAACCTCTCCATCATCCCCCGCGCGTTCGTGAAGGCGCGCGTGCTGCGCGTCGCGGCCTCGATCTCTACGGGCGAGCACGCTGGTGCAATCGTGAGGCACTGGGACATCCATGACCACGTGCTATCACGCGAGCAGGTTACCTGCGTCGCGCAGGCCATCAGGCAGGACCTCCTAGGCATGGAGGCCGACCCGAAGCGGCGGGTGGTCATCGTGGTTGGCGACTTCAACAACGGCAAGAACGCGCGGGTGGAGGGCCCCCTCGTTCCTGGGGGCGGACAGCGAGCCGCCCTTCACCCTCGTGGTCGAGCGCGGCGGCGTGCCCCGACGGCGGCGACGGCGATGATTCCTCCTCGCCCGACCCGCTGGCGCACCGGCAGGCAGATTGCTGCGTCCACTGACAAGATCTGGATTGGTGCACCGAAATGGCTCACCCAGCGGACCTACCAGCAAGCGAAGGTGAAAGGCGAGCCGCACGATCCCCACATCAATGACATCTCGCACCGCTCGCTCCCCGCGGCACCCTGGTCGCCCCGCCCTCGGCGCCGTCGCCCGAATTCTGGCGCCATCTGCCCGACCCCCTGCCTCGCCCAGGGCCACTCGAAGTCCAGCGAGCTGGTCATGGCGCACGAGCTCCAGGTCTCGCTGGCCCCGCTGTCCCCGCCTGACAGACCTGATGCGCGAATCGTGCGATGTAATATGCCATTCTGATATGCCGAATTTTACCCGACAAGGCCACATGTACCACAAGCATTTTCAAATCCCGCAGACTGCGGGAATCGATTGAGAAGTGTCTCTTGGGGAACCGATAGAAACAATGGCAATCGCCCCGATCGGGGCCGTCTGTGGGCCGCGAAAATCCGCGCCCCGCATGTTTGGTCATCGCCGCAACAAGCATACGGCGATATACGTTGTGAAAGTAATCGTTCAAGATAGGGTGCGCACCATTCGTCGTCGCCCGGTAGCCCAGCGCGCCGCTCGGACACTTATTGCATGCGCGGCTTCGCGAGGAGCCAGCGGCATGGGGTGTGATGGGAGTTAGCCGGGACCCGGGGAGTACGCGGACGCCGTTCGTAACATTTTGCGCGTCACGGCCCCGGTCTGCGAGGCTGCTTGCACTGCCATTCCGCGAGGGCCGCGCGCAGAAGGTGGGATTTCGGTGCATGGGCGGCGCGAGCGCAATTCTGACGGCGCAGGCGCCAGCAATTATAGAACAGGCGAACTGACGGGCAGCGGTTTTGCATTGTCGAGTTGTTCATTCGCGGGAGCACCTGGATATTGACTATCGCGCGACGGAGGATGATCCTTCTGGGGGCAAATTGAACCGCGAAGCATGGGAAGTTTTTAGCGAATCCAACTACTCCAGCGACTACGGCTTCTTTGCTAACCCTTCAGGTCCTACACGTGGTTTTGCATTGACGAACAGGGTGCGGGAAGTTCACGCAACGTGTCGCAATGACATTGGCAATGCTGCAACCGCAGAGACAAGTAATGTTGAAGCTACCACCTTAACATATCACGGACGATAAGAGCAACGCGTATGCATGCGCAGGCGCGAACAAGAAGTAAAGTTGGGGAGCAGACGGCAGTGTTTTTCTGGGCCACAGTTCTTGACACCCTTTTACCCTTGTTACAGCGCTCTTATGCAATTTCAATTGGAGCTGTTCGCTTGGCTGGAGGCTTAACGGCTCGTCTTCAAAGTCAAGCGGGCTGCAGCGCTGGCGATGGGCCATTCTGGCTCGCTTTGACGGCTTCTCTTCTTCCGAAGATCTGACCGTAAAGCTTGCTATCCGTGATCCGTTTCCAGAGCTCCACGCATTCGATCCGTTCCAGCGCGTCTTTCCGTAGGTACGTGCAAAAGTACCCAAAAGCAGCGGCGCGCGTCGAACGCATTCCCCGCGCCTGGAAGAAAGCAGAGTCAAGTTTTCCACGGCGACCCTTCTGCACCTCATTCGTTTGCGATCTTCCGCGTTTTCAGAGCTCCTCAGGCGTGGATTCGATCGGCTCTGCAACTGGTTTCAACCGCCGTGCTTCTGGTTGGGATTGCGAGAACAGGAGTTGATCTTCTCGATTGATCACAAGTGCAAGAAGATCGTTTCGTGTCTTCCTGGGTCGGTATCGACCGCTCTTGTTGCAGACCGCCTGTCCGTTCTCTTCGAGCGAGCTGCCATGCGGAGTTCTGCCCTTCCCGCTCTCTCTGGCTGCCGGGGTTTCACTCTCCAGCGCGGGGTGTAAAACATGACGTCGGCGCGAGGCGCGAATTGCAGATGTGCGACGGTTCCAAAATTGCTGAACATTCTCAGCACGAAGCCGGCGCCACGCCAACATACTTCGAAGATGCGCGCGCCGCCCCCCCACCCTCGGGGGCGACGCGCTCGCCGAGAAAACTTTGAGTACATGCTTCGCGGCGGGCGCTTTCTGGTCGCGCCGCTCGGGCAACCATATACTACGAGACGAGTGCGCTGATGTTCGGGTCGGACGCGCACATCCTCCAAGAAGGACACATTGTATTAGCATGTGTCTGTGCGCCCCGTGAAGCCAGGATTTGGGTCGGCCCTTAAATTTGGTAGCTCCAGGTGAAGACTTCTGCCAACTTCGCGTGCTGCCAGTGTGGCGTTTCGTATTGTCATGGAACTTGTGCCCTGTCTTTGACATGGTGGGTCGATTCCAATTCTTGTGATGTCAGCATCTGGTGTCCTCTCTTCAATTTCGCGAAGTGCGCCCCGTGGCGAAGTCGTTGATGCTCCACGGGGATCCAATGGGCGCCCAGATCGAGACAAGCGAACCTCCATGAAATATCAAACCAGGCTTGAAGTCGCTTGTAGTTCAATTAGATTCCAACACCTGCCGAAACAAAAAAAACAAGAGGAATCGCACATTTGGAGATGCACATTGCTTCCCGTTGAGGCGACGGCGTGGAGAGGAGGCCTCCGTGTCGATGCCTTTTCATTGCGGGCGTTTTATCAATCGTGCAATTTTCTTTTCAAAAACTCAACGGGGGCAAGAGCTTCCTGAACTGTTGTTACCCGAACTTCTGGGCACGTTACCAAAACCCCTTGGAACGACACGGGAAACTTTACCGTCGTTGTTGAAATCCGTTTTACCTGTCGCTGAAACCCGTCGTGTTCGCTTTCCGGGAACAAGCGCCCCTTCCGGTGTTCGCAGGATGTTTGCAGCGGGAGCTCGCGCCAGGGTCTCGTTGTTGTCAGGATGGCCCCGCCAGGCCAATCCGAGTCCCCCGAGCCCGAGTCCTATGTCTCCCCGGCTTTGAGTCGCCTGCATCTCGCTGTTACTCCTGGCTGCTGTGCCTGGCGTCTGGGGGCGGCACCGTGGATCGAGCGTCTCCTGACGTGGGGGCGGTGCATGGGGCGAGGCCCCTTGGGCTGTCTGCAGGAGCGGGGGCACTAAAGGAGTAACCTGGGACCCCGACGGCGCACCAGCTCTGCCCCTTTCTTCTCCTCCTCCTCCTCCTCCTCCTCCTCCTCCTCCTCCTCCTCCTCCCTGCCCTCCCTGCCCTCCCTGCTTTTCCTCCTTCTCCTCCTCCTCCTCCTCCTCCTCCTCCTCCTCCTTCTCCTCCTCCCTGCCCTCCCTGCTGTCCCTCCCTCCTCCCGGCTGCTCCCTGCGCCTCCTCCTTGCTCGGGTCCTCCTCGCGTCTGCTGCCCCATCGCCGAGCTGCGCACGCGGGGGGCGCCGAGCGAGCCGAGCCGGGGCCTCCGAGGAGCGCGTGTCCCCCGCCGCCGCCGCGGGCCCTTCCCGGCTTTGGATGCGCCGCCCTTCGAGCGATTTCGCAAGCAGAGCGGACATTTCCGCCCCACTCTTCAAGCTCTTTGGAGGTCGATGTCTTCCTTACTCTTCGAAGAAGAAGAAGAAGAGCAATCATAATACACATAAGCATAAGAAATGCCATAAAGATAAATTGTTGGCACTCCGCGCGGATTTCTTGGATCCGCGCTGGGCCCCCCTGGCGTTGCCTCCGGCGCCGCCCATGGCGCGCTCCGCGCGCCAGGGAGGGGGGCCCAGCGCAGATCCAAGAAATCCGCGCGGAGCGCCAAAAGTTCATGTTTATGGCGTCGCTTCTTTTTCTAATTTTTGCAGGCGCCGTTTCCGCCAAAACCTGTTCGCAAGTGTCGGCCCTGCTCCCTTCCGAGGCGAGCAGTTCCGCCCCGGCTACTTGTTCGCACCGTTTCGGGTGGGCATCTCCGACACAGCTTTTCCAAGGCGGGGAGGTCAGTCAGAGTACTGCGGGGCCGACGTCGGGGCCGCCTCCCTTCCTCGGCGGCGAGCGAGGGGGAGAAGTGAGAAGGGGCGGGGCGTCTCAGAAGGCTCGGAAGTCCCCCAGCCTCTCTGGGAAGACGCAAAAAACCTCTCAGAAGGCCGCGTGGGCTTCTGAGAAGTTCCGCCGCCTTCCGAGGAGGTCTTCTCCTTCTCGCTTCCCCCCCGTCGCTCGCCGCCTCCTCCCCGCAGACCATCTACAACTCGGTGCTGAAGGCGTGCGCCCGGGCGCACGACGCGGGCGCCGCGGAGGGCTGGCTGGCGAGGATGGAGGCTAAAAGGCGGGCGCCCCCCCGCCTTTCCCCCTCCTGGTTGTGTGCCGGAGGAGCTGCGCCCGACTTCGTTGTGGTGTTCCGCCTGGGCTGGCGGTGTGGCCCAGAGCGGCGAGCTGCCTCGCGTTGTGAAAAAGTCAGGGCGGGAGTTTTCTTGCTATTTTCGGCCCCCGGGGGCCATTTCCGGGTTTCGGGACCATCATATTATGATCCAGGATGAGACACCAGTCTTGAGGAAGGCGGTCGACGTTGTGAAACAATCACGGCGTCGGGGGTCGGGGTTGTGATTGAGCATTTCTTGGAAGGCACTGGAGGGACGTTGGAGTCGGATCGGGCCACTTTGGCTTCCTGTCGCCGGCGAGCGAGGGGGGGAAGCGAGAAGGAGAAGACCTCCTCGGAAGGCGGCGGGGTTTCTCAGAAGCCCTCCCAGACTTCTGGGAGGTGTTCTGTGTTCTGGGGGGAAAGGCTTAGAAGACAGAAGACCAGGGGACGTCCGAGCCTTCTGAAAGGGCCCGCCCCTACTCACTTCCCCCCCGGGCTCGCCGTCGAGCCTTGTGATTGAGCATTTTTTGGAAGGCACTGGAGGGATGTTGGGGTCGGATCGGACTGGTTTGGCTTCTGGGAGGCCCAAGAGGCAAGTGCTGGAAACGCCTAGGAGCGCCCAAGATCGCCCAGGAGCTTCGGCCCTGTAACTATAACGCTTGGTACTGAAGCCAAGGCAGTGAAGGTATATGTTGTGTGGTTGCTGAAATTTGAATGTCGTTCGAAGAGGTGAGAGGTTGCCCGCAGTTCTGTGGCTCAGCGAGAGAGGGAGAGAGAGGGAGAGATGTAGTTCTGCTGGTTCTTCAAGCGCTTTCGGGCCGCGCAGGCTTCCACGCCAGAACGTCAAACGTGCAGGTCAGTTCGTTGTCTACCGCACTCGCTCGAGGGAAGGGGGGGAAGAGTGGGCGCCTGCACTGTAGAGCTGCTCCCAGTTGCAGGCAGACGCCCCCCTCTTTTGCCACGCCCCCTGGCGTCTTCACGGTCTCTCCACTCTCTGACACAGACGGCTGACTTTTCAAATGCGAAGTCTCGGCGCCTTCTCAAGTTGGAGATGCGCGATGTGTTGCGCTGACTTCCGCGGCCGAATCTCTGTTCAGAATATGCCATTGCAGATGCCTCGAGGGAAAAAAATGTAGAGCCGCCCCCAGGGTGCCGCCCGACGCCTTCTCCTTCGGCTCCGTGATCGACAGCTGCGCGCGCGGCGGGAACTCGTCGGGGGCCGTGCACTGGCTGCAGCGAATGCGCGGAGGGAGGCTCTCGCCCTCGGTACCGTGCTACGCGGGCGTGGCCACCGCCTTTTCGCGGAGCCGGGACACGGACGGCGCCCTGCGCTGGTTCGAGGAGATCGGGGCGTCGAGGCTGCAGCCAGACGTCGCGGCGTGGACTGCAGCGATCGGGGCGTGCTCCTCCGCGGGCAGGTGGAAGGAGTCGCGGGTTTTCCGGTGCACGCACGGCCCAGCACGATCACGAGGGTGGGCAGCGTGCCAAGGGCACCCTTGCAGCCCTCCTCCTCCTCCTCCTCCTCCTCCTCTTCCTCCCCCTCCCTCCTCCTCCTCCTCCTCCTCCTCCTCCTCCTCCTCCTCCTCCTCCTCCTCCTCCTCCTCCTCCTCCTCCTCCTCCTCCCCCTCCTTTTCCTCCTCCTCCTCCTCCTCCTCCTCCTCCCCCTCCTCCTCCCAGGGGGCGAGGGTCCCCTTGCCCCCAGCAAGGTGCCCGCGCCGCGCCCCCGCGCGCGCGCGATTGGGCGTCTGCGCTGTCGCGGCGCCGCTGCCGTGGCCTGGCCGCCTGCGCCCTGGTCGCTCCTGGGGGGGGCGGCGCTGCGCGGCGGCTACGCCCACCAAGGGGAGGCAGCGCTCGCCATCCCCGTCGTGGCATCGGCGACTCACGAGGGCTCGCAGCACTGCAAGGCACTTCCTACGAGTCGAAGCCACCAGAGGTTTGCTCGCAGCACATCACGGCTCCAGCCCGCCTCAGCCCATGGCCAGTCGGTCAGGCCAGGGCAAAAATGGTGCGACACAAGATTCACGTTGGTCTTGTGCTGTTATTCGCCAGTGTGGGTACACCAAGAATTTTGCGAGCAACGAACGGTGCTACATGTGCGGGCGGGATAGGGCTGGCAAACCTGATCCAGCAGGGGCTCCCGACCGCCGTCCAGCGCGCTCACCCGCCCCACGCAGGCCCAGCAGGTCTCGACCTAGCAGCGCCCGTGGCGACCGCCCAGCAGCGGAGGGAGAGCCAGCGGACGAACCGCCCACGGTGTCAGATGCGGTGGCCAAGGCCAGGAAGGCAGTGGCAGCGCTCCGCAGGCTCGGCATCGATGACACCAGCAGCTTGCTCATTGCAGCACGGCGACAGTTACAGGAGGCCGAAGAAGCAGAGCGAGCAGCACGAACTCCAGACGATCAGTTGCGCAGATCGTCGGACCGACAGGTGCAGAAATCCAAAGAGGTTGCCCAGCTTTGCGATGTGGTGGCCGAGCATCAGGAGAACTTTGAGACCAGAAACGCCGAGTTGCAGCTAACTGAGGGCGAGCTCACCGCAATCAACTCAGAGGTGCAGGTTGCGCGCGCGGCAGCCCTCGCCACCGCTACCGCAGGTGAGGCCCGCGCTATCCCAGACACGGACGTGGATGATGCATTGGAGCGACTGGGGAAGATTGTCCAGGCGGCTCCGTCGGTCACGGCGGGGAATGAAGGGACCTACCTCATTTCCCACGCGCGTCAGTTCCAGGAGGTGGTGGCCAGCGTGGCAAAGCAGAGGTCTGCGTCGTCACGGACAGCGGCGTCACAGGCAGCAGTGACAGCACCTGCTGGAGCGCCAACGTCATGGGATGCCTCGATTCCATCAGAAGATCGAAAGCCTCCGGAAAGCGTTGACAGCAATGACGGAGTCGGAAGGTGAGCACAAAGGTAAGATTCGTGCATAACTTCTCTGGGCGCCGCCAACAGCCCACTTCGACAGCATGCCGCGTCAATCTCGACAGGGGGACATGATCAATTACCACGAGTACCAAGCTGAAGAGCGCTGTGGCACAGGCGACAGTTTTGTTGCTCCAACGCGCACGGTAAGTGGAACTACTACAGGGCCGCCGTGCGTCGCCACAGGGCTTCCACAGCTGCACTCGAGACCGCCGGCGGGCGGGCCTGCCTTCCCGCAAGTGTTGCCAGGCACGCGCGGTGACCATTCCCCCGCGAGCGCGGCTTCCGCGCTTGGTCGCCCCGACGGGTACGGCATGACCAAGCGCGGCGGTAGTGTTGCGACGGGGCGCGGGCGGCCCTCGACGATGCATGGACATGACGCAGGAGTTTTGGTTGAGAATGGTGAGCGCAATGATTGCATTCAGTCCCGTTGCAGGCAGAGGCTCGCGACGGCACTGGGGCGTCGCATGTCGATGCAGGGCTGCCGCGGCCACGCTCGAGACCACCGGCGGGCGGGCTGCCTCCCGAACAGGGTTGTTATACACGCGTGGCGCCCATTCCCCCTCGAGCGCGGCTTCCGCGCGCGGCAGACCCGGCGGGGCCAATCGCGCCACGCGCGGCGGTGGTGCTGCGGCGGGGCGCGGCACCTCGCGAGAACAACGTGGCCCACCAGCGGATGGCGCTGCCATTTTGGTCGAGGGTGGCGAGCGCAATGATTGCAGTCAGCCCTCGAGCAGGTTGTCTGATTCGAAGTTTTGCCCGCTGCTTCAATTGGGGGCCGTCGCCCCGCCGCCCGACGTTCGGGCGGCCAATCAGGCGGTGCACGTTGCCGCGCGTTTCGCTGGTCATGGCGCCCCGAAGGTGCGACGCCGCGCGGGGGAGCGTCGGGCGCCGATGCGGATGGTTTCTTTCAACAGCTCTGGTTTGCCGCAGACGCAGGACCGCCTGGATCACGCACGCCGCCCGTCAGCGGCGGCAGGGCAGGAACTTTGTTCACGTGGACATCGGCGCCTTCTCGTCGAAGAGCGGTGTCAGAAGAGGGGCTGGCATGCCTTCATCTCGGGCGCCATCCTGAGTGACGCGGGTCAGCCCGTGGGAGGGGTGGGCCTATTCGTAAGCACATCGACGCGGCACCGCTGTCAGCAGTCTCCGCTACGCGCACTTTGGTGCCTGGGTACTGCGCGGCGATGATACTGCAGACGGGCGTCAGGGGAGGCGCGATCGCCGGCTCTTCCCACCTCGAGCAGGGATGGACGCTCGGAGGCTCCAACGTTAACAAGCTCGCCAGGATCGGGGAGGTCCTGAGCTTCTACGCCTTGCCAGTCGCTATGGGCGGCGATTGGAATACGCCGCCATAGGTCCTTCGGAACCCCGATCTTCCGCAGGTGCTAAAGCCGACCGCCATCGCATCCAAGGGGGGGGGCCTGCAAGGGCCCTGCGACAGGGGACCACTCCCGACGTGACTGCTGGCTGGCACCGGAATTTCTTGCCACAATTGCGGAAGAACCCGCGCGGGTCGGAGGCCCCCCTCCGCGCCAGCGCTACCCCGTGAGCGCTGAGATCGGCCCGAGGCCTCGGAGCCAGACATTGCGTCGTCTGGTCAAGCCGCATGGTCTTCCTGCCAAACCTTGCGCGCCATATGGCAGTCGAGAAGACCAGGGCGGCGAACCGCGCTGCCCGACGCGGTGGCGCACAACGCGCGGCTGGGTAGACATCGTGAGGCCCGATGCCGCACTCGGTTTTGGTTCGGGGGCTGCACGCGCCACTCGCGCCCAGTCACTTGCCGCCTGTCTCTACCAGGGTGCAGAAGAGGACCCCCCCCCTGTTGCAGATGACTACTGCGGACGCGCGGCAGGGCCACAGTGCAAATTCGCCACGGCAGGAGGCGCCTTGGCACGGCAGCAACCTGCGGGTGCACAGCAGCCGCGGGCCCTGCACATATTGCAGTCGCATGTCCACGACCTACGCATCATGTGCGCCAAGGGCAACCTACATGCATAGGCGCGCACTTGGGCGCACCTCACATATTACCTGGGTGGTCGCGGTCGCGAAGGCAGGCTGCGCGCGCATCAGCGAGCGCATTGCCAGTGACATCGTGCGCGTGCTCACATGCATAGCAGCGCAGCCCATGCGCACCCGCCCGCGCTTGACGCAGTTCCTGGGTGTCTTCATCGAGAAGACTGCACGACGCGATGAGTTTCGCCGCGCGGGGGCGCGTGCCAAGTCCTCTAGGAAGTTGATCCGCACCGAGCCAGGCGCCGTGCGCAGATGGACTAAGCCCATGGGATGGCAACTGTCAACAGTTGAAGCTGAAAATGGGGTCTCCAGTTCGGGGGCGACATCGTCACCTCCCATGGGGCCTCTTGGGGCAAGATCTGGGACGGCCTTGACGAGGCCCCACTCGACCTCGACGGCAGCCTGTTCCAGGATCAGGACGAAGGCCTCCTCAGGGGACATGGGTGACATGGCGCGCGAGGGCCCGCAGCGCCCCCCCCCCCTCCCCCTCGAGATCTCCGAGCTGAGGGGTGGCGCGCATTATATTGCTCGCTAAACCTTCAGGAGGATATCGTCCGATTGCGCTTCTCAACTCGGTATGTCGGCCCTGGGGGGAGGCGAGGCTCGACTGGGTTCGGCAATGGGCTGCTCGTCTTGGGAGACCGCGCTTGGAAATGAGCTCAAACATCCACCGCAGATGTGGCCGCGATGCTGCTGGTTCAGTCGGAAGCCGCAGGAGCAGGCAACGGGGGATACACCACGGTGCAGGCCGTAGTCGATATCGAGAAATGTTTCGATCGCATTCCATGGCGTCCTCGAGTTGATCTGCATTCCAGCGCCAGTTTCCGGCGCGACCGGTGCTACCGGCCTGGCCGTTCGCAGGATAGCTTGGACCTCCACCTTTTTTCAGGAAGTTATGGGCCACCGGGGGCGTCCTGCCAGGCTGCCCGCTGGCGATGTTCTGCATTCAGTGCGTGATGATAGGCCCGTTCGATCCAATGCATGAAAAGTGCGGCACATATCACGCGCACAGTGCATTGATATGCTGATGATATCACGATTGCGATCTTTGGCATGACACATGATATCGTGAATGCATCAGTTAGTATTCTGTCGGAGCGTGTTGCCGCCCTAGATAGCATGGATCTCGCCCCTGCGAAACACAAGATGACAATCGCCTGTTCGTCCACGCAGATCGGGAAACAAGTCGTCCGACTGGTCCGTCATTTGGGATATCGCTATGCCTCGGCACTCGAAGTCCTGGGGATCGAGGTCGCAGCAGGTAGACGTCTCACCTACACGCGTTTGCGCCCGAGGATCGCCAGAACCAGGACAAGGATGCCCAGGTTAGGTTGTCGGTCATTGACCAATCAGGAACGGCGGTGGCACGATTCTCGAGACAAGCGCTACCTTCTGCGATGCAGCGCGGCGTTGGGGTGCATGGGGCGCCCCCCAGACTCGCGCTGCACATGCGAAGCGTCATGAGAGGGACCTGGTACACTCCTGGGGCTACTACATCCGCATGGATATTCTCTTTCATTCAAAGAGAAATCGGGGGCGACCCGCAGGTCCATTCTTGGACCCAACCCATCTTCCAGTGGGCGCTCCTGGTTCAGGACAGATGCATCTCTCATGACGCGTTGCAGAAGGCTTGGCACGGGTAAGCATTTTGTGTTCTTCGGGCCCCGAACCCGTGGTGGCAGGTAGCAGGCGCGACTGGCGCGATGCTTTTGACTTTGCGCGAGATTGGCTGGAGGTCCGTGTCTGCCTTCATCTTTGTAACGGATCTTGGTGACAAGATCGGCTAATGCGTGGCTGCTCCAGCTAACGTCCGTGACTTGGCGAGAGCTGCCGCTGTTCGTAAGATGTGGTCGTCTTGGGCTAGGAGAGGCAATCCCGCGGGTGACGGGATGGACCCGGAAGAACCCATTGGACATTGGCTGGAACCCATATTGGGCCTTTTGAGTCAAGCCCCATACGAGCCCGACGATAGCGACCAGGACCCCGAGGATACCTCCGAGCCAGCCTCCAAGTGGCCCCCCACCTTTCGAGAATGCGCCATGTTGCGCACCATTGTTAGTGGGGGCTTCTGGGCACCTAGCAGATTTTATCGACATGTGTATGCGAATGCAGATTGCCGCCCCTTCTGCACAAACGATTTCTGCACACAGTACCACATTGTTTGGCAATGCCCATGTCGTGAACAGCAGGGGCGCGCCAGTCTAGGTGATGCTGCTACGCGAGGCCCCCCGCCAAGGTCTTGCGGATCCTGGTTTTGGACGCGAGGACTGGCCTCGCGATCGTGCTTTCCGCCGCTGCCTAGGCGCAATGGCGGTGATCGTCGGTATATCGAGTGCGGCAGTCTCGACGGAGTCACAGGCGACATATACACTGACGGCGCGCGCAGGAAGGCGCGGGCCTGGCCTGAGTCGTCGAGGGAGGGGCAGGGGTTCGTGAAGTACTCGTCCTGTAGCGAAGTCATGGCATAAAGTGCCCTTCCCGGTCCAGTGAAGATCTCGCCGAGGGCCGAGCTATATGCCGCCCTGGAAGTTTTGGAGGTTTGCATCGCCCCTGTCCATGTGCATACCGATTATATGGGCATCTTGGATGGGCTGTTCACGGGGGCTGCCTAAACGCGTGGGCCTGGGCGGCCCAACGCTGACTTGTGGAAATCGATATGACATAAGGTTGGTGATTTAGGAGACCTTGGGGGGGCCGTGACAGTCACGCCACGCATGCGAGGTGGTGCCAGACTGGCGCCACCCGAGATGCTCGCGCGAATAGATGGGCAGATCTCGCGGCCAGGGCTGGCAGGGATCTGCGTTCTGCCCCGACTCAGCAGCAAAAGGCGATGCGCTTTGCTATGAGGTCCACAGTGAAAGTGCTGCATTGGCTTGCAACATGCGCATTTGCATCGCCTCTCTGCGGGGGGAACCGAGACGCGTCCCCGCGAGAAGGCCAAGGGCGGCCGCGGGAAGAAGACACGCCCACTGGTCGAACCTCCGCCTTCTCACCTGCGACACCACATGCCCGAACAGGAGGGGTTTGTTAGGTGCAGTTTTTGTAAGAGGAGCCCACGCGTCGAAAACCCGTGCACGCTTGCCCCTAGAAGCCCGCCCCGCTAGAAGCTTTACCCAGCGTGAGTCGGGAGGGCGGGTGGTGACGGGCACAGTGGGCGGAGTGGATTTCGCTTCTGCGAAGGAAGTGGCAGTCGTGAGGCCCGTGGGCCCCCCGAGCGCCGCGGGCCCCGGTTTGGGGGCTGCTGTCGGCGCGAGGAGCGGGAATCGCGCCGCTGCCTCGTGCAGCCCCGGCAGGATCCGCTGTCGCGGGGGGGGGGGAGGAGCTTTGCGAGCGCCCTGAGGCCGCCTCCCCAGGTCCTGCGCCCCCTCTCCTGGCGGGGGAAGGTGTTTCCTTCCCCCGCCCTTCGGTTGAAGCAGAGGAGACTGCCGCTGTCAATGCTAATGCCAGGCCCGGGGACACAAGTCCTGATGCCCGCAACGTACGGGTACGTGTGGAATTTTACCCTGTTACGCACACTGCGTCTGTTGACGCCGGTGAGATAGCAGATGCTGCCAGGAGAGTCTGCGTTCCCTCGGACGTGTCTGGGGCCCGCAGTGAGGCCGTGAGTATGGGCGACCCTGCTCTTCCTTTCCGTGATGGGCCTGCGTTTGTTCTTGTCCGCAAGAGACAGCGTAAAGGACACCGCCGCAGTGACAGGCCTTGGCAGGCCGATTTCACGGTCCCCGCGGCCATGGTGCCGCGTTTTGGCATTGTTCCTTCCGCGGCCTCTCGAGGCCATCGAATTGGGTCGCGCCAGGCCACTGCGTCCCCTGCGTGTCGTGCGGTTTTTTCTCGGCAGGAACCTCTGGCCACCTACTTATGCATGGTCAAACCGATGAATCCCAGCTTTCCGAGCGTGCTGCCCGTAACAGACGTTTGTGTTTCTTGCTGGGAAGCATCCAGCTGATGAGGGTCGTGTTGTTTCCAGGACTTTCGCGGCCCCGCGACCCTTGGAAGCCCAGGAACCCGAGGTCCATTGGCTACGGCTCCCTGTGGAGCCGCAGCAATTTCAGGCAAACTGCACTCTAATTCCTCACAGTGTGGGGCTGCCTTCCATATTTTCCATATGTTCATGACATGTTTGTTGCTCCGCACCTGCGCCGAGATCCCTCGGATGCGCCATGATGCGCCAGGGGCTACCGAAGGTGGCGCCCTTGCCTGCCCTCCTTCTTATGTGCCCGCCTGTGCTGACGGACGCGGCGGCGCGGCCACGCAGCGTCTTATCCTCCTCCTTTTTTTCTCCTCATCCTCCTCCTCATCCTCCTCCCTCTCCTCCACCCGAAGGGACGGCCGCGCTCCCCTCCCCCCCGACCGATGGGACGGCCGCGGCCGATAACGAAATCAATGTCCTTTTCTCCTCGATCCACGAGCCTCGATCCTCCTCCTCCTCCTCCTCCTCCTCCTCCTCCTCCTCCTCCTCCTCCTCCTCCTCCTCCTCCTCCTCCTCCTCCTCCTCCTCCCAGGCCTTCCCCGCACGGCCGCTCGCCTCCCCCCCCTCCGAGGGCCCAGGCGCCCGCGAGGCCCAGGGGTGGCCACCGCTGGGGTGCGTGTGCGTGTGCATGTGCATGTGACTGCGCGTGCGTGTGCGCGTGCGTGAGCGTGTGCGTGTGCGTGTGCGTGTGCGTGTGCGTGTGCGTGTGCGTGTGCGTGTGCGTGTGCGTGTGGTGCGTGTGCGTGTGCGTGTGCGTGTGCGTGTGCGTGTGCGTGTGCGTGAGCGTGTGCGTGTGTGCGTGAGCGTGTGCGTGTGCGTGTGTGTGTGTGTGTGTGTGTGTGTGTGTGTTGGGGGAGGGGGGTGCGTGTGGGTGTGGGTAGTTTCGTGTGGTTGTGTCTGTGTGTGGTTGTGTCTGTGTGTGTGTGTGTGTCTGTGTGGGCCCCCTCCTTGGTGCCAGCTCTCCCGCCTCACACCCCTGGCCTCTCGCTTCCCACGACGGGATGGCTTCGCGCCGTCCTCTGCTTCTCGGCCTGCTCCTTCCTCCACTCTGTGCCTCGCATGTACGCCTTCTTGAAGAAGGCCTCTTCGGTTGCATCTACCTCCACCCTCCCCGGTCCACTTCGCATGCCTCGCTCCCATGGTTTGCACCGGAGCGGCGTGCCCCCTCCCTGCAATCCACGCCCAGACGTCCTGTATGGCGTCCCTCCTTTTTCTCGTGCTCAGCCACGTTGGGCAGGGCCCTTATGGCTGGCGTGCCACCTCACTGCCGTCCACGCCCGGATGTGCTGTCTGGCGGCAGGCGCAGCGATGTGCCTGACGCGGTTCCTGAGGGCCCGGCCGCGGCTCCGCGCTTCGCACTCTTGCTGTCTCCGCCTCGTCGCCTCGGGCGAGGCCGCCACCGTCGAAATGCCTGTGTGTGTGTTTGTGTGTGTGTGTTGGTGGGGACGGGGCAGGAGTCGCCTTCGTTTCCAAGGTGCTCGGGTACGCTTTCTCCGCCTCGTCGCTGCGCGCGGGACCCAGCGTGTGGGTCGCATTGCGCAGCAGGGATCCGTTTCTGCACGGCGGCTTGTCTGGCAGAGCCCCCCATCTGCAACGCCAGGTGGAATTGACGCCCAACGTGCCCCGCTTCTGCTCTCGCTGCAGTGACGTCACTTGGTCGGTGGAGGAAAGCAAATGGTGTGTGCGTGTGTATGTGTGTGTTTGTGGAGCGTCCGCCGCCCTGGCTGTCGTTTCTCCTGGCCTTCCTGTCCCTCTTCGCTTGTCTCTCGGGCGTGGCTGCAGCACCCACTGGCTGCTCCACTGACGTCACACTGGCACCTGCGCGACGCGGAGCAAGCGCTCGCCGAGGAAAGAGCGTGTGGAGCGCCATGTGTGTGGAGCCCAATGTGCGTGCGCACGGTCAGCCAACTTCCCCCACGCGGGCAAGCCTCGAAAAAGAAACAAGTGTGCGTATAGCACTCCGCAGCTGCGGATAAGAGTGAGGGGGCGGCGGGGAAGTCGGCAGCCTGCGAGGCTCTGAAGAAGCCCGCCGCAGGCACATACTTGTTACAAGCTATGAGCCCGTCGCAGGCGCCGGCAATGTGGGTGGGTCGCGGGTCGGCTCGCGGGTGGGTCGCGGGATGGTCGCAGGTGGGTCGTGGGTTGGGTCGTGGGCCGGGTCGCGGGTGGGTCGCGGGCGGGTCGCGGGTGGGTCGCGGGCGGGTCGCGGCTGGGTCGTTGGGTGGGTCTCGGGTGGGTCGCGGGCGGGTCGCTGGTTGGGTCGCGGGCCGGGTCGCGGGGGGGGGGGACGACAACAATAAAAGAACCAAATAAACCAAATATCAACAACAGCAATAATAACAAAACCAACAACTGCAACAATAATAATACCAACAACAACGCGAATAACAACAACACGAATAACAACAACAACAACAACAACAATCACTTTACCCGAACGCTCAGTGTTCTCACCAGTGCCAGGGTTTTCATGCGACGCCAGCCAATACCCCCACTTTGTGGGGGGCAGTGCAAGCTCTACCAAATATCCACACGACTCTTCGCCACCACCCACACCCAGCTTCCCGCCCTATGACGTTCGGACACTTCACTTCGTGGCCTGCGGACGACCGTGGCTACTACACTGGCGTGGAGTACACACCCACAGAAGTTGTTAAGCCTACGTTCGTACACCCACAGAAGTTGTTAAGCCTTGTTAACCCACAGAAGTTGTTAAGCCTTCCACAGAACATCTGTTGCATATGATGCATATGGTACATGATACACATGATACACATGATACGTACTCACAAGATAGTTGATCACATCTTTAGGGCAAATTCCTGAGGGATGTGGGAATACACAAGAGAGAGAGGATATGGTTGTCCCGATGGTTGTCTCGATGGTTGTCCCGATGGTTGTCCTGATGGTTGTGGTTGTCCCGATCGTTGTCCCGATGATTGTCCCGATGGTTGTCCTGATGGTTGTGCTTGTCCCGATCGTTGTCCCGATGACTGTCCCGATGATTGTCCCGATGGTTGTCCCGATGGTTGTTCCGATGGTTGTCCCGATGGTTGTCCCGATGGTTGTGAGCGATGCCGGATCCTCACGCCCCCCGCCGGAGGAGGAGGAGGAGGAGGAGCAGGACAAGGAGGAAAGGAGAGAAGAGAGAGGAGGCCGTTTTATTCTCGGCGGCCGAGGGCGCAACCTATGGCGCAACCAATAGGGGGACGTTTTATTCTCGGCGGCCGAGGGCGCAACCTATGGCGCAACCGCAAGGGATTGTGGCCCCTGGCAGGCGCGCGAACCCCGTTGCAAGAGCGTGCGAAAGTAGCTCGCGCGAGCTCATGTAACATAAATGTTGGAAAACCATTGGTTTTTTTAGGATTCGGACAGCGCGCGCGGGTAGAAATTTTGAAAAGTCGTGCAGGTGTTTTTCGAGGACCTACGGTGCGATTCGTGTGATTTTATGATGCGCGGTGCTAAAATTCTTAAGAAGCCCAATGGTTTTTGGAGATTTCGGCGTGCGCGCGCGAAGAAAAAACGAATGTGTCCCGCATGGTATTATTTGACAGGGATGATGGCCCTGGCAGGTGCGCAACCGTTGTCGCAGAAGTTCGAAAAAGTTGCTCGCAAAAGCCCGTTTGACAGAAATGTTTAAAAAGTGTTGGGTTTCCTACGAATCCGCAAGAGCGCGCGGGATGAGATTTTGACATTTTTTTGTTGAAAAACCATTGGTTTTTTGATGTTTTTATGTTAAAATCGCTGCGAACACTAAGGTTTTGGAAGGATTTCGTCTTGCGCGCGCGAATGTCCACTTTACCTTATTTTTTGCAAGGGATTCTTGAAATTTGATTATATTAGAACAAGAAATGTCATTTTCTATTGTTTTTTGCAAGGGAAAGCGGATTACAACAAAACAACCGGATCCTGTACACACCCTCTTTTCTGAGGCTTCCTCACGAAAATGATGAAAATGTAGCTGCGGCCTAGGCGGCGCAGGGGGGGCGCGCACCAGGGGGCCCAACAATAATTATTCTTTAGAATAAATAATGTTCAACAACAACAACAACAACAATTACTAGCACGTGGGGACACTCCGTTCTCACCAGTGCCAGGGTTTTCATAGGAGGCGGGCAATACCCCCACTTTGTGGGGGGGCCGGTTCAAGCTCTACCAAATTTCCAAACGACTCTTCGCCACCACCCACACCCAGCTTCCCGCCCTATGACGTTCGGACACTTCACTTCGTGGCATGCGGACGACCGTGGCTACTATTCAGGGCCCCGCGGCCGACGACGACGGCGTGCGCGCGCGAAGAAAAAACGAATGTGTCCCGCATGGTATTATTTGACAGGGATGATGGCCCTGGCAGGTGCGCAACCGTTGTTGCAGAAGTTCGAAAAAGTTGCTCGCAAAAGCCCGTTTGACAGAAATGTTTAAAAAGTGTTGGGTTTCCTACGAATCCGCAAGAGCGCGCGGGATGAAATTTTGACATTTTTTTTGAAAAACCATTGGTTTTTTGATGTTTTTATGTTAAAATCGCTACGAAAACTAAGGTTTTGGAAGGATTTCGTCTTGCGCGCGCGAATGTCCACTTTACCTTATTTTTTGCAAGGGATTCTTGAAGTTTGGTTATGTTAGAACAAGAAATGTCCACTTTAGCTTATTTCTTGCAAGGGAAAACCGATCGTAACAACACAACCGGATCCGGACCAACCCGTTTTGCCTGAGACTTCCTCACGAAAATGATGAAAATGAGGCTGCGGCCTAGGCGCGGCGGGGGGGCCGCGCACCAGGGGTCCCAACAATAATTATTCTTTAGAAGTAATAATGTTCAACAACAACAACAACAACAACAACAACAACAACAACAACCACAACCACAACCACAACCACAACCACAACCACAACCACAACAACAACAACAATAACGACAACAACAACAGCAGCAACAACAACAACACGAATAACAACAACAACAACAACAACAACAACAACAACAACAACAACAACAACAACAACAACAACAACAACAACACCAACAACAACAGCAACAACAACAACAACGGCAGTAGCAGCAGCAACAACAACAGCAGCAGCAACAACAACACCAACAATAACAATAGCAATAAACAGCCAACACCAATCACAACAACGAAAACAATAATCAACCAACTAACAGCAACAATCCGCACCGCAGAACCTCACTTCAGCCACGCGCCCAGGGACAGTGAATGACCGTTCGGCCTCTTCATTCTGATGAACATTGACTGCCGGAGGTCCACGCGGAATTCTTGGATCGGCGCTGGACCCCCCTGGTGGCGCGTTCCCCGGCGCGCTCCGCGCGCCAGGGAGGGGGGGAGGGGGCCAGCGCCGATCCAAGAAGTTCCGCGCGGGACTCCGAACGCTTTGCTCCTGGTGCCCCTCTGCAGCCCGAGCCACCCCTGGGAGGAGTCGCAGGCCCTGCTCGAGCGGATGCTGGGCGCCCGCGTGGCGCCGAACCGCCACACCCGGATCGCCCTGGGCCACGCCCCGCTCCCGGAGCTCCCCGGGCCGAGCCGGCCCGCGCGGAGAGAACAGCGGCCGCGCCCGCGCGTGCTCCCCAGCCCTCCGCGCGTCGAGGGGGGCTCGAGGCCGACCCTCGACCTCGGAGGAGAAGGAGGTCCCCCATACCGCTACCCCTCCCCCGTGTCTCCATTAGGGGGGCCTCCTGGGGAGCCCCCGTCGCCACCGCTGGATTCGCATCGAGAGCCTGGGCAGAGCGCACCCCAGGAGAGGTCCGGGAAGCCTGCAGCATCGGTACCCTTCAGTTCCCCCACGACCCGCACCTTCCGCACCTGCCGCGCGGCAGGGTCCGCGCTGCCGCGCCCGCCGCTGCGGCCGCTGCGGCAGCACCTTCCGCGCGCAAGGGTGCGGAGGGTGCTGCGCGAGGGGGAGGTCTTCTGTGGTGTTCGGCCTCTGCGGGCCCTCGCTGGGGAGCCGAAGCGTTAAAGAGCGACTCGGAGCATGTCATGAGGATGGCGAGGACGACAAGGAGGAGGAGGAGGAGGAGGAGGAGGAGGAGGAGGAGGAGGAGGAGAACGAGGACGACGAGGACGACGAGGACGACAAGGAGGGGAGGAGGAGGAGGAGAGGAGGAGGAGGAGGAGGAGGAGGAGGAGGAGGAGGAGGAGGTTGAGGAGGAGGAGGAGGAGGAGGAGCAGGAGGAGGAGCAGGAGGAGGAGGAGGAGGAGGAGGAGGAGCAGCAGGAGGAGGAGGAGGAGGACCAGTGCAAACCCAAGAGTCGCCGGCACGGTTGGAGTAAACCCTCCCCCAAGCTCCCTTTTCATAGGCCCCTACAACGGTTCATCTCCACAGAGGGACCTGCCTCGTTGGAAGACAACCATTTTCAGACCCTGAAGCATGCCTAAACATTGCTCGGGATTCCAACGCCACGGATCAAGCTGATTGTTGCGTCTTGACGATCCTGAATCGTGCCAGAAAGCCATTCTTGGGATTCCAACACCGCGAATCATCGTAATTGTTACACCCTCATGAACCCTTCCGAAACATTATTTTTGGTACGTCGATCATGGGGCTCTTGTATTGTTAAAGCGAGTGTGTGCGCGGCGCTAAAGCGAGAGCCACATTTTGACAAGAAACCGCCCTCAATCCGCGAAACTCTTGCAATGTTTGAACACGAATGTGCGCGGCGCTAAGGCGAGAGCCACACTTTGAAAACGACTCGCCCTCAATCCGTGAAACTCTCGCATTTTTTCTAGAAACGCATGTGCGCGGCGCTAAGGCGAGAGCGACATTTTGAAAACCACCCGCCGTCAATCCGTGAAAGTTCTGCAACTGGTGAAAACGAATGTGCGCGGCGCTAAGGCGAGAGCCACATTTTGAAAACCACCCGCCCTTCATCTGTGAAACTGTTGCCATGTTTTCAGCTTGTGGATCATAAGCGATGAGGAACTCTCAGGCGAAACGCCCAGCCCACCCTAGAAACTGACCCCGGAGCGCGGCAGGGAGAAGTTATTTCATTAGGAAAAGGAACTGAGGAGGAGGAGGCGGAGGAGGAGGAGGAGGAGGAGGAGGAGGAGGAGGAGGAGGAGTTGTCGAGGACTGGTATTTGGGGGTCGATGTTGTGAAAAGAAGTATGACGTCGGGGGCCTGGGTTTCTGCCTCCGTCCCCTCCGGCTGCGCCACGGAGCGTCCGACATGACCCCACCCAGCTAGGGCCCAATGTATCAGCCAGGTCGGGCGCATCGCATCCAGGCCGCCAAAGGCCAAAGCACCCCAGACCCCCTCGCTTTATGAAAAAACCTGGACGGAAGGTTTCTCGCCTCCGTGGGGCCCCTACCTGGCCTCGGGACCGCCAAGAGACGACTCGGACTGAAAAACCAGTCCCAGGCAAGGGGGTCCAGACCTGTGGGAGCCGACGCTGCGCGTAACTCGAGGGTAAATCTGAGCCTTCGGGTTGGGTTGGGGTAGTTTGGTGGGTGGTCATAAGCACAAATTTACGGAGGAGCGCTCGGATCTCTTTCCTCTTGGGCCGGCGCAGGGCCCCCCCCCCCCCACGGCGCGCGGAGCGCGCCGGGGGCGGGGCCGGAGGGTCCCGTCGGGGCAGTTCCCGCGCGGGCGTCCAAGGAATCCGCGGCCTCCGTGAGCTCGTGGCTCCCAGCGGGTTGTGCGGCTGAGTGGTCTCGATGCGCCCGTATTGCCCAGACCTCCTCGCGTCGTGAAAAAATCACGACGGGAGGTTCTTCGCCATTTTCGGCCTCTGGGGGCCCTCGCCGGGCCTCGGGAGCGTCAAAAAACGACTCAGGACGAACAACCGGTCCCGGGGAATGGGTCGGGACCCCTGGGGGTCGCGCCATGAAAAAATCATGACGTCGGGGGTCTGGGTGTAACGCAACGCGTCCCGTGTTCAAGACGTCCGTGTCAATACGTTGCGTGTTGGCTCTGCCTATTGGCCCTCGTTTTCGCGAGCGTATCGCGTCGGACCTGCGTTTCTCCAGCCCACGCGTTGAGCTCCGCATCCATACGCCACGTGCTGCGTGTTGCGTATCGGGGCAGCTCAGGCTGTACAGTCGGGGCCCTGAAGAAGGAACCCTCTTCGTTGGGGAGGGGCTCCGCGTTCCTTAAGTGTTTCGCAGCTTGCCTCAGGTTTCCCTTAGGTTTTCGATAGGAAATCGAAGGTTAACTTATGGGAAAGAGGGGCCTCGTTCCTTATTTAGGGTTCCTTAGGTCAACGCCCCGACTGTACGATTCTGAGAGAAGCGCCCCCGACCTGCCTCGCACGCCCTGCGCACTGCGGCCGCCAGGCCCACGGTGTGCCGCTGCCCCCCGGGCAGCCCGCCTCGCCTCTCCGACGGAGGGCGGCGCGGCACGCCGCGGCCGCCGGGCCCGCGGTGTGCTGGCGCTCCGCGGGAAGCCCGAGGGCGCCCTCGAGGGCGCGAAGCTGTGCGCGCTCCGCGGCTCGGCTCCGATGCCTCCTCGTCCTCCTCTGCTCCCCCGGGAGGCGGCGCGGGAGCGCGAAGTGAGTTACTCGCACCTCGCGCTCCGCGCAGCGCGGAGCGCGAAGTGCCGGGAGCCCTCGGAGGCCCGCCTCGCGCCTGCGGGCGGGCATCGCTCGGAGCAGCACCGAGTCGTGGCTGTGCTCTCCCTTCGGGCCCGAGGGCCGCGCCGCGGCGCCGACGGGCGTCGCTCCCGGGTGCGGCGGGCCCGGCGCGGCGGGCGTGCGCCCCGACTCCAGATCCGCCCTACTTTGGCTGTTTTTCCAACTTAAAATCGCGTCGGACATCCATTTAGGGTGTTTTTCCAACTTTAGCTGTTTTTCCAACTTAAAATTGCGCCCTACTTTGGCTGTTTTTCCAACTTAACTTTGGCTGTTTTTCCAACTTAAAATTGGGTCGGAAATTTCTGCACCCAACGCAAAGTGGGGCGGAAATCCACAGAGGCAGGGCGGAAATTGGCATCAGCGGGGCTTGAAAAGCAAGGCGGAGATTTCAAGCCCTGCTTACGAATTTCCCCAAAAGGTAGGGCGGATCCGGAGTCAGGGCGTACGGAGGGCGCCGGAGCTCCCGGGCCTCTCGTGGAGCAGGTCGGCCGCTCCCGTGGGGGTCCTGGCCCAGGGTGTCTCCAGCTTTGTCCTGGCATCGCTCGGGCGTGTGTCCTTTTTCTCGGCGAGGGCCATCGAGGACCAGCCTGGACCATCGAGCAACAAAAACACGCGCGAAACCGAAAAAGGCTCGGGAGATGGACGTCCGAGCGATGGCAAGTGGGGTGCTGCTAGAAGTGGTCCTGGCCCAAGGTGTCTCCAGCTTTTTTTTCGGTAGCAGGTCATGGGAGGCGGGTGCACCTGAAGTCCGTCTTCAGCGTCCACTAGCGTCGATCAGCGCCTAGAGTCGATGAGATAGCGCCGATTCTGGCGTCGTTGAGCGTCGATTCAGTGTCGATGAGCGTCGATTTAGCGTCGATGAGCGTCGATCCGCAAGAGCCGACAAGATGGTACGGGAGGCTCCCATGAGTTGCCACCGAAAGCTTTGCGTCTCATTCTGGAGCTCCTGGCCCCCCCTGGGCCTCGTGAGGGGTACTCTGGAGGCCATCTGCAGATCCTGGGGACATTGGGTGAGGGACACCCTTTTGGCACCACCCGACCCGTCAACTCTCCGCGTCATGAAAAAGCCCAGGTCTCCCACGAGGTTTTTTCCCGAGCCATCCTGTGGTGTTGGGTCCTCGTTCCGAAGGGACAGCGCAGCGCCCCGCGTGACCTCACCTCCCTCCCGCCCCTCTCCTCCTTCCTCCCATCCCTGCCCCTGTCCTTTGCATGCCCGTTTCGGCACACCCCTTACACATTTCGAGGGCTCATAGGGAGCTCCACCTGAAGCCCCAGTGGCAGCATCCGCGTGTGGGCGTCACGCCCTTTTCGGCTCACTTCTTACACATGTCGTCACGGGGAGCTCCACACCAGGCCCCGGTGGCAGGGTCCGCATGTGGGGCGTCACCACTGTTTCGGCACTCCCCCGGCACGCTTCGTGACCCCATGAGGGGGCTCCACCTGAGACGATACTCACGACAGCGTTGCTCACAGCTCACAGGTGGTTTCTCATTGATTTCGGCCTCTGGGTCTGGTGATCCCGCAGGGCCATCAAACATGTATCCAGGACGAAAAACTATCCCAGGGGCACCGGTCGGGACATCGGGGCAGCGGACTGAAAGGAATATCCTGGCGAAGGACCCGCCCATTTGCAGTTGTGAGCACCGCAGTTTTATCGTCTTCGGTGTGCCGAAACGCGCCCGCATGTGGACGGTTCCACCGGGGCCGTGGGTGGAGCTACCTCTGGGGCCACGAATCGTGTGGTAAGGGGTGTGCTGGGGCCTTCGGTGAAGCTCCCCAGCATGGGGCCACGAAACGTGTGACGGGTGTGTCGAAACGGGCGTGACGCCCACATGCGGACCTTGCCACTGAGGCCTTAGGTGCAGCTTCCTATGGGGCCACGAAGCGTGCGAGGGGTGTGCCGAAACAGGTATGATGCCCATATGTGGACGCTGCCACTGGGGCCGTAGGTAGAGAGCTACCTCTGGGGCCACGACGCGGGTGGGGAGTGTGCCGAGATGGGCACGCGGAGGGCATGGGCACAGGCAGGGGTGGGAGGAGGGGGGAGGAGGAGGAGGAGAGGGGAGGAGAGGGGAGGACGCGGGGCGCCGCCTCCCACCGGCGTTCCCTCGACCTGCACCTGCCGCGCCTTGCGGCGCGGCACCTGCCCACACAAGGGGGCCCCTCCGCTTCCGGATCGCGGCGCTTCCCGCTCGGCGGGGGGGCGGCAGTCTTCGGAGAGCCCCCGGCCCGCGCCACCGCGGCCGCCGCTGCGGCCTCGACGGCGGCCGCCGCTGCGGCCACGGCGGCGGCCGCGGCAGGTGCGGTGGGTTTGCATCTATTCGTTACGTGGGGGGCGGGGGGCTTGCACAAATGATCGTTGTTTGGATGATTCACAGCTCGACTCCTCACCTCGAAGTAAATAAAGAAAGAGCCCTCCAGGTGGTGTCTGCGCTGTCACAGGGCTTGTGCCACCATTGCGCTGGTTGGCGGTGCGGCCGCCCCCCAAGTGTCTCGGGCCGCCCCCAGGGTCGGCCCCCGCCCCCCACAGCAGGAATCGACGCAAACCCGCCGCATGACCCTCGACCTGACTGCACCTTCCGCACCCTGCCGCGGCCGCCGCCGCGGCCGGCGGCCACCGTCGAGGCCGAAGGCGGCGGCCGCCCCCCAGGCTGCCCCGGCCGCCCCCGGAAGTGCGCGCCGAGCCGAGCCGTGGTCGTGCGCCCTGCCTGCCGCCCTGGCCCTGCGGCACGATCCGAGCGCCACGCGGCGCGGCCCCTGGCGGCGGCGGTCCCTGCCGAGAGGCCAGCGGCGCGCTGGGCGCTGCTGCGCTCGCGCGCGCGCGCGCGCGCCCGCGCGCGTCCGCGCGACCGCCAGGCGCGGGCCGCGGCGGCCAAGGGCGACGCCGAGGGGGACGCCGAGGCCGCCGAGGGCGCCGAGGGTGCCGAGCCGGAGGACAACGACCCGTGCGCCCCGCCAATCGCTGCCTTGCCCGCACCCAGCCTGGGGCGCGCCTGTGGTTGTGCGCTCGCCCTGGGGGTGCACCCGCTGGCAGCTGCGCATAAGAGTGGCCCTTCGCGGGAGTGACCTTTGGTGCGGGTCCACACGGGTCCCGCCAGTACTGGTCGACACACTCAGATTGGTTGGACGCAGCCCCTAATAGCAGCCTCCTGGAGCCGCGCACCAAGGGTCACTCTTGCCCAGGACCGCTCTTGCGTGCAGCTGATGCTCGTGCCTCTACTGCTGTCATCGGCGCTCCATGGGCGCTTGCCGACGAGGCGGGTGCCACCAGCTTCGGGTATGATAGGTCCGTGTCGTGTCGACGCGGCGACGACCACACCACGGACGTTCGAGATCGAACGCCACGAGCGGGCATTCGTCCAATTTTGAACGATTCGCGCTTTCGGAGAGCCGCGACCGTTCAAGGTTGAACGATCCTCGTGGTGTTTGAAACCAATTCGCAAGGCGTCACGACACGAATCTGCCGCATACAGAGTTGCCGGGCTTTGGGACCATGCCCATCGGCTTACATGCGTGCGATCTGGCCCGCGTGGCTTCGTCCCTGAACCGTAAGACCACTGGCTCTTTTCTCTGTGAGCCCAAGGCCTGTTGTGACGCTCCGTCGTGCGAATACTTCAGGCTCCAGCGCGTCAGGTCTCTAGGCGTTGCGCTGACTGGTCTCTAGGCGAGGCGCTGACTGGTCTGGCCACTCGTGCTTACACATTCGTACGTGCTAGTGCCTTCTTGCCCCCGACCTCAGAGTTGGGGCTCGGTCCTAATGCGGTCGAATGAGGGCGCATGGATGTGCGTGCGCGAGCAGGGCGTCGTTGCATGTGTTTCATTGGTCGTGCTCAGGTCAAATGCTGTCCGATTACTGCTTCGATTGCCTGAACGGTGGGTCCTGCCTTTTGTGTTGGAGGTATGTAGTCCAGGCCTTGGGTGGTGGCGCGTGGCTCCGTGAGGATGAGGAGGAGGAGAAGGACGAGGAGGAGGGGGAGGAGGAGGAGGAGGAGGAGGAGGAGGAGGAGGAAGGAAGAGGAGGAGGATGAAAGAGGAGGAGGAGGAAGAGGAGGAGGAGGAGGAGAGGAGAGGAGGAGGAGGAGAGGAGGAGGAGGAGGAGGAGGAGAGGAGGAGAGAGGAGGAGGGAGGAGGAGGAGGAGGGGAGGAGGACAAGCTAGGTGCGCTCGCGTCATATCTGACATCCTACCCCTCCCTCCCATCCCTTACCATGGCGTAGATCCCCTCTCTACTCGCACAGTCGGATGTCGAGCAGGGCAATGATCCCGAAAGGGTACGCGATGCATTGTAGAGCACGGCATGGCATGGCGTAGAAGAGCACCGCAAAGCGTAGTATCAACCTAGCATTGCATTGCATGCCGTGGCATGGCACGGGAAATGACGCCAGCGCTGCAGCGGGAGCACGAGTCGAAACGAGCGGAAGCGCGGAAATGAGGCCAGCGCTGCAGCGGGAGCACGATTCGGAACGAGCGGAAGCACGGAAATGAGGCCAGCGCTGCAGCGGGAGCACGATTCGGAACGAGCGGGGCCCGAAAATGAGGCCGGCGCCTCAGCGAGAACAGCATTTTGAAACAAATGCAGGCGAAAACCCAATTCCGGGGAAACCTGTGTGTAAAAAAATAGTACGCGGGGGGGGTCGAGCACTTTCAAACCGTCATCAGGGGAAGAGGGAGAGCAGTATTCAATCGAGTAATTGTCGAAGACGAGGAGGAGGAGGAGGAGGAGGAGGAGGAGGAGGAGGAGGAGGAGGAGGAGGAGGAGGAGGGGGAGGAGGGGGAGGAGGAAGGGGAGGAGGAGGGGGAGGAAAAGGAGGGGGAGGGCGAGGAGGAGGAGGAGGAGGAGGATGAGGAGGAGTGAATTGGCTCGTGCCCAGGGTTCTCGGTGCGGGTGCCATGGGGAGGCGAAGCAGGCACCCTGCCTGATCTGGCATAGAGGTCTGGCCCTGAGCGCGAAGCCCCTCCCCTGCCTTCTGCCAAAGTTGCTTCGCCTCGCCTGCAGGTCTCACAGGGCTTGATTCTTGGATCACGTACTGGCAGAGCTGCAGCCTCGGAGGGGTCTTCTCCGAACGCCGCCACAGGCGCCCATGCCGACTCACAGCGTGTTGGGATGTCCACGCCCATGCCGCCCACTTTTTCGTAGCGCAGTCGTGTCACACGTGGAGTGCAACGGGCATCCAGTATCCAAGTCAAACCAGGGCCAAGCCAAGCAGCTTTTGGGGACGTCTCAAACGAAGCGGGGCCCAAACCAGGCCACACCGTCGCCAAACCAGGCAAATTCTGAGAACGTCTCGGGCGGGACTAGGCCAACCAAGCCAGGCCAGGGCCAAACCAGGTAAACCAGGAGGACGTCTCATGCGAAACCGGTCCAAACCAGGAGCCAGACCAGGAGCCAAACCAGGCAAATTCTGAGGATGTCTCAGGCGGGGCGCGCGCCCAAGCCTGGCCAAACCTGGGGCCAGACCAGGCAGCTTTCGAGGACGTCCCAGGCAGCATCGCCCCAGCCGAGCTCCATCCACACTCTGCAGCAGAATTCCGAGAGAGGGGTCGAGGCCCCCAGGCCCCCCCCCCCCCCGCGGGCGGCACCCCTTTCAGACTCGCATGGAGGGGGGCGTTTGGGCCGCGCGCCCGCCGATGCGGCCGGGGTTGGGCGCGGAAGCCGTCGTGCGGCCTTTGGGGTGCTGCTCGTGCCGCGGCGAGGCGTCGGAGGCAGGGGGGCGCGGAGGTGGCCGCGCTCCGCGCGTCGCGGGCTCGGCCCGGGGGGCGGCTCCTGCGAGGCCGCCCGCGGTTCGCACGTCGCGCCGCGATCGGCGCGGCGTCGGGAGGTTTCCCGGGGGCGTTCCGAGGACGGCCTCGCCCGGGAGGGCAGAGGACGGTGTCATCTCTGCCGCGGGGGGAGGTCGGCGAAGGTAAGACGAGGCCGCCTCCGCCGGCGGAGGCCGGCGGAAGGCCGGCGGAAGGGCGGCGGAAGGGCGGCGGAAGTGAAACGTGCGCCCCCACGTGATGAAAACGTTTTTGGGGTTCAGGGTTTCCGAAGTCCGCCAATCGAATGGGCAGCGGTAGGATGTCATGTCAAAGTCTGCCTGCACGGGCGGATCTGGCGTGGTGCCAGGCGGAGGGGGGGGGGTTGCTCTGCCGCGCGCGGAGGTACTTGTTGGCCGACGCCGCGTGCGCGCCCTGCCTGCAAGTGGTTACGCTCGCTGGCCTGTCGGCAGGTTGACGACGAGAAGGAGAGGTGGAGGAGCAGGAGAAGGGAGGAGAAGGGAGGAGGAGGGGGGAGAAGGGAGGAGGAGGAGCAGGAGAAGGGAGGAGAAGGGAGGAGAAGGGAGGAGGAGGAGGACGACGCCGACGATAATGCGGGGCCCTGCACCCGATGACTGGCAGCTGCAACGCAGTCGGGCGACCAGAACGAGAAGGATGTGCAACATATCTTGGAGGCCGCTCCAACGTTGGCCATGTGCAGGGGATTCTTGCTGAGATGCCTCCCACTTAGGCGCACAGAGTCAGGGATGATATCGAATATGTACGATGGGGGCTTCCACTTCACCGAGAAGATCTTCTATTAAGCTGGACCTGTCCCTCTAAACGGGGAAAACTAATCAAACACAGCGTCTGGGTACGATTGTTTTAGTATTTTCTGACCATGTCGGGGTATTTGTTTACTTTTTTGTATTTCGTCCAAAATCGCCTTGTAGGAAGACATGCCCGACCTGAATGTATTAGTAGGGGGTAGGGCCACATTGCAAGATGTTGCAAGATTCGCGCGCAGGGCCCCAGCATGGCTGGCACTATGAGTGTTCAGACTCGGAGACTCCTCGTATGGATCGATTGCGAGCGATGTGTGCGAATGGGGAGCGCATGAGTCCCCTTCAGCGCGTGGCATTGAGAGTCTCGTCTGATCGATCAGCACGGGACGAACTGGAGGGAACTGGAGGGATGATCTCGACATTAGTAATCATTAGTCTTTGCCTTTTCACAACTGGGGCTCGCGAAATCGTCGAACTCATCTGATGCAAATTACCCTCTATGTTCATTCCCCATAGAGGGATCGCTTGCGCTAGTAGGGTCGGTCGGACTGCCGAGTGGAGACATCGACGACGCCGTCCCAGTTTTGCAGTAGTTCTTAAAGCCCCCAAACAGCACCCTCCCTGCAGCAAACCTGGTATGACCGCATCATGGGTTATCTAGCACCAGGTCTTTGATGTTTGTTGCATGCTCGCCTCTTTCAGCATCTAAGCGTCCCAGAGCGCCCGAGAGAGCTTTAACATAGTTCCAGGACGGCCCGATAGCGCCCAAACAGAGCCCCAAATCTGCCCAAGAGAATTCCAATTTTTTTTGAAAATGTCCCGAGAGGCCTCGAGATTGCCTAAGAGCGTCTCAAGAGGTGGTCAGGCTAGCCGAAGGTAGACAGCTCCAGAAGTTTCCAATAGCGCCCAATGGAACCCCAAAATGATCCCCCATTAGGCCTCGGGATACAAAATTGTCCTTCGGCTGTTAACGGTTTTGTGTCCTAGCATTTCTGGGTTTCTGGGCGTCAGAGGTCCGAGAGGAGCCAACATATGCTCCAAGACAGCGTCAGAGCGCTCCAAGAGTAACTCATGACGGCACAGGAGGGCTCCAAGATAGTCCACGGGTCCTCCAAGATCCCACCGTGAACGCTCCACGACGGCCCCTCTCATTTTGGTCTCTCTCTCTCTCTCTCTTTCTGTCTCTCTCTCTCTCTCTCTTTTTTTTTTTTTCTCTCTCTCTCTCTCTCTCTCTCTCTCCCTTCCCATCCCTAATCTCTATCGCGTTGTCTGTCCGGATAGGCTCTCTCTCTCATTCATCCCTCTTCACCTCCCATTATTCATGTTCGTGGTCTTTTTCTCTCTCTCTCTCTCTCTTTCTCTCTGTCTCTATCTCTCTTTCTCTCTCTCTTTATCTCTTTCTCTCTCGTTACCCTTCCGTCTCTATGACGTCTCAGGGGCAAACAACAAGCAATGAACTTGTTTCGATCTCAGGGAGTCTGAGAGACGGAGAGAACGCTCGGGATGAGAAGGCATAGGAGGAGGAGGAGGAGGAGGAGGAGGAGGAGGAGGAGGAGGAGTAAAAGGAGGAGGACGGTGAGGAGGAGGACGAGAAGGAGGAAGAGTGGAACGACGAAGCGGAGAGGGATGATGAGCTGGATGAAGACGAGGATGAATACTAGAAGAGGGAAGAGGCTTTGCTATTAAGTTGCGTTATGCCTTTCTCTCTCTCGCTTTCGGTTTGCCTCTCTCCGTATTTGTTTGCTATCTCTCTCTCTATCCATCTACTGTTGTTTGTGTATATGTGTATCTCTCTCTCTCTCTCTTTCTCCCTGTTCTCGTTCATTGAAGCGTCCCAGACGGCTCACGATATCGCGGCGAGTTCACCAGGAATCGTAATTTTACACCACGGGCCTCTCTTTCAGCCTCGCAGTAACGTCTGGATATCAAGAACTCGTAGGCGAGAGCCGTCTCGAAGACATACCACGGGATCGGTCCCATTCCCACTAAGACCGTCTTCGCAGTCGGCTAGCGCGCGTAGCGCGCGCGTGGCTCCAGTTGCATATGATGCTCTCCCGCTGGCGGCACCGCGTGCAATCGAAGCCGAGAGATATTCGGGCCACGTCTTGGAAGTGGGTCGCTCTTGCTGGTTAACCCCCCGACACGTTCAGTCTGCAGAGGTATAGAGATAGCCGGGTGTGGCCATACAGGTTTGCGTGAGGATTCATTGTTCCAGAGAGGCGTGCCGCAGGCGATCGACGAGGGGCAGCCGTGGGGGCGAGGCAGAGGAGGAGAGTGGATTGGGCCTCGATGCAGCGCCTGGCCCCTTGCCAGGTACATCCAGAAGGACACGCGGTGGCGGAACAAGCAGCGGACCCTCGTGTTCAGCAGCCGCGGCGTGACTTCCAGGCTTCCGCGGGGGCGGAGCGAGGCCTGAGCGGCGGCACAGCGAGCAGTGGTCCTCGACACTCCCCCGGCATGAGGACGGTGGACCATGTGGCCAGGGCCTCTGTCGAGTCGAGGAGCTTCCGCGCTGTCTGGCGGTTGGCCAGCGGCCCCTCTCGAAATCTCTCTCTCTCTCTTTCTCTCTCTCTCTCTCTCTCGCTCTCTCTCTCTCTCTCTCTCTCTCTCTCTCGCTTTCTTTATTTCTTTCTCTCTCTCTCTCTCTCTCTCTCTCTCTCTCTCTATATATATATATATTCTCATACGCACCTCTCCGAGGGAGTAGAGCTCAGAGGCGATTAATGCGCACGCGTCCGCGATTTTTCTGGGCGTTTCGCTCGGGACATCCTCGAAATTCTGAAAATCGGTGGCACCCCTCACGCAGATCGCGACGTCAGGGTCCAAAAACACATGGGAAATTCAACATTTTAACATAACACCTTCAAAAACACATGGTAATTTCAATAATTGTGACCCCGATTCTCAGTGAATGGCGGTTTCGCTTGAAAAATCCTTCCAAAATCGAGCCCCAGACCCCGCCTCGGAGCCTCCTGGGGGCCTCCTGGAACCTCCTGGGGCCTCCTGGGCCTTCTGAACCTTCTGGCACCCCAGACCCCGCCTCGGAGCCTCCTGGGGGTGTCCTGAAACCTCCTGGGGCCTCCTGGGGCCTCCTGCGGCCTCCTGGAGCCTCTTGGGGCCTCCTGAAGCCTCCTGGGGTCTCCTGGGGCCTCCTGAGGCCGCCTGGGGCCTCCTGGGGCCTCCTGGGGCTTCAGAACTACATGCACACAGAGACACAAATCACGCCCAACACATCACACGCTAGACAAACATAACACACACACACAACACCTACAACACACAAAAAGCACGCACCACACGAAGCATACATCACAAACACACACACACACACACACACACACACACACACACACACACACACACGCACAACACTCACAATCCTGGGGCCTCCTGGAGCCTCTTCTGGTATCCAAGTCGGGCCTCCTAAGGCTTCCTGGGGGCCCTGGTACACACATCGCAAGGTGTGGCAACCCCACTTGCGCTCGAGTGCGACTTCGATGTTGCATTTCACTCCTGCTTCAAACGCCCCTTCAGTTTTTTGTATGAGCCTGGGCACACACGTGCCACTTGTATATATATATATATATATATCATACATATAGATATATCGGAGTAGGCCAGGGGAGGGCCCAGAACTGCTGCCTCTGGCTCGTATGGGGGGCTGGGGGGGCCTTGAGGGCTCCAAGAGGATTCAGAAGGGGCCCCGGACCCCCCCAGAGGCTCCCAAGCTGGCCTAAGAGGCGCCCAAAGCGCCCCAGGTTGTTTGGAAGGTGGCTGAAGAGCGCACTGAGATGGCTTCCGGACGGGCCACGAGCGCTCGAAGACAGCCCAAGACTGCTCCTAGACGGCCACAAAGGCACTCAAGACGGTCCAAGAGGCCGCCGAGAAGTCCAAGGGCAAAAATCAAGCAGTTCCTGTGGAAAAGTATGTTTCCTCGATATTTGTTTTTCAGTCCTACTAGACGGGGCGCGGCCCGCAAGTGGAGCGGCCGCGCGAGAGCGCGAGTGATTAGTTTTAAGTCGGGCCTGTCCCTCTACAGGGGGAATTATCAGAAACAGTCGAAAACGAGTATGGGGGCTATTTTTTGTTATTTTGTGACCATGTGGGAGTATTTGTCCCAAGCATCCTGTGGTGTTGGGTCCTCGTTTTGAAGAGACGGTCCCCGCGTTCTCCTCCTCTCGTGCTCCCCCCCCCTCCTCCCTACCGTCCGCATGCGTCCCGCACACCCAGTACAGCGTTTCGTGGCCCCCTAGGGAGCTCCACCGAAAGTCCCAATGCTACCGTCCGCATGCGTCCCGCACACCCAGTACAGCGTTTCGTGGCCCCATAGGGATCTCCACCGAATGTCCCAGTGCTACCGTCCACATGCGTCCCGCACACCCAGTACAGCGTTTCGTGGCCCTCCTCCCCCTTCTCCCTGCGTTTCGCCCACCCAGTACAGCGATTCGTGGCCCCATAGGGAGCCCCACTGAAGGTCCCAGTGCTACCGTCCGCATGCGTCCCGCACACCCAGTACAGCGCTTCGTGGCCCCATAGGGAGCCCCACCGAAGGTCCTAGTGCTACCGTCCGCATGCGTCCCGCACACCCAGTACAGCGCTTCGTGGCCCCATAGGGAGCTCCACCGAAAGTCCCAATGCTACCTACCGTCCGCATGCGTCCCGCACACCCAGTACAGCGATTCGTGGCCCTCCTCCCCCTCCTCCCTGCGTTTCACCCGCCCAGTACAGCGCTTCATGGCCCCATAGGGAGCCCCACCGAAGGTCCCAGTGCTACGGTCCGCATGCGTCGCGTACACCCAGTACAACGTTTCGTGGCCCCACAGGGAGCCCCACCGAAGGTCCCAGCGCTACCGTCCGCATGCGTCCCGTCCCGCACACCCAGTACAGCGTTTCGTGGCCCTCCTCCCCCTCCTCCCTGCGTTTCACCCACCCAGTACAGCGCTTCGTGGCCCCATAGGGAGCTCCACCGAAGGCCCCAGTGCCCCCGTCTGCATGCGTCCCGGAAGCCCAATTTGGTATTTTCCCCCACCCAGTGCAGCGCTTCGTGGCCCCATCGGGGGCTCCACCCAAGGCCCCAGTGCTACCGTCCGTATGCGTCCGGGAAATGTAATTTGGCATTTTCACCCGCGCAGTGCAGCGTTTCGTGGCCCCATAGGGGGCTCCGCCGAAGCCCCCAGAGGGACCGTCCACATGCGTCCCGGTAATTCAATTTAGCACTTTCACTCAGTAGAGCGCTTTGTGGCCCCATAGGGAGCTCCACCGAAGCCCTCAGCGGGACCGTCCGCATGCGTCCCGGAAACCCAATTCGGCACCACCCACACAGTGCAGCGTTCCCCCCCGCCCAGTGCAGCGCTTCGTGGCCCCATAGGGAGCTTCACCGAAGCCGATATTCACAATTACGGTACCCACAACTGCATAAGGTTGGGACCTTCGCCAGGATAATCCCACCAGCCCTCCTGGGCGTCGGTGGTTTAGGGCGTGTCCTCTTCCACCCCTCCCTCTTCCCCTTCGGGGAGGGGTTTACCCCTCCCCCTAGGTCCTCCCCGTGGACCTGGACGGGGGAGGCCGCGGGTAGTTAGAGCGTCCAAAACGGCCTCGGCGAGGAAGCCTAAATCATTGATTTTACGAGGGTTCTGGCCCCATTTTGGCCTCCTGGGGGGCGGGGGGGGGGGGGGCGTAATTGAGGAACGCCCCTTCGTTGACCGATCTCGTCCAAGATGGCCCCAAGAAAAGCCCAGGAGGCCCCAAGAGGTCCCAAGATGGCCCCAAAATGGCCCCAAGAGGCGCCCAAGAGGCCCCCAGGAGGCCCCCAAGGAAACCCTAAGCGGCCCCAAGAGGCCCCCCCCGAGGCACCCCAGACCCCGAAGAGCCCCCCAGGATCGCCAAAAGACCCCCAAGACGTCCCAAGAGGCCACCAAGAATCGCCCAAGAGATACCCCAAGAGGCTCCGATAGGCATCCAAGAGACCTCTGGCCCTTATGCTTGTCCTCCTCCTCCTCCTCCTGTTCCTCCTTCCTGCTCCTCCTCCTCCTCCTCCTCCTGTTCCTCCTTCCTGCTCCTACTCCTTCTCTTCCTCCTCCTCCTCCTCCGCCTCCTCCTCATCCTATTCATCCTCCTTCTTCCCACTCCCTCATCCATCCATCCATCCACCTCCTCCTTCTCCTCCTCACTCCTTTGCACGGTTCGGCCGTCCTCCTCTTTGCTGCCGCACTTCCGTGATCACCTCAATTCGCTTGTACATCGTTTCTGGATGGGTTGGTGGGGATACTTTTTTTGTCGCGGGCGTAAGCGGAAGCGCAGGCGCCGAGTTGAAAGGTCCGGGCCACGGGCCTATCAAATTAGCAACGCGCGAGCCTAAGAGCATGTTGGTGGGGACACTTTTTTGGTCGCGGCCGCAAGCGAAGAGCGCAGGCGGCGAGCAGGGCTTGGTGGGGATACTTTTTTTGTTTGGTCGGCGGCTCCAAGGCAACGGTCAGGGAGCGAAAGCGGCGTCCGGGATGCGGAACGGTGCGAATTTGCGAACAAAGCCGCCAGTGTCGGCGGGCAAGTTCGCACCTGCAAGACAAGCTCGCAGTTGCACATGCACAGAGCAAAATGAACTAAATTCACAAGCAAACGCACATAGGCGCAGCAGCGTGAACCGAAGTAAACGGGCTGCCGAGAAGAAAGTGCGTAGGCAGCGGAGTGAGTCGCCGGGGCGGCGCCAAACTCCAGGCCGACCTGCACAAGCCGAACGGCTGAGCAGTGTAACCGAGCCAGTGCGCGGGGGAAGATCAAAGGCTGCACAGGCGCTGCAGGCTGAACCACTCAGCGCCCAATCCTCAGAAATCCTCCACCCAGCCGGGGGGAGCCAGCGGCAGCCCAAGGCGCACCGTGTTGCCGTCACCTGAGGCGGGGAGGTCCGCTGGCGACCGAGACAGTGCGCGGGGGAAAACCAAAGGCTGTACAGGCGTTGTAGGCTGAACCACTCAGCGCCCGAACTCAGAAGCCCAACTCCCAGTGCCGATGGGAGCCAGCGGCAGCCCACGGCGCAACTGTGCCGCTGGGTCCTGAAGCGAAGAGGCCCGAAGGCATGCAGCACCGCCGTCATGTGGTGAGGGTCGGAACCTTGGTGGTGGAGACGTCTGCGCTGCCTGCCAGGGGGGGTCCTGCTGAAGTGAGGCTGAAGTGGCCAGCCACCCCAGTCTGTCACGTGTCGCTGCCCATGAGCTCGAGCGCGGTCCCACACCAGATGTCTCCCCACGCCGTGGAAACTGACGCCGGGATGGTCAAGGAAGACCAGGAGCAGCGCGACCCACGGGACGAGTAGGGAGGAGGAGGGCCACAGTCCAGGGAAGGCCGCAACAAGGTTGGTAGGGGATACGAGAAGCGGCTATAATTGAGTCGTTTTTCATTCTTCGTCGAAGATTTCCCCCCCCGTAGGGGGACAGGCCCTTCCTAAGATTAGTCGTGCCCCGAGAGGCTGAGTGGGCCCTGGAAGCCCGGACCACCTGGCGCTGCCGAAGGAATCAGGGCGGCAGGTTTGCGTCGCCGGTTGCAGCCTCAGGAGGCCCTGGCCGGGCCTCGGTGACCGTCAGAGATCATGCGGGATGAGAACCAGCCCCGGGGAGGTGGTCCAGACCTCTGTTGGTGGTCCCCAAACCAGGTTGTGAGATATCAGGTGGTGACCTGGAATCCCCAAAAAGTCACCCCCGGGTTTTGGGACACGGGCTCACCGCCAGGTCTTGTGACTCCTGGGCCCACCAGCGTTCGGGACATCCTCGAACAAGCGCATGAGTCCCCAAACCGGGTGGTGACACCAAATCGCCCGAGACACCGCCAGGTGTTGTCACCACCACGTTTGGGGACTACAAATCTGTTGGTGGTCCCCAAACATGGTGGTGAGAACACCCGGTGGTGAGTTTTGGGCGATTTGGGTAGTGGTTTTCGAGCGCTGGCTGGCCCAGGAGGCGCAAAACCTCGTGGCGATCGCGTGTCCCCAGACCCGGTGGTGGCCCAGAATTATTTTTTGGGAGAATCGGGGTCACCACCGGGTGTCTCACCACCTGGTTTGGAGACCACCAACTCTGGGGGTCGACGTTGCGGAAAAAACGCGACGTCTGGGGTTTGGGAACGACAGGGCCGTTTCTTCACCTGTTCCATTTTGCCGTTTTTTGTTGCGGGTTCCGTCGCCGTCTGTTTCTGCCAGTTCCGTGGTCCAACCCACGAGCCGTTTTGTTACCGTTTCTGGTCGTCGTTTTTTTGCTTTTTCGATGTTCAAGAGATTTTTTCAGAAACGGCGGCAAAAAAGGTTTTGCCGCTTCTGGGGCCCACTAAGCCCAGAGGTCCCCAGAGGTTTCCCAGAGGCATCCGCCCTGACGTTGGATCCGGATCAGGGTTGCTGCTCAAGGCAAACGCCGAAAACTACACACCTTGATGCCTTCATACCTCCTTTCGTACAAGTTCAGATCGGTCGGACGAGTATGCCAGTGAAACTCGCCACCACGGGAGGATTTCGACTCCTGCTGTGGCAAAGCCGCATTCGTCGGTTACTTGCCCAAGTGGCTTTACCACTCACTGGCGTGGGGGGCTGACTTTCTGCAAGTCGAAAAGCGTCCTGAGTTGGCCCAGTGCGGTGTCAACGTGTGCGGGCATGGGTATGCAGCTCGTTGAATCACCACGTTAGCGAAGTCCGTAATCGTTGATCAATGGTGGGCCAGCGGCTCGTGGATTGGCTTGTCGTGCCCTTCGGCCATTTCGGCGTGCGATTCGCGCCTGTTCCAGTGGTCTTGGAGCGTGAACGGCTCCACTGTCACCAGCACCTACAACCGTCTATTCTTCGATGCAGGTGGGACCATCACAGGCGGTGCGCCCAATGAACACTGCGCGCACTGGTGGAGCGGCGGCGATTGGGCGCCTGGACTGTGCAGCCAGGCTACCTACTACCGAGCTCTCTGCGAGGAGGCGATTTCGATGACGCCCAGCCCATTTCCAGCGCCGACGTCCAGCCCGACTCCGGCGCCGACGCCCAGTCCACGAGCAGCCCGACAAGCAGCCCGACCTCCAGTCCGACCGCGTCCCCGATGTCCAGTCCGACGAGCAGCCCGACCTCCAGTCCGACCTCGTCTTTCCCAGGGAATGTGGCGACGAGTTCGACCGTTGGCGATCCCCACATGAAGAATGTATTTGGCGAGCGTTTTGATTTGATGGTGTTCTTATCAACATCCCTCGTGGAGAGCGCGCTTCAACAACACTGCTTCGCGTGCAGGCCGATGCACGCCGATTGGGTGAACAGTGCACGGATCTGTATTTCCAAGACGTGAACGTGACCCGGTCTTGGGCAGAGGCAAAACAAGCCAGAGGGTTTCATTACAGCGCATCGCAGAGCGAGGTCGAGGCTCCGAAGTGGGTTACTTTTGGTAAGGTCGAGCTGAAGGTCGTTCGTGGGCATGCGGATGGCGGCATGTCGTACTTGAACGTGTACGTCAAGCATTCAGGCCGAGCTGGGTTTGCTGTCGGAGGTTTTCCAGGCGAGGACGACTACAGCGACGCGAGCACGCCCGCGGCTGGGTGCGTGCGGCTTATGAGCTTACGATTACACTGGACCTGCGCACGCTTCGGAATAGCAGTGGCTTCCGACCGGTCTGGACTGCAGAGGCAACATACGCTTAAGTTTGTTTTCCAGTTGCGGCGCTTCCTCGTGCTGAAGCGCACGTTGCGGATACGCACGGCCAGCTCCGCTCCCCACATTCGACGAAATTGTGTATGTCTGGCTGGGTGGGCAACTGCGCGCCGATGCATCGATATTTCGAGGCCTGCCTCCCTCTCCTCGTCCCCGTCCTCTTCCTCTCCTCGCTTCCCCCTTTTTGGTCCTTTCCAAACTCCCTTCACTCATCAGTGTCTCCTGCTCCGATCACCCCTTTTTGAGCTGAGCGGCGCCTGCTCGTGCTGAAACATACGTTGGCGCTCGAGGCAATCAAACAAGCAAACAAACAAAAAGCAGAAAAAGTAAAGCGGACGTTTCCACAAGGGCTATGGCGAAAACAGCGACGGCATGGTAGGGCGGAAGATCTACATCAGAGGAGCTTGAACAGTAGGGCGGAGATTGCCGCCTTATCTGCGAAGGCGCGTGGTGGACCCGAAGCCAGTGAAGACCCGAAGTGAGGGTGGAGATTCCGAACGAAGAGTACGGCGGACCCGAAGTCAGGGTGGAGGTCCCCGGAGGCCTCCCGGAGCTCTAAGGTGGTGATTGCCCCCCCCCAAAGGTCCTCGCAGGTCTCCCAGAGGCCTCTGGAGGCCTAGGATGCCTAAGAGGGAGGCCGACAAGGTTCAAAACTCAGATCGACCCCAAAAACCTCGATCGTGAGCTCGCATCACATCTTAGGGTATGCTCGGCCTATTCTTCTCCTGGGTCTACCCCCAGCCTAGCTCAGATTCAGCAGCCAGTCAGCAGGGCACATTCGAGCACATCTAAGCTTAATCTAGACCTCGGGTTTGGCTGTTCTTGCTGGGCTTGACACCGGGCTGGGCTGGAAGTCATGCTCCGAACTGAAAGTATCGACAGTTTGACGTTTTTCGGGTAGCTTCGGGATGGTATACGGACAAACGTCTCTTGAGCGTAGGCTGTGCTGGTCGGCTTGGCGTGAGGCGCCTTGTGCGGGGGGATCCCAAAACATGCTGCCCATAATGACAGAATGATCACACATTGTGCGGAGATTCTTCATGTCGATGCCCTCAGAGCATAGCTTTCCCTCCATGTTGCATGCCACTGTGGAGCGGTCACTGGGGACGCAACCGCCCAGAGCTCCCGCGGGCACCCCTTGTGACGCCGGCCAGCAGCGCGACGGAGCAGGCCTGGCATTAAGTCGGGCACGTCCCTCTACAGGAGGAATTTGTCAAGAATGGTGCAACAATTGTCAGTGAACGATTTTTCTATTATTCTTTGACAATTTCCGATTTGTTCGACTACATTGCATTTTCCCTCCAAAATCCGCCTGCAGGAGGACATGACCGACCTAAGTCTGGCAGTCGTCGTCGTCGTCCCTTCACCACGCCACATTGCATCTTCCTTGGCTCGCCAGCCGTGAAATCAATGAAAAAAGAGATGCGGGGAGGGCCAGGTTTCGACATTTGTGCGAGGACCCGCGCTCGGGAACGCTGCGGCTTGCGGAGCGAGGGGGCGCTTGTGATCTTTGGCAGGGCGAGGGGCGTGGGCGAGAGAGGGCCGCGGTCTCGAGGCAGGTCGGGTGCTGGGAGAGCTGGGCTGAGCGCAGCGCAGGGCCCAGACCCTCTCGCGTCCAATCCCAGAAACACATGAGGTTTTCGGCAAATTTTGGCCCCCGTTCCAAAACATATTCAGGACGAGAAGCCATTGTAGTACCCTGTGGGACCTGCACTAGAACAGGAACATACCGCGGGAGGATCTACTCTTTCTCCGACTTTGCACTGCGCCGAACGCAACGGCCACGCTGTCCACAGACGTATCCACCCCGAAAGCATCTCTGGACAGCATGGCACCCAATGTGTTCATAGACGCTTCTGGCTAGGACGTGGGGGCGGTATTTGGCATCGGCCCCAGATGTTGGCCTTCTGGAGAAGCAGGTAGGCTCGGCCCTCCAAAGGAGCCAGTCCCGGGGAAAAAGGGTCCACTGCAGGGAGCCAGGTTTTTTGAACAAAACGCGGCGTCGGAGGTCATGTGGATGCAGTCGGAGCGCAGTAGGGGGGATGGGTTTCGAGGGTGGAAGGGTTTCGAGAGCTCCGAGGGGAGATGTAACGCATCCTGTAGCGCGCGGCAGTTCCCGCCGCCAATATTCATCGAGGATAAAAATGAAGCCTAAAACCAATAACACAGCGAAGACGTGGCCTCTCTAAGATCCCCATTTGTGCATTCGGGATTATAGACGTGGGTGGTCTGGCTCGATGCGTCTGCAGAATGAGCCCCAATCCCTGATGTTCTCGGCCTTCCTAAGGGTTAGGGGTCCTCATTTGGTTATTCTGATCTTGTCCAGACTTGTCTTTAATTAGTTTCGTCACTGCTGAAACGTGCTCGTCCTGCTGGGACTTGCCACGTCCTGCTTAACCCTTCTATGTCCGGCTGGGGCCTGCAAATTCTATTGAGTTCTTTTATATTCCTCAGTCTTGTTGAGACCTGCTCAACCTTGCTGGATTCTGCTATGTCGAACCTGCGAAGTCTTGCTGAAGAATGCCGGGTCCTGCTGAGTGAATAATATGTTTGGAATGTATTGTGTTGTTCAATAACATCACCTGGCAAAGACCCCCGCCAGACTCAGCCATTCTACGTTGGGTGATTAGCCGATATCGCCTTGGGGTTTTAATTATTTTGTAGGGTGGATCGTCTTGCTCGATCTACGCAGGAGTGGTGTGCGTCGATCACGCACGCGGTTTGTCTTGCTGGGACTTGCGCATCACGACAGCAGCATGCGAGTGCGCCCGCTTGCTCGCATCCTGCAACTTGTGCGTGCGTGTGTGTGTGTGTGCGTGTGTGTGTGTGTGTGTGTGTGTGCGTGTGTGTGTGTGTGTGCGTGTGTGTGCGTGTGTGTGTGTGTGTGTGTGCGCTTGCAGAGTCGTTGGTCCTGTTCAGCGTCCAATCCTCAAAACTCGCGGATGACACAACTACATAAACATACATTCTCGGAGTTCCGCTCGGATTTCGTGGATCGGCGCTGGGCCGCCCTGGCGGCGCCTGCAGCGCCGCCCCTGGAGCGCTCCGCGCGCGAGGGAGGCGGGTTCAGCGCCGATCCCAAAAGTTCGCGCAGGCATGCGACAGTTTATGTTTACTATGCAGCTGTTGTTTCTGAAGCCGTGTTTAGAGCGGAGGGTACACGCATGTGAGAAGGTGAGTACACATTCTTGGGAGTTCGGGTTGCCTGCGCGGCACAGGATGTGCGGAAGATGTTGCCGCACCACAAGACGGACGTTGCTCTGCTCATTCAGTTGACTGCCGGCAAGCGCATACGTGCAGTGTTCATGTCACTCGAATAAATGTGGGAGCATGCATGTCTGACGCCAGTGGGACAGCAATCCCTCTAGGTCTCTCTCTCTCTCTCTCTCTTCTTTCCTCTCTCGAGTCAATAGAAGTGAGACGGGTTGCAATTTCCCCGAGCTTCGTTATACAGTCTGATCGGCTCGAAGCTCTAAGGTCTGTTCGACCAGCATCCTTAGGGCACGCCTGTCGTCACCTCTCTTTTTGTTCAGCAGGCCTGTACTTTGTCGAGCGGGCGCTGTCATATCCCCATGCGCAAGACGTGCAACATCTGCTTGGGCCGAGTTCACTCCCACCACCGCAACCTTCTGATGTCCTTGTTCTTCTCCAGCTCTCATCCGTGCCAGCGCTTCTCGCCCCCTCCCCCGCGCCTTCCCTCCTCCCGTCCTGGGGCGACGTGGCCGTCGGAAGGTCCTGTGCCCCCTCGCGTGCCCTCTCAAGTAGTCATGCTCGACTGTGACCCCAGCCATGCGACGTCCTGATTTTTTCAATACGGGGTCCCTGGAAGTCCTGACCCTTTCCCCGGGACCGATTTCTCGTCCCGAGTCGCTGTTCGCCGGCCCCGAGGCCCGGCGAGGGCCCCCCGAGGCCGAAAAAGGCCAAAAACCTCCCGTCCTGATTTTTTCCCTACCTAGGCTCTGCCTAGAAGGGATCTTACTGTCTTGGCTTAAAGGGGCCGGGCAACGTAAACCGTCCCGGGCGGTTCCCCCGGTCCCCTGGGAGCCAAGCAAAAGCAACAGCAAAGGTAAAAGCAAACGCGCGGTTCCCCCAGTTGCGCTCCCTGGGTGCCAAGCAAAAGCAACAACAAAGGCAAACGTGAAGGCAAAAGCGAAGGCAAAGCAAAAGCATAGCATAGCATAGCATAGCATAGCGCAGCATAGCATAGCGCAGCATAGCAGAGCAGAGCATATCATAGCATAGCATAGCATAACATAGTCTAGCCTAGCCCAGCATAGCATTGCGCAGCATAGCATAGTATAGCAGAGCATAGCAGAGCAGATCATAGCATAGGATAGCATAGCATAGCATAGCGCAGCACAGCATCCACGATTGCTACTACTACTACTACTACTACTACTACTACTACTACTACTACTACTACTACTACTACTGCTACTACTGCTACTACTACTACTACTACTACTACTACTACTATTACTACTACTACTACTGACTACACTACTATTACTACTACTACTACTACTACCTACCTAACCTACCTACCTACTACCTACCTACCTACCTACCTACCTACCTACCTACCTACCTACCTACCTACCTACTACTACCTACTACTACCTATACTACCTACTACTACCTACTACTACCTACTACTACTACTACTACTACTACTACTACTACTACTACTGCTGCTGCTGCTGCTGCTACTGCTACTACTACTACTACTACTACTACTACTACTACTACTACTACTACTACTACTACTACTGCTACTACTACTACTACTACTAACTACTACTACTACTACTACTACTACTACTTACGACTACGACTACTACTACTACTACTACTACTACGACTACTACTACTACTACTACTACTACTACTACTACTACTACTACTACTACTACTACTACTACTACTACTACGACTACTACTACTACTACTACTACTACTACTACTACTACTACTACTACTACTACTACTACTACTACTACTACTACTACTACTACTACTACTACTACTACTACTACTACTACTACTACTACTACTACTACTACTACTACTACTACTACTACTACTACTACTACTACTACTACTACTACTACTACTACTACTACTACTACTACTACTACTACTACTACTACTACTACTACTACTACTACTACTACTACTACTACTACTACTACTATACTACTACTACTACTACTACTACTACTACTACTACTACTACTACTACTACTACTACTACTACTACTACTACTACTACTACTACTACTACTACTACTACTACTACTACTACTACTACTACTACTACTACTACTACTACTACTACTACTACTACTACTACTACTACTACTACTACTACTACTACTACTACTACTACTACTACTACTACTACTACTACTACTACTACTACTACTACTACTACTACTACTACTACTACTACTACTACTACTACCTACTACTACTACTACTACTACTACTACTACTACTACTACTACTACTACTACTACTACTACGACGCTGAGGAGAAGGAGGAGGACGGCGTTTACCGCTCCTACGACTGTTACTTTCCTAGAGGCTCCAACTCCTAGGTAGGGTCGCACTGGGATAATTTTCAAACGACGCGATCATGTTTGGGTCTTCCTCTTCTTCCGTAGCCGTCGCGGCTCACGCCGCCCGGGCTCGCCCGCGCGCGCAGCCACGCGCGTCCGGCTCGCCCGCGCGGGCCGATGGGTTGCCTGGGGTGTGTTCCAGCGGAGGCGGCGCCCTGCTGCACACGGGTGGCGGCATGGTGGCGGCACGGTGGCGACATGGTCACCCCCGCTGTTCCCGCGCCCAGCCCGCCGGCGCCCATCGAGGAAGAGAACGCTGCGCAACCGTACCCTTTCGGAGCTCCGCGAGCTTTGCTTCTTGATCTTCGCTGGGGCCCCCCTGGCGGCGCCTCCGGTGCCGCCCATGGCGCGCTCCGCGCGCCAGGGATCAGAGCGTGAATTACATGCCCCGCTTTCGCTTCCAGGCAAAACCAAGTCATACCACGCGCCTCCTCGTCAGGCGGCCTGACCAGTACAGGCCGTAGTTTGCCCATCGCTTGGTATCTCTTGGAAGCGAGGGTGGCCAAAAGCGAGGTAGGTCTGTCTGCCCCCTAAGTCAGGAGGGAAAAAAACACACAGACACAATTAATCGTCGATTCCCAGAAAATATGGGAAAATATGGGAAGTGGGGGGGAAGACAGAAACCCAGAAAATATAGGACAATATGGGGAATCGTTTTCTTTGCGTGTATTTATTTGTGTGTCCTGGGGCCCCTTCACTAAGGGAGGGAGGCCCAGCGCCGATCCGAGAAGTCCGCGCGGAGCTCCGAAAGTTTCTGCTCGCGCGGCTTTCCCTTCCGGCGTCGGCCCGCCAGCGCCCCGGAGGGAGAGCAGCGCGCCCGGGCCGCACGGGGCGCCGAGCAGGAGATGATGCGCCGATTCTCCACCACTGCCCTAGGGAGGAGGAGGAGGAGGAGGAGGAGGAGGAGGAGGAGGAGGAGGAGGAGGAGGAGGAGGGAAGGAGGAGGAGGAGGAGGGAAGGAGGAGGAGGAGGAGGGAAGGAGGAGGAGGGAAGGAGGAGGAGGAGGAGGAGGAAGGAGGAGGAGGGAAGGAGGAGGAGGAGGAGGAGGAGGAGGAGAAGGAGGAGGACCTCCCCATCCTCAATTCCCCCGTCCTACCTGTGGCAGTGGTGGTGGAAAATGCGCCCATCAGGACACCGGCCAGGGCTCGGGCCCGCACGCCGTCCGACCCCGCCGGCCGTGCCAGCACGCCCGGGCGGGCCAGGACGTGGACCACGGCGTCGACCGCGAGCTCGTCGCCTGCGAGGCGCGCCTCTATCACCGACGCCGTGAGGAGTCACGAGCGGCGAACCTCCCTGACAGCCCGGCGTCTGAATTTTGTCTCGAGCCGGGCGTTTGCGCCTTTCTTCGGGCCTTTGGGGCCCTCACAGATCGATCCGGCTCGCAGAGTGGTGCAGAAAGATGGGGTATACAGGGCCCCAGGCGTGATTTTTGTTCGATGTTGCCATTTTTCCGCTACGTCGGATCTCACTGAGATCCGACGTAGATCCCTGAGATCATCTCAGGGACAATCGAACTTATCTGCGCCCTCGCGGTCTGGATTCCGGGGCGCGGTCCCGCGGGTGCGCGGTCGCACGGAGGCGCTCCGCGCGGGGCCTCCGCGACAAGAGCGCCCCGCATCCGCCTGCTTACCAGCCTGGAACATATCCCTATCCCTATGCTGGGCATCTCCCCATCACGATGCCAATCTTAGGGATTCCCTTATTTTTTGAGGGCGGATCCCTAAGATTGTCATCGCCTTTTGGCGTGTCAATCTTAGGGATAGGGATACGTTCGAGGCTGGCAACGGGCCCAGCGCGCGAGGCTGCGGATGCGGATGTGTTCTCGCCCGAGAAGGTCGGGCGGGTGGTAACGGGGGGGGACCCACATGGGGGGTGGAGAACACGGCCCCAAAGGGGCCCTTCTTCAGGGCCCCCTTTGGGCCCCTGCTGACTCGACAAGGGGCCCTACAGGGCTTCTTCAGGGCCCTCGGGGGCTCCTCTAGGGCCCTTTTCTTCACCCCATTTAGGTCCCCCACTGCAGTACGGTCGCGTCGTGTCGACTGGCGGCGACCCCGCCGCCGGTCCTCAATTTTGAATGCCGCCGGCGACCCAGAATCGGTCGATGTTGACCGAGCTGGCGTTTCGGAGACACCCCAGACCCCCGACGTCGTGATTCTTTTCACAACGTCGACCCCCAGAGGTCCGGACCCCTCCTCAGGGACCGGTTTTTCATCCTGAGTCGTTTCTTGACGGCCCCGAGGCCCGGCGAGGGCCCCCGCAGGCCGAAAGCAGCGAGAAGCTTCCCGCCCTGATTTTGTTCACAACGCGAGGGGGTCTGGGATCCGAGCGTTCCAGGTGGAACGATCCCCGCGGTGCCAGAAACCAACGCCAGGGTCGACACGACATACGAGCCTGCTGCACCCGCCCGAGAAGGAGCATGCAGAACCTGCTCCGGCCCCGCGCCGGCTCGTGCTCCCTCTGCCTGCGGCTCGGCGGCGGCGCCGGCCTTCGGGCGGACGCCAGCGCGGGTCTCTACGCCGTGGTCGCCGTGGGCTTCCGCGGCAGGGGCGCCGGCCAGGAGCGCGTCGTCCACATCGGCTGCACGCAAGAGAGACCTTTCGCCGGAGTGGCCTCTTGGTGTTGGGCCACTGGGCCCCCATGTATGGCTGATCGCGACGCGATAGCAGCGTCTCGTTGCGCGCTTGTGTTTGGTCCCCCACGCGGCCCTCAAAAAGCCGCGCACCAAATGGCAATCTTGCCCAGGGTCACTCTTGCGCGTAGCCGAACATAGGGGGCGAGGATGTTCTCGCCGTGGGGCCTGCGGTCGAGCTGCCGTACCACCAGTCGGAGGGCGCCATCTCTACACCGACAGCCGAAGCCGATGGTAGGGGCGGGTGATCTCCCTAAGGGTACTCTTGCAACTGTGCCTCTCTGGCCATCCTTGACCACTTTCGATGGCCCGCCGCGCTCGAAAAAGCTTCAACACGGGCGTCCACGGGGGTTGCATCCTTATCGCGCGTCCTTGCTATCATTTTTTGGCAGTATACCCTCGACCTGCACCTTCCGCACCTTCTGCTCGGAAGGTGCCGCCGCGATGCGGCCACGGCGGCGGCCGCGGCCGCGGCAGCGCTTCACCGTCCTGCCGCGCGGAAGGCGCGGACGGTGCAGGTCGAGGGTACGCCGATCCTGGCCAGGTCGACCTGGGTCTCAGGATTCGCGTGCACGCCCCCCTGGCCGAGCCAGGAGGGCTCGGCGTACCCTCGACCTGCACCTCCCGCACCTTCCACGCGGCAGGTACCGCGCCGCCGCGGCCGCCGCCGCGGTCGCAGCGGCGGCCACCGTCGAGGCCGCAGCGGCGGCCACGGCGGCCACGGCGGCCGCCGCGGCGGCATCGCGGCGGCGCCGCCCACGCGGAAGTCGCAGAAGGTGCAGGTCGAGGGCAGGCGTATGTCGAGTAGGAGACCGATTGTAGAACTGAGTTGCCCCAGAATTGCTTGTCCCGTCGAGTCGGCGAGAAATGCGCAGCATGCTCGGTAGATCTACGGAGCCTTCGACGCATTGCTCTTTAGACAGAAGGGAGGCAGTTCTGGGATCCGTCCGTTCTGCGGTCGATCCCCTCCTCGAGGAGAGCTGGCGCCCTCCTAGCCAGGAGGACTCGCTGGTGCTCCGGGTCTTCGACGGGGGCGGCCGCGGGGCGCGGGGGCGCGGCCGCCTGGTCGGCGAAGCGGTGCTGCGGCTCGGGCTCCCGGGGCGGCCCCCGCCCCACTTCCGGGCCGACGCGCAGCTGCTGGACGGGGCGCTGGAGCCAGCGGGCGTCCTGCCGCTGGAGGTGCCGTGCGCCCGGGAAAAGTACGGGCCGGGGGGGGCGCGTAGTGGTAAGTCGGGCGTGTCCCTCTGCGGGAGAAGTGCTCATTCGTCCGATGGGGAGGCCGAAGGCCTTCCTCGTGCGGCCAGGTGCAAGACGTTCTGACTCGAGCGACCGTGGAAGAGGGCCTCAGGAGAGCTATTGCCAGGGGTACTTCGTCTTCTGAGGCTGACGCCACTCCGCGATGGTCTGGGGCCAGAGGAGTTCCAAACCACAAGAAAAAAATAGCAAAACAATAGTCTGGTAACGATTTTTCGTGATGTTTTGGTTGCGTTTGGCTATTCTTGATCATTGCTTCTTTGTGTTTGTGTTTAATTCAAAATTCGCCCGAAGGAGGACATGCCCGACCTAAACCCTGAGCCGCTCGCGTTGTGAAGCCCTGACCCCCTCGCGTTGTGAAAAAAACACGACTGTCGGCTTTTCGCCATTTTCGGCCTCCGGGGGGGGGCCCTTACCGGGCCTCGGGACCGTCCAAAAACGACTCAGGATGAAAAGCTGGTCCCTGGGAAGGGGTCCAGACCTCCGGGGGTCGATGTTGCAACAAAAATCACGACGTTGGGGACCTGGGAAGGGGGACAGGAAAATACGGATCGGGGGGCGCGTCATGGGCGGGTGGTAAAAGTGGGGGGCCCGGCGAGGCCTGCCGAGAAGGGGCCCATCAGGGCCCCGAAAAGGTGCCCTTTCGGGCCCAGACGGGGGCCCGTAGAGCCCGAGAAGGGCACCTTTCTTCCCCCCCCCCCGTATCGCCCCCCGTCAAGTCGGGGCTCAAGAGACGGGGATCAATGCGAACGGGGGTCGGTCAGAGCGCCGGATCTTGCAGGGTCCTGCAGAGCCAGGGTTGCACTGACCCGGGCTAGCGTACAGTCTCCTCCAGGATTCTGCAGGATCCTGCAAAGCTTGACTGGCCTGGGACTGGATTGACCCAGGTCAGTAGATCCCTGAACGGGAACGATGGCCAATAGCAGCGCCTGCTCATCTGGATCAAGACTTACTGTCATCCTGGCCCCTCGGACAACAGATCTTGCCATGTTGACGGCAGCTCTTGCTTTTGAGGCAGCGCCCTTGGTGCCCAAAGTAATTATCTAGAATTGATGTCAAACTGACAAGAATTGATGCCAGAAAGTGTTCCGCAGAACAGCAGCTCTTCTCCCACATAGGCACGCACTATACTCTTGAGCGTCGTACCCATCCTTCTGGTTCCCACTCTGGGCGTGCAAACAGGTGGACTGGCAGGGTCTGGAGTCCGGGGAGGCGGCGGCCAGCTGGTGCCCACAGGTAGCCCCCGCGCGCATTCAGCGCAACCACCTTTTGGGGGTGCTGGCGGACTTCCTCGACTGCGAGCTGGCGGCCTTCAAGACGTACCGCGTGGCACTTCGGGGCGTCGCGGCCGTCTTTGGGGAGGTCTGGAGCGCGAACCACGACGTAAGGCACGCGAAGATCTTCGCGGAGGGCGCCCAGGGAGAGGTGCTCCGCGCGTGCATCCAGTCGGAGCACGCCGCGCTTTACGGCGGCCACGCCGTCGGAAGAGGCGGAGGCCGTGCTCCACGCATCGGAAAATATCTTTCGACAGGCCACGACTTTCTTAATATGATCAATCGCGGTGTGCAAAGAGGTTTGATGCGCGTGTTTACGTACGTCATTCTCGACAGCGGGCTGTTCTTCTCTGAAACGGGCGTCCGAATGGCGAGGGACGTGCTGAGCAAGCACGCCGTGCACGCGAACGCGGAGCCCAGAGTGCGATATGCTGGGACCCTCCGGTGCGCCTTCACGCGAAGCAACGACACGGTCCTCGTCGTGGACAACGACTCAGGGACGTACAGGCCCTGTGGCGAGCACCTCGATCTGGTGCGGAGGGTACTCGAGGCCAACTTCCCTGGCCTGGCGGTGCTGGCCCTGGACGTCGAGCGGGCCCAGCCCGACGACACGAGGCGGTGGGCCGGCCCCGCGGAGGTGCCGGGCTGCGCGGCGCGCCCCAGCGCCGTCCGGCAAGGCCCGGGGGCCTGCGCGCAGGCAGTCCCCCCCCCCCGAGGTGGTCCAGGCGGGCCTCAACAGGCCCTTAAAGCTTGGGGCAGTGCGGGGATCGAGGGTCGAGGAGGGGCATCGAGGATCGAGGATTGAGGAGGAGGAGGAGGAGGAGGAGGAGGAGGAGGAGGAGGGAAGGAGGAGGAGGAGGAGGAGGATCGAGGATCGAGGATCGAGGATCGAAGATCAAGATGCCAATGCTGGCCTCAGCCTGGGCCAACGGTCCCTCCTGCCTGGGGTTGCTCGCTGCGTGTGGCCGAGCTGCTCCGGCCCCCGCCGCCAGCGGCGGCAGCCCCCGCCGCGCGACGGCGCCCCTCGCACTTCTTGGCGCCTCCGACGGGGGAGCCCCGCCCCCGCCGAGCCACGAGCGAGGTCGGCGGCAACGTCGAGGTTCGAGGTGTGAGGTCTTGGGGTGTTCTCGTGGGGCCCTCGGCGGCTCTCCAGGCTCGGGCTGCATCTCAGCGGCTGCGCCTCGCCGCGGGCGTTCCAGAGGTGCCCAGATCGTCTCGAGCGGCTGCCAGGGAGCCGAGTTGTGGCCCGAGAACCGCGGGTGGATCGGCGGCGAAATCTGAACCCGACCCTCGCCGAGCAGCGGTTCTGGCGACTCGATGGGCGGCGGGGGTGGGGTTCGGAATTCGTCGAACACGTGACGAAATCCAAACCCTGATCAAACCTTGATCACGCCTCCCATCGAATCGGGAGAGTTGATGGTTGGCGGGGTCTGGGTTCGGATGTCGCCACCTAGAGAGAGGGCGCCGGGGAGGGAGATAGAGAGGAAGCCCTGCCTGCGCCAGATCCCAGAGCCTTGCCGCCGCCGTCTACAACGGGAAATGGGTCTGGCAGCCGATGGTGACCTCCACCATCACGGCGGTTCAAGGGTGGGGTGCGGGCCAGAGGGATGGCGCCCAGGGGATAGAAAGTGATCCCAGGATGAGTTTGCACTATATGAGGCCCCTCGTGCTTAGGGCCCCATCCCTCGGGTCAGGGGTGGCCTGACCGACCCCTAGCGAACCATCCCTCCCGTGACGTCCCCCTCGCCTCGCTTCCAAGACGTGTGTATGTGGCCGGAGGGAAGCCTGAAAGGCGAGGATGACGTCACGGAACGAGATGGTTTGCTAGGGGTCGGTTCGTCCGCGCCCGATCTGCGGCCGCCGTCGCCGTCGCCGTCGGCGTCGCCGTCGTCGGCGTCGTCGCCGCTGCCGTCGCCGTCGTCGTCGTCGTCGTCGTCGGCGGCGGCGGCGGCGGCGTCGCCGTCGCCGTCGTCGTCGTCGTCGGCGGCGGCGTCGCCGTCGGCGTCGTCGCCGTCGTCGGAGCTCTGCGGCCGCCGTCTTTGGACCGCCGGGCCGTGGCGCTCCTGGCCGGCAGCGGGCTCTCGTGGTGCCTGCGCGGCGGGGGGGGCTGCCGCGCCGGCGCGGCCGTGCCCTCGCGGCCGCCGGGGGGCCGAGGCCCAGGCTGCGGGGAGGCGGAAACCGCAGCAGAGCTCGGAGCTCACCCGCTCGCCGTGCCACTCGACGCCGACTTCACCGGCGTCGTCTGCATCTTCGTGTGCCGTCGTCGTCGTGGTCGCCGCCGTCGCCGCCGCCGTCGCCGCCGTCGTCGCCGTCGTCGTCCGTCCTCTGTCGCCGTCCGTCGTCGTCGATGTCGTCGTTCTCCTCCTCCTCCTCCTCCTCCTCCTCCTCCTCCTCCTCCTCCTCCTCCTCCTGATCTTCCTCTCTCCTCCGTCTCTTCCTCCCCCTTTCTCGTCGTCCTTCTTCCCCTCTCTCCTCCTCTTTCCCCTCCCCGCCCCCCTCACTGTTCTTCCTTCCTCCCGCGCCGCCAGGAGCCAAAGTTCGAGAAGAGCTCGAAGCTGCACGAGATTAACGAGGCGGCCGCGAGGAGGAGCAGGAGGAACAGAACAGGGGGAGAACCAGAGGAATCGCTGGCGGCAGGGCGTCGGCGCCAGTCACCGGCGCCGCCGCCGTGCGTTTCGATCTGGCGGGCGCCACCCCCGCGCATCGCCCGAGCACGGACACCCTTTTTAAAAAATCACACGCCCCCCACAGATGTGCGAATCACAAGCTGACATGTTCGGTGCGCTCGCGCCACATCTGCCGTCCTATCCCTCCCTTCCCTTCCGTTGCGCTGATGTGTTCTCTTTCCGCGGGCGCGTGTCATAGCCGACCTGGAATGCCATTCCCCAGCAAAGCACCCTAGCAGCAGCAGAGGTGGCCTGTGGGATTTGCGGGGTGGGAATTGTGGGACTTGTGTGGTCTGAGGGACCTGTGGAACCTGTGGGAGTTTTGCGGTCTGTGGGACGTGTGGGGCACGTGGGACTTGTGGTGCAGGTAGGAACTGTGGATATGTGGGGCTGTGGGACATGCTGGACTTGTGAGATCTGTGCGAAATGGGGGACCTCTGTGGCCTGCGTGGCCTGTGAGACATGCGACACGTGTGAGATGTGTGGGAACTGTGGAACCTGTGAGACCTGCGAAGCCTGTAGCAACGGCGGGACCTGGGGGACCTCTGTAGGACCTGCGGGACCTGTCGGACCTGCGGTATCTATGAGACCTGCGAGACCTGCGACACCTGTGGGGTCTGTGGGACCAGTTGAACTTGCCAGACCTGTAGTACCTGTGGGACGACTTGCGAATCTTGTGGGTCCTGCCGGACCTGTGGGACCTCTCGGGCTTGCGAGACATGCTGGACCAGCGGAACTTGCGAGACTTGTGGGATCCAGAAGAAAGTGGTCGACGCTGGGGCGAGAGCGCCATTCTGAACGACGGGAACACATCGCCGATCCGAAAATGAGGCCCAGGCAACAGCGAAAGAAACACCGAAAACAATCGGAATGTGTCAACACAAAGGAGAACAGTTCAGCCCATTCCTGCGTGGAAAACATACGGACTGACAGAGGGGGCAGACGGACAGAGGAGAACGAGAACAGTATTCATATGGAGTATTTGTGGAGCAAGAAGGAGGAGAAAAGGAGGAGGAGGAGGAAGAGGAGAGAGAAGAGGAGGAAGAGGATGAAGATGAGGATGAGGATGATGAGGAGGAGGAGGAGGAGGAGGAGGAGGAGGAGGAGGAGGAGGAGGGGGAGTAGGAGGAGGAGGAAGAGGAGGAGGAAGAGGAGGACCATGCTTGAAGTAACGTGGCCTAGGGGTGTCTTAACCCCACTGGTTGAACCAGAGGCCTGGTATACCACCTTCTTGTGCTACTCGAGGACAGGACATGGTCTGCTTTGAGTGCGACGATTCAGCTTCAACCTCGTGTTTGATGGACCAATGCAGCCAGGGGGGTGAACTTCGAAGACCCCTTGATTGAGGCTCAAGCTGAGGCTCAAGCCGATCAAGGAGGAGGGAGGAACGAGGAAGGAATATTGAGGATGGAGGAAGGAGGGGGCAGGAGGGAGGAGGAGGAGGAGGAGGAGGAGGAGGAAGAGGAGGAGAGGGAGGATGGAGAAAGGGGCGGGAGGAAGAGAAAGTAAGAGGAGGCAGGATCAGGAAGAGGAGGAGGAGGAGGAGGACGAGGAGGAGAAGGTGGTGGAGGAGGAGGAGGAAGAGAAGGAGGAGGAGGAGGAGGAGAGAAGGCTGACACTACTCGCGCTACATCCTCATAGCGAGCCCGAGACATTGAGAGGAGAGAGAGGGAGAGAGAGAGAGAGAGATATAGAGGAGAGAGAGAGAGAGAGGCAGAGAGAGAGAGAGAGAGACAGAGAAAGAGAGAGAGAGAGAGACAGAGCGAGAGCATGAGAGAAGGGAAGGCACGAGGGGAACAGAGTGACGGAGAAGAGAGAAGAGGGGGCTGCGGGACATGTGGAAGGGAGTGCAGGAGACTTCAAGGAGGAAGGGGATACGGCCAGGAAGTGGGATGGGGGATGCGCCAGGAAGGCGGGCCGGGCAAGGGGAGGGGGAAGAGGATGATGGGAGGGTGAGGGGCGGGGGAGGCGAAAGCGGGTGGGTGGGGGGCGCATGCTTGTACAGGAGGTTTTGGCACCGCATGGTGCCCGAAAAGGGAGCAGCGCCTCTCCCCGCCGCCTCGACGGCACGGTCTGAAGCCGTCTTGTGCTTTCTCTTGCCGCCGCGCCCATCTTCAAGCAGTGGCGAAACGTCCTGGCGCGCTTCTAGCCCTACCAAACAATGTTCTAAGAACCTTTTATGGTTCCCACGAAATGTTCTTAGAACATGTTCGGCGGAGTCTGTCTTGTCTGAACACATAGGGCTTATGATCTAAGAACATTGTTGTTGTTCTTAGAACATTTCTGGGTTATGTGAACATGTTGTGGTAGGACTACGTATAGGAATGCCGGGACGGTCGGTCCCTTCTCAACATTTGCATTTGACGCATCACATAAGACACCGTTCTTCCAGCAGGTGCCCCACAGAAGTTCCTTGCCCCCCGATGGCCCTTGGGGGGCCACCGAAGTTCTGGGTAACTTCAGGACCAAAGCATCGAGGAAGACTGGTCCCGCACATCTCCTGTAGCAGAGTGTAACCTATCTACTTGCCCACTGCAGCCGCGCAAAGCACGGCGTGCTCGACAGGTCTGCGAGCTGAAGAGCTGCAACAACGTGATCTTCTTCGAGTCCAGAAAGCAGGAGGACCTGTGCGCCCCGGGCCCGCCCTCCGTCGAGCACTCGCTGGCCCGGATGCCCTTCCCTTTGTGCACGTTCTCTCGTTTGTCATTCCCTTGTGCACGGCTGGCCCGAGGGCCACGAGCAATCCTAGCTTCAGATAGGGTGCCCTCCTGTTCCTCGTGTCGGGGGCCCCCACCCAGAAACCTTTCTCGTCTCGAGTACAACTTATGCACATGGGGTCTCGGCCCCTTGGCGAAGAGGCCCACGTCCTTAATCCACGCCCTCGTGGCAATGTTTCGACTGTGCGTCGGGGGCGAATGCGGTATACAATAAACTTATCCGCCGTCGGGGACGCTTGCCCCCAGGGCGGCTGCAAAGTTTATACCCCTACAGTGCCACGTAGGGGTACAGTCGGCCTGGATTAGTAGGTCGGCCCTGCCAAATCAAGGCAACTCTTATGTCCTGTGTCTCGCGACCCATGCCTCTTACATTCCTGTGGCAATGTGGCCCTCGGAAGGGTCTTGTGTCCTCTCGCGTGTCCTGTCCAACCAAGTCTGACTGTTTAGACTTTCCAGCCGCCCAGGGGGCAGGCTCCTCCGACGGCGGAAACATTTCTGTTCTACCGTTCTTCGCGCCCTAGTGTACCTGCAGGCCTTGAACGCCTCCTGCTCAGCATCTCGGCGGCGAGCCTGGTGTGGGGGGGAAGGCAGAATGGCTGGATCCTCTCAGGAGGCTCAGAAGGCGGGAGGCCTTCCGAGCAACGCTCCAGGCCTTCTCGCCGCAGGCCTGGCATCGCTCGGACGTGTGACTTTGTCCCGTTGGGGACCATCGAGGAGCATCCCGGAGCATCTCGCGAACAAAGAGGCACGCACACGGAGCCGACAAATGCACTGGGAGTGGCCGTTCGAGCGATGAGGTACAGTGGAGGCCCATGCCAAGAAACACCCTGCTTGCTCCAGGGTGCCCTGGGTTTCTTGGGGTTCGAGGTCTTTGTCCTGGAAATCGACTGCACGTTAGAGTGACCCTTCGCCGGAGTGACCTTTGGTGCGGGCCCATAGGAGTTCACCGATCGCCGAACGCAACGCGTTAGTAGCGTCTTGCGCGCTTGTGTTTAGGCCCCCAGCGGCCCCCTAAAAGCCGCGCACCAAAGGTCACTCTTACCCAGGGTCACTCCTGCGTGTAGTCGATGGAGAGCGTGATGCTCCCGCACCCAGAACCAATGGACGTCCTGGGGTCTCAGGGTCGGATTTCTTGCGGGAGGTTTCTTGCGGTCGGGCCTCCACGGCCGAGGGCTTCTCGGAAGGCCGAGGGGCTCGTGAGAAGCCCCGCCGCCGCCTCCTGAGCACCCTTGCCCCCTGTTGCGTCTCCCCTCGGCGTGCCGCCGCCGAGCATCGTCGTCATTCTGCATCTTCTCTCCTCCTCCTCCTCCTCCTCCTCCTCCTCCTCCTCCTCCTCCTCCTCCTCCTCCTCCTCCTCCTCTACCTCCTCCACCTCCTCCGCCTCCTCCACCTTCTCCTCCTCCTCCTCCTCCTCCTCCTGCTCCTACTCCTTCTCCTCCTCCTCCTCCTTCTCCTTGTCCTCCTCCTCCCTCCTCCCCCCTCCTCCCCACCTGCGCCTCCTCCTCCTCCTCCTCCTCCTCCTCCTCCTCCTCCCTCCTCCTCCCCCCTCCTCCTCCTCCTCCTCCTCCTCCTCCTCCTCCATCACCTCCTCCTCCTCCTCCTCCTCCTCCTCCTCCCCCTCCTACTCCTTTTTCTTCCCCCTTCTCCCCACCTGCTCCTCCTCCTCCTCCTCCTCCTCCTCCTCCTCCTCCTCCCTCCTCCACCCCTCCACCTCTCCACCTTCTCCTCCTCCTCCTCCTCCTCCTCCCTCCTCCTCCTCCTCCTCCGCCTCCCTCCTCCTCCCTCCTCCTCCTCCTCCTCCTCCTCCTCCTTTTCCTCCTCATCCTCCTTTCCTAGCCTTGTTCTTATTAGAATGTACTCCTAACCCCCTCAGGCCGGCCATTAGGGGCCGCATCCGGGGGGTCCCATCCTAACCTGTAAAAAACAATACAAAATCAACATTTTTCTTATTTTTTCCTCTCGACATGGACGTCCTGTCGTCCACGGCGATAATCCATTGCAAAAAATACCACAAAGAGCACACGCGCGCGTTCATGTCAGAATCCTACCGAACACCGTGTGTTTGCAAGCATTTCAACATAAAAACATCAAAAACCCAATGCTTTTTTCACAAAAATTCTACAATTTTCCTGCCCGGCTCTCTTGCTGAAATCATAGGAAAACCATAGGAATCTTAAGAATTCGGTCAAATCCAGCGATTTCACGTCATCGCGCGGTGCACTCGCGATGCTCTGTCATGCACCCAGGCCGCGAATCCTGTGCAAAAAATACCACGCGGGCGACATGCGCGCGCGTCGCCGCGAGCGCATGCTCAAATCCTTCTAGAGTCGTCGCCGTCATTGGCACCGTCGCATGGACGTCCTGTCGTCCACGTCGCAAAATGCATAGCAGGAATGGGACGCGGCGCACACCCCGCGCCCGCCCATCCAATCCGTCCCATTCTAATCTGCAAAAGACAATACACAGTTTTTGTTTTTCTTGTCAACATGGTCGTGCTGTCGTCACGTCGCAAAATGCGTGGCAGGAATGGGACGCGGTGCACACCCCGCGCGAAGGGGTGACATGTCGCTCTCGCCTCGGCGCCGCGCACCAACGTTTTTCCTCTCAGCATGGACGTCCTGTCGTCCACGTCGCAAAATGCTTGGCAGGAATGGGATGCGGCGCACACCCCGCGCCCGCCCATCCAAACCCCCCCTTTATAAAAAAACAGTACAAGTTGGGGCCTTCAGGCTTCCTGCGGTGTACCGGGCCATTCTCGACTCGTCTGGCAATGCGTGCGCGGCATTCAACACGCGCTCGCCAGTTCCCGTCGGCAACCGCCATCGCGGCCGCATCAGCTGTACCAAACCGGCTGGCCGGTGTGACTTCGGCCCCCAGTTGTGCCAGCTTTGCTTCTTATGTTGTGGGAGGGCGGGTGGGACTGGGCATGCCATGCTTGACTCGCTCGAGCTGGCTAGCTTGACTCC
>CAUYUJ010011869.1:290544-353044 GCA_963575745.1 Prorocentrum cordatum
TATCATTGGGAGGAGGGAGGCGGGAGGCGGGAGGAAAAAGGAGGAGGAGGAGTGGGAGGCGTCAGAGTAATAACAAGAACCCCAATCCTTAGGATATGGGGAAAAATGATGGAGAAACACAGGGTCTGGAGTGGAGGCCCATGCCAAGAAACACCCTGCTTGCCTCCAGGGTGCCCTGGGTTTCTTGGGTTTCGGTGGTTTTGCGATGGATAGCGTGACGTTCCCACACAAAAAAATGATGGACGTTCTGGGGTCTCAGGGCCGGGTTTCTCGTGGAAGGTTTCTTGTAGTCGGGCCCCCACTCTAGGGCTCTGGGCGTGGTTTGTTGTACGATGTTGCAAGTCTTTCGCTGCGGCGGATCTCATGGGAGCTCGAAGCCCGAGCTCCGGACCCGGCCCTGGGCCCCGACCCGAGCCCGAGCACGGGGCCAGGGAGGCCAAGCGTTAAGTCGGGCAGGATGTCCCTTCCGCAGGGGGAATATTCCAGAACAGTAAAAAATAGTCTGGGGACGATTTGCTCGACTATTCCTGACCGTTTTTGAGCATGTGTTGGCTATGTTTTATCATTACTCCAAAATCCGCCTGTATAAGGACATGCTCGACCTAAGCCAAATGTGCCCCAGAGCAGACGCACGCACCCTGGAGATGAGTACCATGGCTGGAATCGTGGCCGCTGCGACACCTCGCTGGACTTTGCATCGCGGACGTGTGCATTTTCCCGGCGAGGACCATCGAGGAGCATCCTGGATCATCTTGCAAGAAAAACGCAAAAAAACACGCCCGGAATCGCAGAATTCACGGGATGTGGGCGTCCGACCGAGCGATGGCAAGTGGAGGTGCGCCGTCCTGGGTCTACGTCTGGCCCCTCTTGGCTTCTCCGTGAGGGGGGTGGGGGGGATGGGCCTTGTTTCCACCACCACCACCACCGTAAGTTGGAGGGGGGAAGGTGGTGGAGGATGCGGAGGAGGAGGGCGAAGAGGAGGAGGAGGAGGAGGAGGAGGAGGAGGAGGAGGAGAAGGAAGAGGAGGAGGACCCCCTCGTGCGCGCGGGCGCGAGGCGGGCCGCGGGGAGTGCGGGGAGCTGTGCGACGCCCATGGCAGGGCGGGGCGGGCTGCTTCCCCAGAGGCCTCCCAGATGGGGCCCGAGTGCAGTTGAGGCTGATTACAGTCGGACCGGGTTGTCAGAGGCCTCCTGGGTGGGGTCCGAGTGCCGCAGCGGCGATACATCGGCGATGCATCGCCGATGCATCGGCGATGCAGTGGCGACGTCGGCGGCGCATCGGCGACGCCGGCGTGGAGAAAGTCGGACTCCGCATTGAGCCGCATCGCCGATGCATCGGCGATGCGGCGCGATCCTTCGACCCTATCTACTCCGACCCTATATACGAGGCCTAGAGCTATAAGATCGAGGTCGGTTCGGGGGGGGCCCTAGTGTTCTTCGTGCTTGGGAGGTGTTCTTATGCCTCCTGGGGAGGGTAACTCCGCTTGGACGTTCCGTTTGTCTTGGCCAGCGGAGGCTCCCATGTTCTTGAGGGATGTTTTTTGGCTCAGGTCTGGCTGCAGTAGGTCGACCCCGCCGAATCAAGGGTGCCCTTGAGTCCTGTGTTTCGCGGCCCATGCCTTCTGCGTTCCTGTGGCAATGTGGCGCTCGGAAAGGTCTGGTGTCCTCTCGCTTGTCCCCTCCAATCAACCCCGACGGCAGATGGGGTCGGATGACCGAACCGCGTCGCCGATGCATCGGCGATGCATCGTGGAGGGTTTCTCCGAAGGGCTTCGGCGACCCGTCCTCCTCCTCCTCCTCCTCCTCCTCCTCCTCCACATCCTCCTCCATCTCCTCCTCCTCCTCCTCCTCCTCCTCCTCCTCCTCCTCCTCCTCCTCCTCCTCCTCCTCCTCCTCCTCCTCCCCCTCCCCCTCCTCCTCCTCCTCCTCCTCCTCCTACTCCTCCTCCTCGGATCGCCTACGGCCCCGGGGGAAACCGTGCAGCTCCCAGACCCCCGACGTCGTGATTTTTCACGACGTCGACCCCCAGAGGTCTGGACCCCTTCCCCGGGGACCGGTTTTTCATCCCGAGTCGTTCCTCGACGGCCCCGAGGCCAGGCAGGGGCCCCCGGAGGCTGGAAATAGCGAAACGCCTCCCGCCGTGATTTTGTCACAGCGCGAGGGGGTCTGGGATCTGGGAGGGTGTCGGCAGGGTTGGGGTCGTTTCGGGAGGGAGCCGGTCCCTGGCGCCCCCAGCTGCTGCTCGGTCGTAGCTGCCATCATCGGGACTCTCCGCCGCGCCCGCTTGTCCCATCGTGAACCCGCATAGTGAGGGTGAGCAACGTTCCAAGGCGACCCGTCTTGCATCCCTGTCCCGTCGGCCCCCGTCGGCCCACCCTTGGTGACCTTCGCTGGCCAATCTCGTTTGAGAAAACGTTAACATGTCCCTTCAAGGCCCTTGCATCCTTACCGCGCCTCCTTGTTCTACGGAGGCTGACTGTATCGTCCGCACCGGCCTCGCGCATGTTTTCCGCCATTCGGTATGACGCGATGCCAGCCGTCGCCGTACCGCGGAATTGCCCACGAGCGCCCAGCATCCGATGCTTGCTGCGTTTCCTGTTCCGACCAGGTATACAGAGAGTCCGCCGGGCGATCCTTCAGTCCTCCTCCGCGCCCCACCCCCTTCATCCCCACTTTTTCCATCACTCTCGGTTTCACCTCCCCAACCCCTCCTTTTCCTCCTCCTCCTCCTCCTCCTCCTCCTCCTCTTCCTCCTCTTCCTCCTCTTCCTCCACCTATCCCTCCTCCTCCTCGTTCTCCTCCTCCTCCTCATCCTCCTCCGCCTGAGGTCCTCCAGAGATCGGCTCTCTCGACCGAGACAGACCTGGCTGAAGGGTGTTTTTTTGTGTTGGAGGGGTCCCTTGCAGGGCTCGTCACCCCTGTCAGGGAACAAAAGCTTCTCTCCCTGATAGGCGCCCTCCCGAGTGCCCTTCTATGGGCAGTGGGCCTCTGAGGTCTTCCCCCCTACTTCTCGCCCCGTCCTTCAACCCCGTCTTCCTCTCCCCCCCGCTCATCCGTTCCATGTCCCACCTGCCGTCGCCCCTCTTCCCCAGCCCCCCTCGCCTTTCTCCCTTCCCCTCCTCCCCCATTACGCCGCTCCTCTCCTCCCCTCCCCACCCCTCCTTCCTCCACACTCACTGAGTACAGTCAAGACGCTGCATTGAGGACCGCTTTGGGCTCGGAAGTGGCTCGCTGTTCCTTAGGTCATTCCGTGGCCGAGCTAGCCCTCCTCTTGCCTCCAGGCGCTATTGGCGCCCCCAAAAAATATTCGTTCCGTATTGCTAAGGCCTCATGGCCGGTGCCGCCGACCCTGGACGACGACCCCCACGATGGAAGAGGCATTCGGGAAGGTCAGGGTCAGACGCTCCCAAGAGTGCCCGAGAGGCTACACGAGGCCCCCAAGAGCTGGCGCCAAAAAGGACCTTCGTTCCTTACTGTCGAAAGCGATGGTAAAGATGGGTAGCCTTCACAAATGATACCAGAGAAAAAAACCAATCAGAATTTGGGGGGGCTGTGGGGCTTTAGGGCTTTAGGGCTATGGGGCTATAGGGCTATAGGGCGATGTGGCCATAGGGATATAGGGCTAGAAGCCTTTAGGGCTATGGGGCTATAGGGCTACAGGGCTATAGGGCTATAGGGCTAAGGGCTATAAGGCTGTTCGGGCTATAGGGCTATATACGGCTATATACGGCTATAGGGCTTTAGGACCATAGGGCTATAGGGCTATAGGGCTATAGGGCTATAGGGCTATAGGGCTATAGGGCTATAGGGCTATAGGGCTATAGGGCTATGGGGCTATGGGGCTATGGGGCTATTGGGCTATTGGGCTATTGGGCTATAGGGCTATCGGAGGTGAGGGGGTGAGATCGAAGTGGAACGGCGAGCCCCCCACCGGGAAAACGGTTTCGGTTTCGTGTTCGTGCGTGCCGTGCGTGCGAGGCGAAGCTGCGTGGGCGGGCGAGAAAAGTCTCCTGTGGCTGAGGCGCGGCCGGACCAAATGTTTCTCTTCCAGGGCGCGGGGCCCCGCAGTGTCCCGCCGGTGTCCCGCGGTGTCCTGTGGCTGAGGCGCGGCCGGACCAAATGTTTCTCATCCGGGGCGCGGGGCCCCGCGGTGTCCCGCTGGTGTCCCGCGGTGTCCCGCGGTGTCCCGCGGTGTCCCGCGGTGTCCCGCGGTGTCCCGCCGGTGTCCCGCGGTGTCCCGCGAGGATGATGATGATGATGATGATGATGATGATGATGATGATGATGATGATGATGATGATGATGATGATGATGATGATGATGATGATGATGATGATGATGATGATGATGATGGATGATGAGGATGATGAGGATGAGGATGAGGATGAGGATGATGATGAGGATGAGGATGAGGATGAGGATGATGATGATGAGATGATGATGATGGTGTCCCGATGAGATCATGATGATGTTGATGATGATGTCGATGATGATGATGATAGTGTCTCGATGATGAGGATGATCATGCTCATGATGATTATGTGGATGATGATGACGATGATGGTGTCCTGATGATGATGATGATTCCGATGATGTTGGTGATGATGATGTTGATGGAAATGGTGTCCCGGCGATAATGATGTTGGTGATGATGATGATGTTGATGATTATGGTGTCCCGATGATGATGCTGATGATGATGATGGTGATGATGATGGTGATGCTGATGGTGTCCCGATGATGATAATAATGATAATGACGATGTTGATGATGATGTTGCTCATGATGATGATGGTGCCCCAATGATGATGTTGTTGATGATGTTGATGTCGATAATGATGATGATGCGATGATCATGATGATGATGGTGTCCCGAGGATGATGACGATGTTGATGATAATGTTGATGATGAGAACGATGGTGATCATGATGGTGTCCCGATTATGATGATGATTATGATGATGCTGCTGATGATGATGACGCTGACTTTGTCCCGATGATGATGATGTTGATGATGAGATGGTGATGGTGATGATGATGATGTTGTCCCGATGATGATGCTGACGTTGATGATGATGTTTATGATGATGATGATGATGATGATGATGATGATGATGATGATGACGGTGCCCTCATGATGATGACGATGTTGGTGATGATGTTGATGTTGATGATGATGATGTTGATGATGATGATGATGATGATGATGATGATGATGATTGTGAGCGATTGTGATATCGATGTTGAGATCGATATTGAGACCGAATGTGAGATCGATTGTGTGATCGATTGTGAGATCGATTGTGAGATCAATTGTGAGATCGATCGAATGAGATAGACCGAGTGAGATCGATCGAGTGAGATCGATCGAGTGATATCGATCGAGCGAGACCGATAGTGAGATCGATACTGAGATCGATAGTGAGACCGATCGAGTGAGACGTTGGTTCCCCCCCGAACCTCTTTATCACCCGAAGGGTGGTCGTATAGGTACGGCTATGGGGCTATAGGGTTATAGTGCTATAGGGATATATGCCGATTGGGCTCTTGGGCTATAGGGATATAGGGCTATTGGGCTAGGCACCCCCGGGCACTTCTGGGCACTGTGGCGAGACGGGCGCGACCCAGAGGCGGTCGCTGCTGCGCGTGGCCCAGCGACAGCGACAGATCGAGATCATCGCGCTGGAAATAATCATCGTCATCATGTCTTCGGGGGCGCAGATGGTAGCAGAGGCGCAGGGGCGGGCGCGCGCGCGTGGATGCGCGGCGAAAAAGACAACTGGGCCTGCAACAACAAGCAGCAGAGCGACGGTACGATCAGGATGACGGGCACGAGCTCGGCGGCGTGCCACGCGGGCGCGGTGGATGGGGCTGATGACCGAGGGCAGTGAGGCGAGGCGCGCAAATCAGCATAGCCCCGAGACCACGGCAAGCAAGGTGGCCCCGCTGGCGAAGGTCACGGTGTGCAGCGAGGGGGGGAAGATGAAGCTAGTACTGGCGTTAGGCGGCGAGCAGAACATGGCATCCGCGCTGATCTCGCTGATCCAGGGGGGGGGCGACTACAAGCAGAGAGTAGCCCTGAGGGACCGCCCCGAGAGATTGATCCACACGGGGCTCCAGGAGCTCGACGGTGCGATGTTCGATCGAACTTGGAGGAGATGGCCTTCGAGAGGCCTGAGGCACGATGACGACGACATTTTGAGATACTGAGCAGCAAGCTGTGCCAGGCCGCCCTTAGGGCCAGGAGACCCCCTCTCCTCTTCCGCCCTCGGATGTTAAGCCTCCTTTGTTTTGTTCCCCGCAGCCCTCCCCCGCTCCTCCTCCCCCGAACGAGTTGCGAAGCTTGCGGGGAGATCGTTCGCGGCATTCGGGGCTTCCGAAGAGGCCAGCTTCGGCACGGGGGACTCGCGACATCTCGAGGCGCACCGCATTGGTCAAAGCCCAGAAAAGAGCTCAAGGTTTTCCGAGAGCTGGAGCGCGGCCGACCAGGGCGTGGCTCCACGGTTTTTTTTCGGGTGCATGGCGGCGGCGATTGTGAGCAATTGCGAGCTGCGAGAGGCACGGTCGCGCATCGCAGTTTGTTCAGCTCGGGTGTTGCCCGGTCTGAAAGGCATTCGAGAGCGTGGGACTGACGGCGCCGCCTCCGATGGCTTTTATTCGGTTCTAGCCTCATCATCCTCATCATCGTCATCACCATCGTCACCATCATCACCATCATCAACCGCATCAACATCATCATCAACAACACGGACATGCACATGGACATGGCCATCCCCACCAGCAGCAGCAACAGCATCATCATCATCACCATTAGCATCATCATCATCATTGTCATCCGTATCCGTATCCGTACATTCATTCTCATCATCATCATCCTCCGTCGCGCCCCCATCGTAATCATCATCACCACAACCACCACCATCACCAGCATCATCATCAGCATCATCATAACCATCCTCAGCATTAGCGCCATCATCGTTTTCATCATCATATGAGCATAACCATCATTATCATCATCATCACCATCAGTAGCATCGTTCTCGTCATCATCATCACCGCCACCAGCACCATCACCATTTTCCTCGCACCCTGCTTTCCCTAGGCCCCCACCCTTCTTCGCACGTTCCCGTACTTCCCCATGCCTGTCCCACCCTCCCACCCCTTCTCCTCCCCATCATCGACTCCCTCCCTACCCTTGCTCGTCGCCGTCCAGGTCTTATTCGTCAATAAGAGTCATAGGCTCGCCCGTCTTTCCGTCCCAGCCCGTCCTGCCAGAGTCTTGGACGGGCGGCCCGCGACAGTCTCCGCCGGAGGTGCTCAACATACACACCACATCGGAGGTGCGCTTGGCAGGCAACTGCCTGCTAGGGTCGCGGCCGCTCTTGTGCGCCCCCCCATCCCGCCGGCCTCCCTCAAGAGTGGGCGAGCAGCGGCTTGCAGAAGCGTGCTTTGACGGATAGCTCCGACTGGGACGAACGAAGAACGCTCAACGGCTGACGCGATTCGGGCAAGCAACGAGTAGCAGCAAGAACCGCCCGTGCGCGAGGGAGTCGTCTTCAGGGGAACGATCAATGACATGAACATAATAACTCGGAGGTCCGCGCGGATTTCTCGGATCGGCGCTGGGGCCCCCCTGGCGGCGCCTCCAGCGCCGCCCCTGGCGCGTTCCGCGCGCCAGGGAGGGGGATCTAGCGCTGATCCGAGAAAACCGCGCGGACCTCCTAGTTTTTATGTTTATGTCATCGTTCGTTCCCGTAGTTTTGGAAAGCAAGTGAAGGGCAGAGGGCAGATTCTGAGGAGTATATCCAGCTACCTGCGGCAGGTCCCGCCACTTTGCCAGCCGAGCATGTTGGGTGGCGGCGTTTCGAGGGGGCACGGGAGGGCTGCGCCTGCGACACCTGCTGCCCCCAAGTTTGGGAGAGCCGTGATGGGGATGATGAGGACGAAGATGACGATGCGGATGCGGATGTGGATGAGGATGAGGACGATGAGGATGAGGAAGAGGATGAGGAGGATGGTGGTGTCGGTGGTGATGATGATGACGATGGTGATGATGCTGATGCTGATAATGATGTTGGTGCTGATGCTGCGGTTGTTGCTGCTGCTGATGATTATGTTCATGTTCATGTTCGTGGTGTTGTTGTTGATGATGATGATGGTGGTGGTAATGATGATGATGATGATGATGATGATGTTGATGATGTTGATGATGTTGATGCTGATGATGCTGACGATGATGCTGCTGATGATGACGATGATGCTGCTCATGATGTTGCTGCTGCTGATGGTGATGAAGATGATTGTGGTGGTGATGATGCTGATGATGACGAGGAGGAGGAGGAGGAGGAGGAGGAGGAGGAGGAAGAGTCAGGCCGTCACATATGGCACTTGTCGTCTTCATTTCTTGAGGAGCTCGCATGGAGCTAATTTGAGCCGTCTAGGGGTTTCCTTGGGCTCCTGTAGGGGCAGTCTTGGGGGTCTTTTGTGGCCCTCTTGGGCCGTATTGGGGCCCTCTCGGGCAGCCTTTGGGGCTTTCTTCCGCCATCTTGTGGGCCTCTTGGCCGTATCGGGGGGTGTCCTGGAGCTGTCGTGGGCCGCCTTGGAGCTGCCTTGGATGCCTCTTGGGTCATCGTGGGGTTCCTTGGGCAGTTTTGGGACCCTCTGTGGACCCTCTTCGGGGTCTTTTTGGGGTCGTCCTGGGGCCATCTCGGAGGCTTCTTGAGCCGTCCTGTGCTGACGGAAACCTGAACCAGCGAGAGTACTAACATATGTTGTCAAAACAGCGCAGGGGCAGTCATGATTTGGGTTTTTCCGGACTCTGTTGGGGATCGTCATCTGGCATCTTGGGGCTATCTTGGAGACGTCTTGGGCAATAGTTGTGGCTTTGATCGTTTGCCTCGGCCGTCTTGGAAGCTTGGGGACGCATATCCATAGTGTTTGAACTAGCGGTCGTGGCCTCCGGAGAGCAGACCAATAGTCTTCTGCGAGGGACTTGTTTTACGACCGCGATCCCCATCCTTGCCTCTTCGGGGTCGTCGTCGTTCTCCTCCTTCTCATCTCCGTAATCACGCTTTCACATGTGTGCTTTGCACGCGTCAAGCTGAGGGTGTCCAAGCTTGCCTCGTCGGGTTGCGTTGCCGTGGGGGGAGGAAAGGCGTTCTACCACGTGCCAGCGTGCACGGTGGCAGATGGGGAGAGGAGGGTGAGTAGAAGGAGGGTGGTGGAGGCAGAGGCGAAAGCGGTTGAGGAGTTGCCCCCTTTGCGGATTCGCTTCCGCATCTTTCCGTATTTGTCTTCCATTTTGGTATTGAAGATGGGTCATATTCGGATTCGAGGCCGACGATAATGAGAAAGAGAGAGGGGCAGCGAAAAAGAGAGAGGGAGAAAGCAGAAGAGAGATCGCCGCTGGTTGACTGCAGCGCAGAGAGTGTGAAGCGAACCGCCGTGTCTTGTGCTGTCCTGCCGCGTCAGGTATTTCGATAAGCACTTCAGCGACATCTCTTTTTTGAAGTGCGCCGACGCGCTTCCAGCATCCTCTTTCTTTCTTTCTTTCTCTCTCTCTCTCTCTCTCACCGCTCGATTCGCCCCTTTCCTACGCGCGCCACTGCTCACCCCCTTCTCACCCCTTATCACCCACCCCCTTTCTCTGTCCCCTCTTGTCCCCTGCTCCCCTGAAACTCTCCTTCATTTCCCGCTCTTTCTCTCTCTCTCTCTATTTATCTCTCTCTCTCTCTCTTTCTCTCTTTCCCTTTTTTTTTTTTTCTCTCTCTCTCTCTCTCTCCCTCTCTCTCTCTCTCTCTATATATATATCCCCCTTTCTCTTTCTCCCTCTCTTTCTCTCTCTCTCTCTCTCTTTCTCTCTCTCCCTCGATCCCATGTCCCCCCTAACGGCTCAACAAGCCCCCAGCTAGACCCCACGAGGCCCGAATACGGATCCAGAGGGCCCCGAGCCTGCCCAAGAGGGCCCCAAGACGATCCAACATTGTTTCAAGACAGCCCCGCAGCCCCCCAAAGACATCAGACGCCCCAGGAGGACCCCCAAGAGGCCTCAAGCGGTCAGAGTCATTGAGTTTCCGCGCCAGAAGCAGAAGCGCGCGTCGTCAAACTTCTACTCACGCAGCCCTGTGGTAATCCACAAGTCTACACTCGTGCATGACAGTGTATGTACACATGCTCTTGCGTGTATAGGCCTACAAATTTGCACATATAAGTATACATTAAGTAATTAATAAGTGTATATGTGTGTGTATAATATATATATATATATATATATATATATATATATATATATATATATCGCACCCACCCCATGTCATTTCGCATGCCCGATCTTGGCGCTCCTCTGTGAGCGCCGCTGTGTCCTTGAGCGGAGTATGAGCGTGCGTTGCATCGTCGATTGCCCCAGCGTTCTGTATCGAGAGATGCAGTGTCAAGTACGTATGGGCCTTCGTGGGCCCTGGAAACAACAGGGCCGTTTTTTTACCGGTTCTGTTTTGCCGTTTTTTGCCGGTTCCGACGCCGTTGTTTTACTGGTTTCGTCGCTGTTTCTTTACCGGTTCCAGCTCCGGTTCCAATCTTGGAGCGGTTTGTTTGCCGTTTCCGGTCGCCTTTTGTTGCCGTTTCCATTTTCGAGAGACGTTTCTTCGGAAACGGTAAAAAACGGCCTTGCCGTTTCCGGGGCCCACTAAGGTATGGGCAGTTTGAGAGTGTAGAGCCAGATTCGTCGCTAAAGTTATGGTTGCGGTTATTCTTGTGAGGCGAACGTGATCCAGCACCGTTTGTGCTTTGCCGTAGTGGGGCCCCGCTCAATGGCATGCGCGCGTCTCTCGAAAGATGCTCGTGTCTCACGTGGAAGCCTAGCGGCAGTGTTGCGTTCTTTTGGTTTGGTGCAAGTCCGCAGGGCCTTCCTTCGCGTGTTTGGCCATGGCGCTTACAAGGGTTGCGTTTGTCCCCCCGCGGGTTTGTTGGACACCGTTTCTTGCTTGCCGCATGCTGCGGCTCATAGCAATCGGAATGACGATTCGTAGACAAGCTCGCAGTTTAAATCTGAGAGTGGCCGTACTTAGATCTGATGTATGGTTCTTGCCGGCTGCTGTGGGAGAAGCATGAAAATGATCCCCTGGCGTCCCACAGGATAATTTTGATGCTTCAATATGTTCACAAGCTCGGCTCCGACAGAGCGCCGACATGCATGTGTCATCTCAGTAGGATGTTATTCGGATTCGTGGTTCCAGCTGGCCTGAAATGCAGCCATTGCTACAGTCACGTTCGCCACAATCACACGTTCGGTGTGTCCGACTGGTCGCGCCCGAGCAGAGTTTTGCAATACGTATTTTGCATTCGTGTTTGATTTCGGCACTCAGCGAAATTCCAAACTCCCGGCCCAGAGGTGTAATCGCAGACCAGAATGAAGAGGTTCGTGTAGATGAGAATCTCGGGGGCAGAGCCACGCAATGCTTGCGATTTGTTTGGTTACCGCTCGAATGTGCTGAGATGATCGGCCTACAGTCGGACTCAGTCGATCACTGCATGACTCTGGCTTCTGGTTGGGGGTGCGGTGGGGCAACGTGTGAGACACAGCGTGGACGGCTCAAGCGGGTGTGAGACACGACGTGCACGGCTCAAGCGGTTTCGCACGTCGGGGCCGTTTTGATGCAATGTTGGACCGTCTTGGGTCCCTCGGGCCGCCCTCTGTGGGGCCGCTCCTGGAGGCTTTCCGGGCCCTCTCTTGAGCCGTCTGGCGGCGTCCTCGTTGGCGAGTGGCGAGTCCTGGGCTACGTCCACGTACTCGTGGACTACGTCCACGTGGGTATCAAGACTGACAGCAGTTCCTGCCCATTCTGGGCAGAACTCGTTGCCGGCGTCGCGGAGGACGAGACAGAGAATCGCGTGCCCAGTAACGGCCGCCGTCGATTTGGGACGCCATGTGCTGCTGGGCATCGCTTCCATTTTTTTCCTTTACCCACCCCCGGCGTGCTAAAGAGATCACGGGACCGACAGTCCCCAAGTTCTCTCGTATGTGCGAATATCGTGCTATGTTGTTTGTCTTGCGCCGCGCCACCCAGAGCAGACAGCAGGAAGGTGGCATTTTTGGAGAAATTACAGGAAGCAGGAGGCGGGACGAGGCAGCGACGAGAAAGAGGGAGAGACAAGAGGCACCCGCAAGACGTTAGCCTATCTGGCAGGGCCCCTACCAGCCAGGCGTCCCCCCAGGGGTCCCGCGGACCTTTCGCGCCCGAAGTGCCAGCTTGAATTGTAGAATCGCAGATCAGAAGGAATGTGTATACAGACGGGGCGCGTGAGAAGGAACCCTTTTCGTTTGGGAGGAGCTCAGTGTTTCTTAGTTGTTTTACAGTATGCCTTAGGTATTCCTTAGGTGTTTGATGGGAGATCGAAGTTGAACTTATGGAACAAAAAGGGGCCTCGTTCCTTATCTGGGGTTCCTTAGGTCAACGCCCCGACTGTATTCATGTACAAACAGAGCATGCGCACACATACAGCGTCGGAGTTCCGCGCGGATTTCCAGATCGGCGCCGGGCCCCTTGGCGGCGCCTTTGGCGCCATCCTGGGCGGGCTCCGCGCGCCACGGAGGGGAGCTCAGCGCCGACCCAAGAAAACCGCGCGGACCTCTCAAAGTATATGTTGATGTCGTGTTGTGTCCCTTCGGGTAAAGAGGAGGTGGAAGACGATGAACACATGAGAGGTTCGAACAAAGGAAAACGCCATAAACATAAACTTGTGGCGCTCCGCGCGGATTTCTTGGATCCGCGCTGGGCCCCCAAGCGGCGCCTCCGGCGCCGCCCCTGGCGCGCTCCGCGCGCCAGGGAGGGGGCCCAGCGCACATCCGAGAAATCCGCGCGGACCTCCGAGTTGCTGTGTTCATGCCATTGTCCGTTCCCCTTATCCGTAAGGGCTTCGCCCCCTGCCGCCGGCCCCCTCTCTCGGAGAATGGGCCATGGAAGAGCTAAGTCATGAGGCCTTGGCGCTGTCGTGAAGCAGTATCGAAACTTCATGCGAAGCCGAGTCGCAATCAGCAAAACCAACTGATCACAAGAGGGGTTACCACACCTGGCGATTGGTAAGACGTGTATGGTTTAAGGGCTTGGTTACCACACCTTGCGATTAAAGGGCCGAGGGAGTTCTCGCAGTTTGGGTTACCACGCCTTGCGATGGATGTGCGTGATGGGTTCGAATTTCAGAAATGTGGCAAATCCCCTGTGTTTTTGGACCCTGACCCCGCGGATCTGCGTGAGGGGTGGCACCGAATTTCAGAAATGTGGCAAATCCCTGTGTTTTTGGACCCTGACCCCGCGGATCTGCGTGAGGGGTGGCACCGAATTTCAGAAATGTGGCAAATCCCATGTGTTTTTGGACCCTGACCCCGCGGATCTGCGTGAGGGGTGGCACCGAATTTCAGAAATGTGGCAAATCCCATGTGTTTTTGGACCCTGACCCCGCGGATCTGCGTGAGGGGTGGCACCGAATTTCAGAAATGTGGCAAATCCCATGTGTTTTTGGACCCTGACCCCGCGGATCTGCGTGAGGGGTGGCACCGAATTTCAGAAATGTGGCAAATCCCATGTGTTTTTGGACCCTGACCCCGCGGATCTGCGTGAGGGGTGGCACCGAATTTCAGAAATGTGGCAAATCCCATGTGTTTTTGGACCCTGACCCCGCGGATCTGCGTGAGGGGTGTCGATTTCGAGCCCCCCCAGCAATTCAGACAACGCGCCCAGGGGACGCTAAAAAATCCTGTTTGGGCCTCCCCCCCCCTCGCGCGGTCAATCAACTAGTTACAGTAACCAGCAAGAAGTCAACTAGTTACAGCAACCAGCAAGAAGCAGAACTGTAACACTGGAAACTAAAAACTACAACTGAGGAAACTGCGAATCACGCGCCTACCCCACAAGGGGGCCGGCGGATTAAGGAGTGAGGGATGAAGCGTGGATTGGGCAAAGGACGCAAGAGGTGTTCGCATCGTGCAAACGAGGCTGGGTGACCGCCACGAGCGTCTTGCTTGTCGCCCCTTCTGGGCAGAGTGACCGTACGCCCGCAGCAGGCTCATGAAGGGTCTGATAACGCAGGACAGCGCTGCCTCGCCATCTCTCCTGCCCGCTGCTGAACACTTGCACCGTGCATGTACATCTTGCGTCCTTCCGTCGGCTTCTATTTTGGGTGATGGCGACCAGTTGTGAGCACACGGTAAGTGATCGACGTCTTGCTTCCCTGACGTGGCATTGTGTTCGCCTTTGTGCAGTGTGCTGATAATTTGCCTTCCAGTCGCCTTGTTCACTTATCATGAGCGGAGCGTGGAGAGACTGCTTTGCTTGGTCCCCCCCAACTATCGCTCTCCCATTTAGCAACGCCCGACACATGTGGCCAGCTCTCGGCGGCGCGCACAAGGAGGTGGCGTCAGGGGCGAGTCCTTCTAAGAAGCCCAGGGGGTTCTTAGAAGGTAGGGGCCTTCTTGGAAGGCCCCTGCAGGGCTTCATAGAAGACGTCTTAGAAGCCTCTGGGCGTTTCTAGAAAGGCCCGTACTTTCTACTCCAAGAAGCCCCCGGGCTTCTCGGAAGATCTGCGCCGCCAAGGCTTGGGATGCGGCGGTGCCCGGCCCCATCGCGCCGTGGACGTTTTCGGCCCTTGGGGCCCTCACCGGGCCCCAGCACCGTCACAAAACTATGCGGGATGAAGGACGGGTTCCTGAGACGGGTTCCAGGCATCGGGGGCCACGTCGTGAACAGAAATGCAACGTCGAGAGTCTGGGGTCGGGGCGGCCATGGCCGGCCCGGTCAGATCGCAGACCCCGGCCGCCAGGCTTTTGGGACGCCGCGCAACCACCCCAAGAGCAAGCCGTTTCACGACCACATCATGTGTTTCTATTGGTTGGACCGGAAGATTTGGCTCTTTCCCTCTGTCTCTCTATCTTTTTTTTCCCCGTTATTTTTCCTTCATCTTCTCCGTCTCTTTTGTTGCAGCGATTTGTGTCGAGGTGCCAGCATGTTTTGACTTCGCATCTCGCCAGTGCAATAGCACATTGTCAAGATGATCTATGCCGCTTTCGGCTAATGATGGCCGCGTCCAGCAGAATATTTGAATCATGATGTCTGCATGCGTATACACATATATATACACATATATATATATATATATATATGTGTTCATGTCTGTGTGTTTGTATTTGTACCTGCATGTGTTTAGGTATATGTATACATGTATGCATGCATGCATGCATGCATGCATGTATGTATGTATGTATGTGTTAGAATATGGATGTATGTGTGGATTGTGTACGCTTATGGCTGGGTGCATACATACCCGTGTGGTTGTTTGCATTTACACATGCAAATGTATGTATACATACATACATACATACATACATACATATATACATATATATATATATGTCTGTCTGTCTGTCTGTCTGTCGGTCTGTCAGTCTGTCTGTCTGTACATATGTGTGTACACACAGACAAGGGAGATCCCAGCTGGGGGCCCGGGCCAGCCCCTCCATTGTCTTAAATCGGGCTTGTATCTCTACTTGAGGAATATTCAAAAATAGTTCAAGAATACATCGGCGCTACGCAAGTTTTGACCCGTTTTGTGTTTTCAGCTAAACAGCGCCTGAGCATCACATTGGTTATGAACACCACGACGGCCGTGAGCATCACTCCAAAGCCTGAGAGCACCACAGAACCTATGAGCAGCCGAGCGCCGATAATCACCTTGACGCTAGCACCCCCGTGCCTACGATGACAGACCAAATGAGGAGAGGAGAGGAGCCGAGAATGTGACCACAAGCGGAACTAGTCAAAATGAGTCGTGCCTTTTCTCTTGGATTCGGTCTCCGGGTTGTCGCAACAAAAAAAAACACGATTTTTCAGAAAAGGCTGGAGCCCGGAAAACTAATGGAAAACATATTGGTTTTCCAATAGGAAATGGGGTAGATCAGGCGGCCCAAGCAGTAGCAGCCCAAACGGGCGGATGAGTCGTGCTTTACCTCTTGGATTCGGCCTCCGGGCTGGGGTCGCAACAATTATCCTGGCGAAGGACCCAACCATGTGCAGTTGTGAATATCGCATTGCGGGTGCCGCTTTCGGTGGAGCTCACTGTGGTGCCACGAAACGCTGTGCTGGGTGGGGGTGGCGCATGCGGGCGGCACCATTGGGGCCTTCGGTGGAGCTCCCTGTGGGGCCACGAAACGCTGTAATGGGCGGGGGTGACGCATGCGGGCGGCACCACTGGGGCCGTCGGTGGAGCTCCCTGTGGGGCCACGAAACGCTGTGCTGGGTGGGCGTGGCGCATGCGGGCGGCACCACTGGGGCCTTCGGTGGAGCTCCCTGTGGGGCCACGAAATGCTGTGCTGGGGTGGGGGTGACGCATGCGGGCGGCAGCACTGGGGCCTTCGGTGGAGGTCCCTGTGGGGCCACGAAACGCTGTGTTTGGTGGAGGTGCCGAAATGGGTGTGCGGGACGCATGCGAGCGGTGGCACTGGGGCCTTCGGTGGAGCTCCCTATGGGGCCACGAAACGTGTAAGGGGTGTGCCGAAATGGGTGTGGCTGACGCATGCGGGCTGGGGCCACGAAACGTGTGAGGGGTGTGCCGAATTGGATGTGGCTGACGCATGCGGGCGGCGGCACTGCGGCCTTCGGTGGAGCTCCCTATGGGGCCACGAAAGCGTGTGAGGGGTGTGCCGAACTGACGCATGCGGGCGGCAGCACTGGGGCCTTCGGTGGAGCTCCCTATGGGGCCACGAAACGTGTGAGGGGTGTGCCGAATGGGTGTGGCTGACGCATGCGGGCGGCGGCATTGGGGCCTTCGGTGGAGCTCCCTATGGGGCCACGAAACGTGTGAGGGGTGTGCCGAATGGGTGTGGCTGACGCATGCGGGCGGCGGCACTGGGCCTTGGAGGTGGAGGGGTCCCTATGGGGGGCACTGGGGCCTCGGTGGAGCTCCTAACGTGTGAGGGGTGTGCCTGGGTGTGGCTGACGCATGCTGGGGGTGGCTCCCTATGGGCCACGAAACGTGTGAGGGGTGTGCCGGGGTGTGGCTGACGCATGCGGGCGGCAGCACTGGGGCCTTCGGTGGAGCTCCCTATGGGGCCACGAAAGCGTGTGAGGGGTGTGCCGAATTGGGTGTGGCTGACGCATGCGGGCGGCGGCACTGGGGCCTTCGGTGGAGCTCCCTATGGGGCCACGAAACGTGTGAGGGGTGTGCCGGCGGGCGGCAGCACTGGGGCCTTCGGTGGAGCTCCCTATGGGGCCACGAAACGTGTGAGGGGTGTGCCGAATTGGGTGTGGCTGACGCATGCGGGCGGCAGCACTGGGGCCTTCGGTGGAGCTCCCTATGGGGCCACGAAACGTGTGAGGGGTGTGCCGAATTGGGTGTGGCTGACGCATGCGGGCGGCAGCACTGGGGCCTTCGGTGGAGCTCCCTATGGGGCCACGAAAGCGTGTGAGGGGTGTGCCGAATTGGGTGTGGCTGACGCATGCGGGCGGCGGCACTGGGGCCTTCGGTGGAGCTCCCTATGGGGCCACGAAACGTGTGAGGGGTATGCCGAATTGGGTGTGGCTGACGCATGCGGGCGGCAGCACTGGGGCCTTCGGTGGAGCTCCCTATGGGGCCACGAAACGTGTGAGAGGTGTGACGATGATGGTGATGATGACGATGATGGTGGGTGATGACGATGATGATGATGATGGTGATGATGATGATGATGACGATGATGCTGATGACGACGATGATGATGATGATGATGATGATGATGATGATGATGATGATGATGATGATGATGATGATGATGCTGCTGATGGGAGGAGGGAGGAGGGGGAAGAGGAGGAGAGGAGGAGGAGAACGCGGGGACCGTTTCTTCAAAACGAGGACCCAACACCACAGGATGGTTGGGAACAAAAAAACACGATTTTGCAGAAAAGGCCAGAACCCGGAAAACGATTGGAAAACATCTTGGTTTTCCAATAGGAAATGGGGTAGATCAGGCGGCCCAAGCAGTAGCAGCCCAAACGGGCGGATGAGTCGTGCTTTACCTCTTGGATTCGGCCTCCGGGCTGGGGTCGCGACAACAAAAAAACACGATTTTGCAGAAAAGGTCGAAACCCGGAAAACGATTGGAAAACATATTGGTTTTCCACCAGGAAATGGGGTAGATCAGGCGGCCCAAGCGGAAGCAGGCCAAACGAGCGGGTCCTTTTCAAAAATGTGCTTGTTTGGGGGTGACAGCAGTATCTCCCCCCAAAGGGTCCCCCCCTTGAAGGGGGGGGCGGGTCTCCCCCCGGCACGTCCCCCCCTCCGGAAGGGGGCCAGCGCCGCACCGGGGGCCTCTCCGGGCGCCACCCCAGAGAGCGGTCGGCCAGACCGAGACATTGGCCGGCGGTGAGGCGAGAACTAAGGAGTGGCCGGCATTCGGGCGAGAGCGCATGTAAACGACGTAACCGCCGTCGTCGTCGTCGTCGTCGTCGTCGTCGTCGTCGTAGTGGTCGTGGTCGTGGTCGCGGTTCTGATCGTAGTCTTGATTGAGGAAGTCCTGGGCGGAAGCGAAATTTCGAAATCGAACCCGAAGGTTTCGAATTCTGTTTTGGAGGTAGTCCTGGGCGGGAGCGCCATTTCGAGTTCGAACGGAACAAGTCCGAACCTCATTTTGCAGGAATTCCTGCGCGGGAGCGCCATTTCGAAATCGAGGCAGAAAGGTTTCGACTTCTATTTTTGCAGGAAGTCCCGCGCGGGAGCGCCATTTCGAAATCGAAGCAGAAAGGTTTCGAATTCCATTTTTGCGGAAGTCCTAGGCGGGAGCGCAATTTCGAAATCTAACCCGAAAGTCTCGAAATCGTTCGAACTCGTTTTTTTTTCGAGAAGTATCAAGCGAAACCGCCGTTTCGAAATGGCCACACCGCTTGACCTTTCAAATTTTAAAAGCCCTGACCCGAAAACTCGAAAATGCAGCTCTCGCTTAGGACGCCCTCCCTAAAACAAGCTCGACTGGATTTCGAAACCCTCGGGCTCGATTTCGAAATGCAGCTCTCGCCTAGGACTTCCTCCCCAAAGCGAGCTCCACTGGATTTCGAAACCCGCGGGCTCGATTTCGAAAGGGCGGTGCCGCCCGAGACTGGAGCGAAAAATGCTTCAACCTCACATTGTACTGGGGCCCCGCGGCCCAACGGGCCCACTGCCAACGTTGTACTGGGGCCCCGTCGCCTAACGGGAGGCGTTGGATTTTGGCCGAACTTTCGTCGCGGCGAAGTAGTGCGGAGATCATTTGTTGATGACTTTTTCACTTTGTGGGAGTATTTTTTGAGTTTTGTTACTTTTCGCCCAATATCGGCCTGTAGTGGGGACGTGCCCGACCTGACCCTTTTCCCTTCTCCCCAGGACACTCCCTGGGCGACCCCTGGAGGTTCCAGAAAGCCCGAGAATCTTCCAAGATCGCCCCAGATAGTCTGCGATTGGCCCTCAAGTCCCCCCTAAGCGCCCCGCGAAAGTTCCAAGACGGCCCCAGATGACACCGCGACAGCCCCAAGGCGCCCCAAGACGCTCCAGGAGGCCTCCAAGCGGCCCCCCAAGAGGGCCCCAAGAAGCAAACACCGTCCCATTCCTTTCGGGAAACTTTATATTTTTAGCATAGTCGCCTCGTGTGCTTTCACAGCGTCCACGACGGCCGAAGAGGCTCCCAAGACGGGCCCCCACGAGAGCGCCAGAACGGCCCAAGAAGGGCCCAAGACGGCCCAGGAGGCCCCAAGATGACCCAAGAGCCCCAGGACAGGCCCAAGAGGGGTCCCAGAGAGGGAAAATCAAGTCCAAATTTCGAGCCTTGGCCCTAAGAGGCCACCAGGAGGCCCCAAGAGGCTCCCAAAGGCCCCAAGAGGTCCCAAAAGGATCCCCAAGAGTCCTCCAGAAGGCCCCAGGAGGCCCCCAGGAAACCCCCAAGAGACCCCCAAGAGGCCCCAAACGGGCCTATGAGAGACTTCGCAAGAATCTTCAATATGCATCTACGAGACGCCTCTAGTCCACAACCTGGGCCCGTTCCTGGGGCGGCTCCTGATCGGCACAGGTTTTGTGTTTTTGTCCGCATGTCTGCGTATGTACGGACGCGCGTATGTATATACGCATGCACGATTGTATGTCTGTGCTCGTGTGTGTATGCACGTAGTAGACAGAGACAGACAGACAGAGCGGTCTGCCGACCGGCCACATGGGCCGGGCCCTCTGCGGCGCCAGAGAACGGCGCCGGGGCAGACCGAGCGGAAAATGGCATGGCATGACAGACTGAAGCAGTTGCCTGCTAAGCAGGAGAGGAGGAGGAAGAGGGGGAGGAGGAGGGAGGGAGGGGGGCACCCATCTGTCGCGAGGTCCGCCATTCCTCTTAGCAGGGTGCAGGTAGCCCGCACCCGCCGCGGCCGCGAGCGAGGGTGACCGAGGACGTGTCCGCCTGCGGCCACGTGCGAGGAGGGAGGGAGGGGGGGGGAAGAAGAGGGCGCCTCACATGTCAGACCACCGCTTGCAGGGTCGCCCCGTGCGCCTGGTGGGAAAAGGTTCGGAACCACGGCGTCCAGCGCATGAGCTTTCGGTTCCACTTTTCGTTGCCGTCGCTGTCGCTGCGAAACATAAAGTCTGCCTTTCGTGATTGCTGGATGTCAACCCAATCACGTAAACCGCGCCCTTTTGCCATGCGCACGCAAAGCCTAGTCGATCTTTTGATGTAGGGCACCCACATTTCATCGTGCTTCCTTGGAATCTGGAAAATATTCCTCATCATCTGTCTCCATGTTGATCGGAGTACCCTGTGTGTCTTGGCCCAGACCGTCCAGCAAGAACTGCCATAGAGCGCCGTTGATGTCACGACAGACTCGAACAACTTCAATCTAGCTGACAAGGGGTACCTTTTGGAGCACAAGGCATGCTTGAATTTAGCAAAAGATTTCCATGCCGAGGACATTCGACGCGTGAGTTCAGCTTCATGAAAATGTGCAAGGTTCACCACCCGTCCGAGATACTTCTCTGATCCCCCTGGTAAGATAATCTGTACTTCAGAATCGCCGACAAAAGTGAAAATCTCTTCCGCGCGCGCACTGTTCTTCAGTATTTTGGTCTTCCCCAAGTGCAACCGCAATCCGTACCGAGCAGTGTGGGTTCTCAAGTGATCTAGCATTTTCGCAGCGTCCCTCTTGCTTTGCGCGAAGAGCAATACATCGTCGGCAAACCGAAAATTTGTAAGAGGCTCGTTCGGGTCGTCGACAACAAACCCATAGTATTGCCCTGTTCGTCTACTGTTCAGGTGGCGCCACTTGCTCTTGAGCAATTTGAATCAATATTCCATTCTTGCTATAAACAGAAGAGCGCTGATTGGGTCACCTTGTTTTACTCTTGCCAAGCAAAATGAGCGAGACTCCGCCCATGCAATCATTGATGCTGTCCACGGTACATTTTTTTTTTGAGAAGCGAGATGTACGGCTCTTCTACAGCGAATTCCCTCAACACATCCCACAAGGCGTCGTGCTCTACGGTGTCGAAGGCTTTCTCGAAGTCCGCCAAGCCAAGCCAAAAATCTTGCTGCCACTCGTCACATTTTTCCACTATGAGCGTCCATGCGTGTATGGTCCTCCATCGAGAAGCCCGGGCGGTAGGCTGCCTGGTCTGGCGACTGGTGTGCGAGCAGCTTCGATTGCAAGCGATTGCACACCATGCGGCTGAAAAGCTTGTACAACATCGGGAGGATGGCGATTGGGCGATAATTCTTGGCAGTTCGGGGTCTCCTTTTTTGAATAGAACGACCAATATTGTATGTCTCCATGACTTCGGCGGCTCCCGGTCCGGCTTGGTCACCTCGTTGAAGAGCATCAAAATACAATTGCGCATGTTCGGGCTGCTTTGTTTCAACATTTCGGCAACTATGCCTGCTGCGTCTCTGCGTTTGCCGTTTTTTTTTGTGTTTTTTTTTTTTCATATTTTCAAAGCATTCGTCAGCTCCTCCGACGTGAAACTCTGCACGTCGCCTCCTGGTAGTCTGTCCGGCACGCTGTCTTGCCCAGCACTTGTATAAAGCTCCTCGTAAAACGACACAAACATTTTTGCCACGTCTTCTGCTTTCCTCGGGGGTGCCGAATCTATCGACAATATTGGCAACGTGGTGCCGTTTCTTGTTGCCGCTCGGATTTGCGATCTCTTTGATGCCTTTGAAATCATGTAAAACACGATCAATACGCAAGGCCCTCTGGCTCTTCATCTTTCGCAAGATTACCTTCTTGATCTCGTTGCTAATCGATTTCCGCCGTGCTCTTTGCGTGTCCCGTGGGACGCCGGGAAGATGTCGTAGTTGCCGTCTCTCCTGTACGAGTTGGCGAATCTGGTGGTCCTCAGGAGCATCAGTGGCATGTTTTTTTCGCCGGCGGGCTTGCTGTTATGACAGCTGCGGACAGATCCTCTTCAATCCTGGCCGAAGCTGCATCGAGATCGTGAGTAATGAATGGTCGTTCTTTCAACTGGCGGTCCAGAGTCTCTCGGAATGTGTTTTTCTCCACCCCTGGCCCCCACGAAGGCCTCGCAGAGTGAGGTTTTCGACGAGCACTAGCGCGCACAACCAAACTTATAATAATGGGTCGATGGTCGGATCCAGTATCGATGTCGGGAATCACCTTGCACTTCTTCACGTCGGCCTGTTTCTTGGCCGGAATAATAATGAAGTCAAGCTGCTTCTTGTTTATGCCATTTCCATTCGTCCATAATTTCTCGTGCCCGCCTGCGCTGAATGCGTTAGCGAGCCGTAAACCATTAAATAAACACCAATGTATCAACATATCTCCCCGCCAATTTCGTTTCCCGATCCGGTTTGATCCGAAAACTTCACGTGCGTCTTCATCGCGATTGTGGTCTAGGCCTGGGCCAACCTCGGCATTGAAGTCCCCAGCAATAATGAAATCCCCAGGGGCACCCAATAGTGAATCCAACATGTTGTAAACAGCGTCTACATGTATATCTGCGTACTTACGGTGAGGCATATAAACACCTATGATGCTGAATATCGAGCCGTGCATGTTTATGGTCATCATGGATGACGTATAACGCCATCTCCGGTGCAATAGGAACCCAACCCCATTGGAGCCCTTGGTGCCTCCGCTGCCGAACCATGTGTGCTTGCCCTTTGTTGAAAAGATTTCTTCCTTGGGGTCTCTCCAGGTCTCCGTGAAAACGATAGCGTCCCAACGTGCCTTCCCAATCTCGGCCGTGATAGCCCAAACCGCGAGTCGAAATCCATGAAAGAGTGGATGTTGTACGTGAGGAGGTTGAAAGTGATGGGCTTTAACAAGGACTGTGAAGCAGGAGTCCTTGGAAGAGCTTGTGAAACAGAAGATAGTGAATCAAGAGTTGGTGAAACAGTTGTCGGCGTAGCGGGAGTCCTCGAAGATCGAGCTGATGATGTACGGGGTCCTGAGGGATGAGCAAGGTTGGTTCCTGCGGGTGTTACACGAAAGCCTACGGCTTGAAGCGGGACGTCTCCATCAATCGAAGCATATTTTCTTCGACCACCCCCTCCAGAGAAAGATAAACCAATGCCTTCCGAAGGTGATGTTTGTCTCAAAACTGTGTCTGGTATTGGGGCGCCTGTGCGCCTCCTTGGGGCGCCTCTCTGGCGTCACTCGCTGTCCGTAGTTGGGTCAGGGTACTGCTTCGCTTTCCAACGTTGCATGGATGACTTCACATCTGCCTCGACTGACTTACCTACTGCCGTGGTGCACCACACGCCAGATTCATTGTACCATGCCACTTTCCTCCCCCTTACCGCAACCAACGACTTATCCCACCAAATCCTGACATCTCCCTCCTTAAATTTGGAATCAGGGTTGTGTAATAGGTGATGTTTTGTGTAACCCATCCTCTTTTCCTTCTCCTGCTCGTCCTTCGTGAGGTTATTCTTGAAGAATATGTCTCCGATAATTTCCTTGTTGCTTGGGTCCTTCACCTTTTGTCGAACTTTATCTTATCCGACTTGCTTTGGAACGCGATGATACCCATCTTGGACGGGTCGGTGGGTGCCTCAACCTTCACGTAGGAGTCCTGTCCTATAAGATATTTGAGGATCGTTTCGATGTCCTTCACGATGTCTTTTGCTGCTTTTTTTCGTGCGGCAAAACCGAGTGCGACCACTTGCCGAGAACGTTCCCCTTCGTAGCCACATTCCCAGATCCATGTGTTTCCGCTCATTTGTCACCTCCTTCATCCTTTCGTTGACCTTCTCCTCAATTACGTCCCGAATCTTAGTTTCGATGAGCTGCACGGTCTGCTCTTTGCTCAGGTACACGTCGTCGAGGTCGTTCCGGATCCCTTCCACCTCCATCTCGATCTCCTCCATTTTCTCCTGCACATCCTCCGCGGCCCTCCTGGCGTCCTGTGCCTCGATCCGCACTTGATCGATCATGTCTTTGACGCTGTTCACCTCGGCCTTTAGTTCCCGAGTCAGTGCATTGAGCTTTCTGTTCTGACGTTGTTCGTATTGTTGAAACCAAGCTGGTGCCTCGTACAATTCTGAGTTGTTCATACCACCTTTCCCACCTCCCGCACCTCCTGATACTAACTCCACTTCCGAATCCTCCCCATCGCCGGTAGTCGTGTCCATGAGTTCCTTCATGATATCCTTACGGCCCTCCTTCTTGTCCGGTGTAGAACCTGTTGCAGACCCAGCTCGCTTAGCCATGTTCCCAACTGCCCTGCACGCGCCAGGTAAACAGAACAGAAGAGTAATAATCGGTCGGTGATGTGACAGTTAGCTAAAGAAAGTAGTTCAATAGCTTGAGCCAAAATGACTAGTAGTAGTTCGGTATGCATACAGCAGAGAAGAGGAATCACTCGGCCCGGCGAAGGGCCCGCCCCTGTGCTGTCGCGTGCAGCGCAGGGCGCGGCTCTCTCTTCAAACCGCTGCGCGACGCCGGGTATAGTGGACAGAGGGTCGCTGCGGAGATAGCGCGCGTAGGCACGCTAAGCTCCCTGTGGGACGCCATCCGCCTGAAGGGGGTGGCCGCCGCGCGAGCGCGCCCACTGAGGCCGTAGGTGGAGCGCCTTTGTGGAGCGCGATCCGTGTGTGGCGGCGCCGACGGGCGTGAGGACGCCATGCGAAATTGCCCATGGGCGCCATAGACGGAGATCCTTACGGGGAACGATCCGCGTCAGGGGTGTGCCGAAATATGCGGAGGGACGCTTTGCGACCCCTCCTATTGGAGCCGTCGGTGGAGCTCCCCATAGGGTTCGATCCGTATGAGGGGTGTGCCGACATGAGCGTGAAAACACCATGGGAACCTTCCCTCAGGGACCGTAGGTGGAGCTCCCATTGGGCCACGATTCCTGCCATGGCGGTGGATAACAGCTGCCCATCTGTTCCCGGATACCTCTCTGGGAACATCCAGGCAGAGGAGAAAAAGGAGGAGGAGAAGGAGGGAGGAAGAGGAGTAGCTGCAAACGGAGGAGAGGGAGAGGAGCAGGACATTGGACAGAAGGAAAAGGCGGAGAAGGATGAGGAAAAGCAGGAGGAAGAGGAGGAGGAGGACGAAGAGGAGCGAAAATGGAGAAACGAGGAGGAGGGAATGAGGAGGGAGAGCAGGAGCAGGAGCAGGAGGACGAGGAGGAGGAGGAGGACGAGGAGGAGGAGGAGGAGGAGGAGTAGAAGAAGAAGGACGATGACGAGGGAGGGGGGCGGGCAGGGGTCCGAGGCGGATGGAGACTATGCAACCCCCATATATAGCGGACTTCGCAATGCCGCCGACCAGACGAGCGAAGGCGAGATCCGCAAAACGTGGCGCAGCTGTGACTAGAACCTAAGCGCGCGAAACGCTCGCGTGGTTCTAGTATCTTTCTTTCTCTCTCTCTCTCTCTCTCTCTCTCTCTATATATATATATATATATTAGCCAGTGTGGACCCCGAACGCTGTGTCTCTAGCAACATATGCTGTGCAACAGATATGATACAACCTATGCGGTACAATTCACTTTGGCTGTCTTGAAGCTGTCCTCTCCACTTCTCGTGCAAACATCCCACCCTCCCAACCGCAACTTTGTCGCAAGTTCTCTTAAGACCGTGTTGGTAGGTACCAAATGGCACTTGGCATCGACACCGACGCCGACGACGACAGCGACGACGACGACGCCGACGACGACGACGACGACACCAACGACGACTCCGACGACGTCGACGACGACCACGACAACGACGACGACGACAACGACGACACCGACGACGACGACGACGACAGCGACGCCGACGACGACGCCCACGACCACGACGACGATGATGACGACGACGCCGACGACGACGACGGACGACGACGACGACGACGACGTCGACGACGACGACGGCGACGCCAACGAACACGACGACGAGTGAGGGAGGACGACGACGCCGACGCCGACGACAACGACGAGGGAGGAGGGAGGACGCCGACGACGCGAATGTCGAAGAAGGAGGGAGGACGGCGACGCCGACGACGACAACGACGAGGGAGGAGTGAAGACGACGACGACGCCGAAGACGACGGCGACGAAATAGTAGGGACGACGGCGAGACGCCGACGACGGACGACGACGACGAGGGCGGAGAAAGGACGACCACGGCGACAACGACGACGGAAGCGACGACGACGCTGACGACGACGACGACGAGGAAAGACAGAGGACGACGACGGCGACGACGACGACGAGTGAGGAGGGAGGACGGCGACGACGACGACGACGAGGCAAGAGCGCGCGCGCACGCTTTTGTCGAACATCCGTGTTATGAAACCTGTTGTTTTTGTATGTTTTTTGGACAAGGTTTTGTTTTTCTTCCGAATCCGAAGGTTTTTGAAGGATTTCGGCGTTCGCGCGCGACGACGCGCGCGTCTGCACTTCGTCCCGTTTTTTGCAGAGGACTCTCGCGACGGCACGCGCGCAAGGGCGTTCGAAAGATTTCGACGTGCGCGCGCGAAGCCCGTTTTGTAGCATTGCTTGAAAATCTTAAGAAACCTATGGTTTTCTTAAGATTTCGCAAGGGCGCGCGCGTAAGCTTTTTTAGAACATCAGTGTTGCGACACCATGTTTTTATGTTTTTTGGTTGAAGCTCGATTTTGAAATCCTTCTGAAACCAAAGGCTGTTGAATGATTTCGGCATGCGCTCGCGCGACGACGCGCGTGTGTACACTTAGCCTCGTTACTTGCAAGGGGTTCTTGGAAACTTATGATTTTTGATAATCGAGAGCGCGCGCATAGTATCTGTTGCAGAGGATGGCGGGAGGGAGTGATACCGGCTTGGCTGGGATAGTACGAGTCTATATTTAGTTAGCATGGGCAATGGGGCAGAATCATATGTAATTTGCAATACGAAAAGGGGAACCGTTAACTCGGGGGCGGTAAGTTTTTTATATAGAAAGGAGAGCCGACGTGGTGCAATCCATGTTTTGCAACATATGTGGAGCAGCCTATATGATGCACTCTATGGTGTTCATATTATGTTGTATAGTATGTGTTGTGCAGTCTCTGTTGTGCAATCTACGTGATGCAATATACGTGGTAAGGCCCGTGTTTTGCAATCTATGAAGGGCAACATTTGTAGTGCAATCTGCGTGGTGCAACTTATGTTGTGCAATATTATCTATGGTGCGCGGTCTACGATTACATTATACTTGGTGCAGAATATGTGGCGTATTTAGGAGTGGAAACTTGGAGCTGTGAGCTCCATTGCCCGCGCAATCATCCCACCCACCCACCCGCAACTTGGTTTGCAAAGCTCATGCGGCAGCGATTGCGATGAGTGTTTGGTGCTGGCTGGTGCATCGCTGCGGCCGTGCTAGTACGCGCGTGCTCGCGCACACAGAGGCCAGCTAGTTTGGCGCGACCGACGCGACCGCGGTGGCTCTGACCGCTGGGCATTGCCCAGCGCGTCTCGCAGGCCGCGCTGACGCGCGGGCGCTTCAGTGCGAGTCTGTGACTTGGGCGGTTTGTGACTTGGGCGGGCGCGGTGTCATGGCGACGTCGGCAAACGGTAGACACGATGATAGTAGCGAGAATGGTGGCGAGAATGACGATGATGACGGCAATGCCAATTACGGCGCCAGTTCTGATCACGCCGATAACGATGATGGCGTTCACGCGTCGGCGATGACGGTCAGGAATTTGACTTGCGCGCGCGGCCGCCTCGCGCGAATGGCCCGCATGGTATCATTTGGCAAAAATCGTGCCCCCCCAGCGCGCGCAAGGGCGTTCAAATGATCTCGACAACCGCGCGCGAGAGGCCCGCTTGGTCGCATGTGATCAACACGTTGATAATCCCACGGTTTTCTGGAACATGTGAAATGGCGCGCACATGTTTTTCTTGATAAGCCACGTTGCCGAACCATGCGTTTTTATATGTTTCTGAGGCACTCGATGACGACTTTCTTAGGGGACCTGAGGTTTTTGGAAGGACTCCGGCATGCGCGCGCGACTACGCGCGCGTGCGCACTTCGTCACAGCTGTTGCAAACGATAAACGAGTGCGCCCGCACAGTTGTTGTTGCAATGCATGAAGGGGGTGTCGGTACCGACTACGTTGGGATGGTACGGACTCATCTAACAAGTTAGCGATGGGGCAGAGTCGTATGTGCATTTCACATCCCCTTGGTGGGCGGATCATGTTCAGAGAGGAACATTTGGGCGATGTTATGTAAATTCGCGCATATCTACATAAATACATATATATATATATATATATATAAATATGGGTACAAGGTGGGCCCAAGAGTCAAGAACAATTGATTTACCCTGGGTTGATGTTCGATGTTTCTGGGATTCTCAATTTTCGAGCTTCCGACGCTCCACGACGACCCAAGAGGCTTCCAAGTCCGCTCCAAGACAGCCTAGGAGACCCCACAACCGCCCCGCCCCAAGACGGGCCAAGATGGTCCCAAGACGGCCCCAAAAGGGGCCCAAGACGGCCCAAGAAGAGCCGACCAGACGGCCTTAGTGACGTCACAGTGGCACCAGAAGGCTGCGAGATGTCCCGCGGGCTTCCGGGCAGCCCCAGACAGCTTCAAGACGGCACAAGAGGACTCCACTTTCACTCCACAGAGGGCCAAGAGGCAACAACATTGATTTACCATAGGGTTTGTTCGATGTTTCTGGGATTCTCGACTTTCGAACTTCCGACGCTCCACGACGTCCCAAGAGGCCTTCAAGACCGCCCCAAGACAGCCCAATGCACCCCCACGACCGCCCCAAGACGGCCCCAAGAGGGTCTCAAGACGGCCCAAAAAGGGGCCCAAGAGTGCCCAAGAAGAGCCGCCCAGACGGCCTTGAGCTGCGTTGCAGTGACACCAGAAGGGTGCGAGATTGTCCCGCGGGCCTGCCGGGCAGCTCCAGACAGTTTCGAGACGGCCCTATCGCTCCCCAGGGGGCCCCCAAGAGGCAAAAACAATGCATTTACCATGGTTTTGTCTTAGAATGTTTTTGGGGCTCTCGACGTTCGAGCTCCTCAGAGGGCCCCAAGAGGCCTCCTAGACCGCCCCAAGACGGCCCCAGAGACCCCCAAGACCGCCCCAAGACGGCCCCAAGAGGGGCCCAAGACGGCCCGAGAGGGCCCCACGACGGCCCCAAGAGGGACCCACGAGCCGGAGACCGAAGGGACAATTCGACCCTTCCGTCCCAAGATGCCCTCAGACGGCCCAAGAGGGCTCTCCGAGCGCTCCCCAATGGGCCCCCAAAGGCGAAAATCTCGGATTTTATAAAGTTTTCCAATTCTTTCTGGCCTCTCGACTTTCCCAGCTTCCGGCGCCCCACGACGTCCCTAAGGAGGCCCCGAAGACCGCCCCGAGACGGACCGCCAAGAAGCTCCCAAGAGCGTGCACAGACGGCCCAAGGAGGCCCCGAGCGGCTCTAGACGCGCCCAAGACGCCCCAAGACGGTCCCAAGAGGGGCCCGAGCGCAGGAGCCCGATGCGATACGTCGAGTCTTCAGTCCCAGATGCCCCCAAACGGCCTCAGAGGATTCGAGCAGCGCTCCCCAGATGGCCGCAAGAGGCAAAACTAAACGATTTTCCCTAGGGTTTCAATGTGGTTTCGAAGGTCTCCACTTTTCGAGCTTCCGGCGCGCCACGACGCCTCAAGAGGCCCCGCAGACCGCCCCGAGATGGCCCAAGAGGCCCCAATGAGGGTTCCAGGACGGCCAAAGAGAACCCCTAGACGGCCGTAGGCGCGCCCACGACAACCAAGAGAGCTCCGAGACGTGCCCAAGAGGGTCCTTAAATTCAACACAAATTTGACACGAACCGCTTCCTCGTCAAGGACGGTGTTGTGTTAAATTTGTGTTGGGTTGTTGGGGCTCGGGGAGCGCTGTGGGAACTCCCTTGGCGCCCCTTTTGGGGGCTCCTTGGAGGCTCTGTTTGAGCCTGTCGCAGTGGCTTTTGTGGGCCTCTGCGTGGTCCAGACGTCCAGATCTATCGGGGATCGCCGTTGGAAGCCTTGGGGCCCTCGTCGGTCCTCTCGGGGGCGTCTTGAGCCGTCTTGAAGCCCTCCTGGGAGTTCCTTGCAGGCCAGGGACAGCGGTGCCAATGGTGGCCCAGGATGGCCTGCACCCGCGGGGGGGCAGGGCGCTCGGGAAGGAGAAGGAGAAACGAAGCCAGTGGGCCACGGAAAGCAAAGCGGAGAGTCAGGAGGAACAGAAGGGGAGAACCAAGGGAAGACGGGAGGGAGGAGCAACAGCTGAGTAGGGCTACGTTACCATTTCTCGTCCCCCGCCTCCTGCTTCCCCCCCATGACCCCCCTCGATGTCGTTATTGCGAAGGCCTTACGGCCGTTGCCGCCGACCCTGAAGATGACGAAAGACAACACGAGGGGGGGCAGGAGGAGGAGGAGGAGGAGGAGGAGGCAGAAGGGAGTAGGAGGAGGAAGGGTGAAGGGGGAGGAGGAGGAGGCCTTATGGATGTTGGTTGGGATCTCGTGGTTAACCTCTCGGGGGCGTCTGGAAGGCAACTTGAAGCCTCTTGGGGGCCGTTGTGGGGCCTCTTGGGGCCTCTTTTGGGCCTCTTGGGGCTTCCGGAGGCCGTCTTCGGCGCATCTTGGGGGCGTCTTGGCGCCGCTCGGGGGCCTCTTGGGGCCTTTTGGGGGCCTCTTGGGGCTTCCCGGGGGCCTCTTAGGGCGGAAGTCTCGAATTCTCGGTTCCTCGTCCCGCTCTTGGCCGTTTCTTGGGCCCGTCTTGGGGCCCTATTGGGCCGTTTTGGGCGCCTCTTAGGCTGCCCTGGGGCCTTCGTGGGCCGTCTTGGGGCCCTCTTGTAGGCCTCTTGGGGCGCTCTTGGGGGCCTCTTGGGGGCCTCTTGGGCCGTCTTGGAGTGTCGGAAAGCTGAAAAGGCGAGAAGGCCAGAATCATTCAAAAACCTATGTAAAATTAACGATTTTGGCGCCTGGGGCCCTCTTGGGTGTGCTCTTGGGGCTCTCTTGGAGCGTCTTGAGGGCCTCTTGGGCCGTCTTCGGGCCGTCTTGGGCGTCTTGGGGCCATCGTTCGTCGAGTCGAGGCCCTCTTGTACCCTTTCGGGGGTGTCTTGTGTCGCTCTTGGCTCGTCTTGAAGCTTTTCTGAGCTCCGGGACCCCCCGGGGAGGATGCGTATCTGGGTGGCGACCCCCCCGCGGGACCCCCCCCGGCGACCCCCCCCCCCACCCCCCCCCCCGGCGGGGAGGGTAGGGAGGGGCTTCGCCGCTACGTTACCATTTCTCGTCCCCCGCCTCCTGCTTCCCCCCCATGACCCCCCTCGATGTCGTTATTTTCTGTCCTGCCCCAGCCCGCCTCCCCATTCCTGCGCCTCCTACTCCTCTTGTCCCTCGGTCCGGTCCGGTCCGAACTCGCAAGCTCCGAGCTTCCCAAGTAGGACCCATAGACGAGGCAAGAAACACGGAAACCATGGCCAGGATGTCGCGGTCTTTGTTGGCGGGGGTCTAGGCGTTGTGGGGTCCCCGCCACTTAGGGGAGGTGCCCTCGACCCCCCTCCACATGATCGGGGTGCACAGGCGATTGATGCGCTGGTGGCGCGGACGCACCCTGCTGGGGCTGCGCCGCGGGCGCCTTTACCCCGAACCTTCCCGTCCGACCCCCCCGCCCGGGGTAACGGCCGTTAGCGGGGAAAGACATCCATTGTCGCGCAAGAGCCCTGAGCTCCGACGTTGCGACAAAATTACGACATCACGAAAAATCACGACTGGAGCCTCAGACCCCATTTTTATGTACCATCTCTTGAGCCGGATCGATCCGTGATGGTCCCGAGCCCCGAGGCCATGCGAAAACGCACAGTGTGAAACAAATGCGACGCCCAGATCGCAGGGTCGTCCGAGATCTGGGTCCTGGGCCGAACAAGGATAGATGGGGTCGGAGGATCGCGCCGCGCCGCCGAAACATCGCCGATACGGTTCGACGTGGATCCCGATGTTCTCCACGCCGACGGCGCCGACGCATCGTTGACGTCGCCGACGCATCGCCGATGCATCTGAGATGCATTGGCGATGCGGCGTCCCCCTCAACAAGAGCGAACAAATTGCAACCGGAGCCTCTGACCCCATCTTTCTGCGCCATTTTTCGAGCCAGATCGATCTGCCAAGGTCCCGACCGCCGAAGCCGGGCGACAATGCCCAGACGTGCTACGTCCTGATTTTTTCAATGCGGGGTCCCCGGAAGTCCTCGCCCTTCCCCCCCGGGGCCAGCGTTTCATCCCAGGCCGCTCTTTGACGGTCCGGGGGCGGCACCGACAGGGCCCCAGGGGCCGAAAACGGCCACACACCTCCCGCCCTGGTCGTGCCACGACGCGAGCACGTCTGGGTCGGGGATGGCTCAATGGGGCCCCTGGCCCAAGGTGCCCCCAGCTCTGCGCTCAATTCTGGAGCACCTGGGGCCCTCTGGGCCTCGTGAGGGGCGCTCTGGAGGCGGGGGGGAGGCCCGTGGAAGTCTCGAGAGCACCTTCGCCCAGACGATCCCAGGTGCCCCGAGATGCCCCCAGACGGCCCAAGAGCTCTCCACGAGTGCTCCCCAACTTGTCGGGAGAGCGCAAGACCCGGGTTTGCCAGGACTCGGGTTCGCCATCGTTTTTTGACGACCGCGCCTCGGATTTTGACGAGGAGGAGTTTCGTGGGATGTCTGCAGCGGGAGGCCTCGTCAAAATGCAGGCTCGGCCTCGTCATTTTTTGACGACCTCGTCGGGGATTTCCGAGTCCCCTGTACCCAGGTCTTCCGTCCCCCTGAACTTGGCGCAAGAGGCCACAACCAACCATATTCCGTAGGTTTTTCTGTGTTCTGGAAGGTTTCGACTTTTCGAGCCTCGAGGGCTCAATCTGGCCCCCCAGCCGCCCCGAAACAGCACAAGAGGGCCCTAAAACTGCCCAAGAAAACCCCACGACGGCCCCAGAGGCGCCCAAGATTCCCCTAAAAGAGCTCCGAGACGCCTCCAAGAGGGCCCCAAATTTAATACGAATTTGACACAAACCGCTTCCTCGTCAATCCTCAAAAGCTCTCGTGGGGGCCGGTGGGAGTTTCAGGAGAGCCCCAGGAGGTTTCTGGAGACTTTTCAGGCCCCACAGATCTCCACAGGCTAAAGGCCCCAGAAAAGCAAAACACGCCCCAGAACGTGCAATCGTCCGTTTACGTCCACAGACGACGACCACCACCACCACCACCACGACCACTACGACGACCACCGCGAAGATCATCGCGACGGCGGCGGCGGCGCCTGCGGCGGCGGCGCCCGCGGTGGCGGCGGCGGTGGCGACGGCCTGGCGGCCCAGAATTTCAGGGGCCCTCCTCGACCACCGTGGCAGTCGCGGCACTTCCGCAGTTTGGGAAACATTCGGAGCTTTCCGACGCGTCGCACGTCGATCATCGCACGGCTCCGCGACCGCCCACCGAGCCTTAAGCCCAGCACCTCCACGCAAGGGCGGCCCTTGCCTGGGGAACCTTCCCCTGGGTACTCTGTGGGTTTCGCGGGTCAGCGCAAGGTCTATTGACAACGTCTGCGCAGTCGGCTGGAACCAAAGCGCGCGCGTAGTGTTCGCGTGGTTGTCGTTAGTTAGTTAGTTAGTTAGTTAGTTAGCTAGCTAGCTAGCTAGCTAGCTAGCTAGCTAGTTATATATATATATATATATATATATAGATGTGTGTATGTGCGCGCAGCCCCCCAACACCTACCCATTTTGCATCGGTCTTGGAACTTTTCAGGCCGCCCGCCTTTTTTTCACCCACGCCTGCTCATCCATCTCTCGTGTTCACCGGTTGCCCGCTGTTTGACAGCGCTGGAATCTAATTTGATTAATATGGATAGTGGGTCTGCGCAATTCAATGTGGGTTTCGCTCGACACTCATAAGCATCAACTTGGTATCAGCTGGACCTGGGGCTCGCTCCGCCCAATCCGAGTCTAATTGAGCCCCAAAAAGAATATACGATATACGGGGGATCAGCTGGATGTGGCATCTGTTAAGTTCCAAGTAGACTAGAATTTGAGTACAGTAAGAATCCTTGTTGGACCAGCTGGATGGAGATCTGCCGAATTCGAATTCGTTTTTTCCCGATTCCAATTGGAAACAAGTTGGTGTCAGCTGTTGTTTGGGATCTGGTTCACTCGAAGTAGATTCGATTTTTCATTACAGCAATAATCAAATTGGAGCCAGCTGGATATAGGATCGTCTTCATTGCAATAATCTTGTAATTCGATTCCAATAGCTATCTATTTTGAACTCGCTGGGTCTGTCAAATGCTCGATCCTAAAGAGCTTCGAATTCTAATCCAAGCGGGGTCCCCACTCGACTCTGGTGGATCTGGGATGTGCCCAAGTCCCTTGAATTCCGAACTAAATCCAAATAGGGACCAACATGCAATCAGTTGGACCTGGGAACTGCTTCATTTCAATTTGGGCTCGGGACCTGCAAACATCCAATTAACTTATAAATGGATCCCAGTATGAATCCAATCTGAATCGACTGGATATGGGACCTGTTCAATATTGAAATCGGCTCTGTTTTTGTTTATCATATATTTCTTTCTTTTTTCTTTCTTTCTCTCTCTCTCTCTCTCTCTAACACGATCACTTTGAAACCAGAGGTTTGCCATGCGAGGGGTGCGGGAACCTTGTGTTTTCATTCTGATGTTTTGGATCTCTGGGATGAGAAGTGAGGAAGCCACGTGTTGTCATTGGGATGTTGGGGATTGTTCGGTTTTCCTCCCTCCAGTGAAAATCAAACCCAGGAACCCTCCCAGGAGCTCCCTTCCCCAGAATCCCAAGCATTAGAAACATCCAAATGAAAACGCATGGGGTCGTCATTGGACATCATTTTCATCCCAGACATCCCACACATCCTTATGAACACACAACGTTTGCGATGTCAGGAGTACGGAAACTTTGTGTGCTCATTTGGATGTGTGGGGGTTGGGGATGAGAACTGAAGACGCCATGTGTTTTCATTTGGATATTTGGGAGATTTTGACTCTGGGAGAGCTCCTGGGTTTTATTTTCTTTGGAGGGAGGAAGACCAACAACATCCCAAATATCCAAATCAAAATACATGGCTTCCTCACTTCGCACCCCAGAAATCCCAAACATCCAAATGGAAACTCCAGGTTCCCGCACCCCTGGCATGGCAAACCTTTTTTTACAGGGGTTGTGTTAGGTGTCTGAGAGAGAGAGAGAGAGAGAGAGAGAAAAAAAAAAAAAAAAAAAACAGAGAGAGAGAAAGAGACAGACAGAGAGAGAGAGAGAGAAAGAGAGATATAGAGAAAGAGAGAGAGAGAGAGCGAACGAGTGAAAGAGAGCGAGAGAGAGAGAGAGAGAAGAAAAAAGGAGAGAACGAGAGAGAGCGGGGAGCGACAGAGAGAGAGAGAGAGAAAAAAAAAAAAAGGAGGGAGAGAGAGCGAGAAACAAAAAGGCGAGGAGGAGGAAAGGAAGAGCATCACCGTCGTAAGTGAATGCTGGTAAGAACCGGTGCTGGGGGGCTGTCCATATATCTATATGTACACATACGCATGTATGTGTGTACACGTACATCGTACAGCCTATGTGCTGTAATGTAATGCGCAGTGGGGCAAATCAATGCAAGGCAATGCAGCGCGCAGCAGTGCAAAGCACGGCCAGGCAATGCAGCCATTTGCTTCGCAATGCAGAATCAAGGAGGACAAAGCAAAACAGTGCAACGCAAAGCAGCGCAACGCGACGGCGACGACGAAGCAACGGCGACAGGCGGCGACGAAGCAATGGCAACGGGCGGCGTCGGGGCAGCGACGACTGGTACGGAGCCGCCAGACCCACACGCAAGCCCAGGCGACGGGCGGCGACGAGGCGGCGACGGGGCGGCGACGGGGCGGCGACGGCCAGCACGGAGCCACCACACCGACACACAGGCCCAATTCTTCAGAGCAGAGGTAGGCGCAAACACTGCTCGGGGAAACTATATCCCTTCGGCCCCTCCCACCACCGCGCACGCGCCGTGGAGCAGAGCCCCCTTGGATGCCTCCTGGGGCACCTCCCGGGGGGGCATCTTCAACGCATCCTGGGGCCCCCCGTGCGTAAGCTTGGCGCCTCTTGAGGGCCTCCTGGCGGAGCCGGGCGCCGCCCCGGCGCGGGAGACCTCGCGCGGCCACGTCGGGCTCTCTCCCCTTCCAGGGCCGACCGCACGGAGCATCGAGCTCTTGTGCTCAATGCGTGCTCGCTGCTGCGCAGGGGGGGAATCCACGCGGGGCGCCCCGAGAGTCCCGCGCTGCGCGCGAGAGAGTCGCCATCGCCAGTCGGGGGCCCGGGGCCCCTGACAGAGTTTCAGACGAACGCGGCACGGAGGACTCTGAGTCGAAAGCTGGGCGAGGGCTGCTAAAGCCGTGGCTGCCAAAATGGCCCTCCCGGAAGGGAAAAAACAACTTCCCGGAATGAGGCGCGGCACGCCCTTCTTCCCGGAAGGACGAAGACAACTTCCTGGAGGTCGATTTTAGCAGCCACGGATTTAGCAGCCCTTGCCCGGCTTCCGACTGAGGGGCATGAAACATCTCTCCAGGCAGTGCCTACCTACGGCACGGTGGCGGACAGTGCCAGTCCATCTTAAACCACTGCGGGCGCTCTGCGGGTCAAGCTTGCTGGCCTCTTGGGGGACCCTTGGGGCTTTCCGAGAGCATCTTGTGAGCAGGCTATCGGGGCGGCCTCGGGTGCCATTTGGGGGGGCGTCTTGGGCCGCTCGGGGGCATCTTGGGTCATGCCAGGTGCCTCGCGCCGTCCTGGGGCATCCTGGGAGCACCTTCGACTACATTGAAGGGCTCTGGGGGCATGCAGGGGTCTCTTGGGGCTCTCTTGGGTACCTCTCGGGGCTCTTTCTGGCGGCGCGTGCAAGTGGCTGGCACGAAAGACACGGCCTTCTAGGAGGGCGGGGGGGGCTTCCAGGGGCCAAGAGGGATGGGAGGCATTCCCCGCTACTCCTTGGGTGAGTCCCTCGCTGTGGATAGGGCGATTGCGGCTCACCTTGCTCCCCTCCATCCTTCTCCACCCTGCCTCCTCCCTTATCCCTTCTCCCTCGCCTTCCTTTCCCCTCCTGTTCTCTCCTCTCCTTTCGTTCTCGCGTGTCATTGCTGTTGCCGATCTTGGAGGGTTCGACCGAGTATTGGCATGCGCAGCTCCAGACTAGCTTTTTCGCCATGAGTGGCAGCAGTCGCGCACGTGTCGCCACTTCCTGGCCCCTGGGGTGGTCCAGCGGAGTCTTGGCATACGCAGCTTGAAACTGGGCCTTGCCCCGTGGTGCTGCCACGCGTGCAGTTGTCGCCACTGCCTTGCGCCTCTGAGGCGATCACGGTGGGTCCATGCGGTGTTGGCGCGCCGGCGACGCCGGCGAAAGCGCTCAAGGTTGAATTCTGCGACGCGGAAGCCCCGAGGGACTCGGTCACGCCACCTGTTCCGATGGGATTCAACCTTGAATGATGGGGCCGCGATCATCGATTCAAGGTTGAACGATCGACGTGGTGTCGAGAACCTTTGCGCGCGCTGACGCCGCACGAGCCTGCTGTAGCAGATTCGCAACACGCATATCCAAGCCATACCTCGGCGCCCCTCCTGTGTAGTGCCAAGCGTACGGCTGACGACCTCGCCTTCTTTTGTGGCGCGGAGTGTGCAACCATCGCCGCTGCCATGCCTCCTTGAGGCGTGGGTGCTGCGAAGTGGTGACATAGGCAGATCGAACATTGGTCTCGTTCATGGGGCGATGCGAAGCTGCTAGTTGTCGCCAGACTCTTACACAGCAGATCCAAGCTGGACCTTGTCTCCATGTGTCTTGCCACTCGTACAACTGTCGCGAACTTCCAGCGCCCACGGTAGGTTAAGCGCAGTGTGCTGGGTGCTTTGCCAGGATAGTGTCTGCCTCGTCCTTTTCAACGTTTATCGCTTAGCTCGTGAACGCTTTGTTCCCCAATCAGTGCTTGCTCTGAAGGGGTCCTCGCGGATGTTGAAGGATTTGGCGAAAGTTTCCCGCCGATTTTGGTTGCTGGCTGGGTTCCCGGGTTCCCGGTTCTGGCTTCCCGGGTTCCCGGTTTCGGGTTCCGGGCCGATTTCGGAGGGCGGCGAGGTTCCCGGTTTTCCCGGTTCTTGGTCAATTTTCTTATCGATCGATCTCACCATCGATCTCATTACCCATTTCACCATCGATCTCACCATCGATCTCACAATTGATCTCATTATCGATCTCAAGCGATCTCATTAGAGATCGCATGAGCGATCTCACTATCGATCTCACTATCGATCTCATTGGACCGATTTCACTCTCGGTCTCACGATCGACCTTACAATCGTCCTCACTATCGATTACACTATCGATCTCATTATCGATCTCACCATCGATCTCAAGATCAGCTGTAATTCCCACATTGGGCGTATTGGGCGTTTCAAAAATTGCCTTGCCTTCGAGGATCGAAGGAGTTGTCATCTCTTCCGCCGCGGAAGGTGGCGGAAGTAAAAGGAGTAGCTACTTCCGTCGGCGGAGGCTGGCGGAAGCTCGGCGGAAGGCGGCGGAAGTAAAAGATGTGCCCCCAAGATGTGAACACGTTTTTTGGTTTGGGGTTTTCCAAAATCGCTCACACATTCTCCTCTCATTCTTCGTCGTCATTCCGTCACCCTCTTCATGTTGTGTCTTTCGGTGTTGCTCTCTACAGGCCCAATTGGGCGCGCAATGAACATGTTCCCAATGCAACCCGCAACCCTCGCATGGGACACCATGCCCCTGAAAGTGCTCGTTCGTCATAGACGGGTCCGACGGTATGTTCACGCATTGCAGATGGTTGTGGGTGTCCTTGGGTCAGTTTGCCCCAGGGGAGTCCAGCGGAGTTCCGTCCTGCGGGCGTCCGAGGGAGCCCTCGCTGTGGTAGGCGTTGTTAAACTTATCGGGCGGTTTTTGATGCGTCGCAGGGACATGCGATGATTGTGGCTTCTGGGGGCTTCTTTAGGCACGCAAATGGGCAACTTGGGATGCATGTGCGGGTCTTTTCCATTACATTGGAGGCCATGTTGGGCCATCTCGGAGGTGTGCAGCCCAGTGCCAGGTTGGAGGCCTCTTTTTGTGCATCTGCGGCCACATCGAGGGCATATCGAGGGGCACGATGAGGGCACTGTTGGGGCTCGCTCGGGCCCGCTTCGGGACCTGTGGCTCCCTTTTTGGGCCAACGCGATCCTCCAAGGGATTCCGCAGCCATTGAGGCTCAATCCAGTCGGGCATGGGCTCGGGGCACTTGGGATCAAGGAGTTGCATGGGCAATCCATGGGGCGTTTTTTTGTTCAGATGCCGGCATTGCCATGGAGACGTCGAAGAGGCAGAGCTGGTCAATTTGTTCTAAGGGCTTCGCGACTTGAGAGCGTGCTGGTGGTAGTCAGTACTATGTCGTGCGCTGCCCTGCTGTGCCTTGGAGATATGCCTCCGCGGTCCCTGTCAGCTGGTTGGTTTAGGACGAGATGCGGCCAATCAATGCGCCAACAAAACAGCATAATGTGCGCACACAGAAAGTGGAAACCACAGAGAAAGAGGAAAGCACCAACAGGTGCTAAAAGGCTCGAGCAGGCGACTGTTTCAGAGCGGGTATGTGACGCTGCACAGGTTCACATCTATAATGCCCATTGCTTTAATCCGCAGAATGCTGGTGATGTATGCTCGGCTCCAATGCTTTACTGGGATGTCCTCTGCGACAACCCCAGCCACTTCCCCAACCCACTGCGAGCCAACGGTTCGATTCTCGACATCAGTAGTTTAGGGGACTCTCCACTTGGAAGAAGTGGTTCCCGGAAAAAGTACAAAGTGATTCCAGATGGTTCTCCCCTGATTGTGGGGGGCGGGGGCTTACTGTCACATCACCACTTCACGAAGACGGTGAAGCAGTTGGCCAACCGGACTGGGAACCAGGGCCCACTTGTTTTCTGGGGTGTGGGTCTCAACAGCTACGATCCCGCTGACATCAATGCCGCCATGCCTGTCTTGCCCAGATATTTGGTAGAAGCTGGTTTACAAAGCCACGTCCTCGTAGGGGTCAGGGATTACGACACTTCTGGCAGAATACGTTGGGTACCTTGCGTATCATGTTTGCACGAGTCTTTTGACCAAGAAGATTCCCAGCCGCAGGCCGAGGGTGTAGAGAGGTTTGCAGTCTTTTGGAGCACAGTGCCCGAGGGCAACCCTGTCTCGAAATACGTAGAGGACTGGATCGCCAGGGGATTGCTGAATCGGACAGACGTGATTACAAATGCAGGAACTGATTTGGGCCCCATTGTCTCTTTCATCCGAAGATACGACGTGATTATTACATCGTCTTACCACGGCACCTATTGGGCAACCTTGCTAGGGAAGAAGGTAGTCGTTTGTGACGTGTGGTCAAGCAAGTTCTCGTGGATGAAGCACCCCCCTACAATATTCAGTGGTGACATCATGGCAGACGTAAGCGCGGCCCGACGATTTCCAACTGCTCTCCACGAGGCGCGAGCTGCAAACCACGACTTTGCCAGGGACGTCTTCGAGCTCTTCCGTGGCCGGTGATTTTCCGCAGGGTGGTGCCGCGAGGAGCGGCCCGGGCCTTGGGCTCCTCCGTCCGGTTGCCAATTCTGGACGATGGAATTGCGCGATCCGTGGCGATCGACATGGGTTACAGACGAAGGATGAGGAGGAGGAGGAGGAGGAGGAGGAGGAGGAGGAGGAGGAGGAGGAGGAGGGGTAGGAGGAGGAGGAGGAGGAGGAGGAGGAGGGGTAGGAGGAGGAGGAGGAGGAGGAGGAGGAGGAGGAGGAGGAGGAGGAGGAGTAGGAGGAGGAGGAGGAGGAGGAGGACGAGGAGGAGGAGGAGGACGAGGAGGAGGAGGGGGAGGAGGAGAAGGGAGAGGAAGAGTAGGAGGAGGAAGAGTAGGAGTACGGTCGGACCGAGGTATAAAAACGAGGTCGGTTCGGGGGAGTGCCCTAATGTTCGTCGTGTCTGTTGGACGTTTATCTGTATCCCGGAGGAGGGCAACCTCGAGTGTTCTGTCTGTTTTGGCGGGCGGAGGGTCTCATGTCCCAGGTCCGACTGTACGGATGGGCACAAAACCCAACAGCAGCTCTTGTTCATTACTATGAGCAAGGTTCCCTGTCGGCGTCGCCGCGGCCGTCGTCCATTTGAGTCAGAAGGCCGCCTGCCCAACAGGCGGCCGATGTCGGTTTTGGGCAACATGTGTTGTTGGGCATCCAAAATGATGCCATCGGTCGCCTCGACAGTAGAAGTGGAAGCTTCAGCAGAACGGCATCTGGGTACGTCGCAAGGGCGCGAGCATAATCACGCTCCGTGGCATGGACCAAGGACTTGCACTTCTCCAGGCATCGGCTCAAGGGCGCGAAGACAATCCAAGAGTGGCCTAGGGCTTCAAGACCAACAGAGGTGACAGAGGGACTCTTGCGCACGAGTCAACTCTCCATCATTTCGAAGGCCTTACAGCCGGCGCCGCCAACCCTGAAGGGGGACGACGACGACGACGACGACGACGACGACGACGACGACGACGACGACGACGACGACGACGACGACGACGGCGACGGCGACGGCGACGGCGACGGCGACGGCGAAGGCGGCGGCGGCGGCGAAAAGCGGTCAAAAGGCATGGGGAAATCATTGACTTTACCTTCTTGGGGTTCTCTGAGGAGTGCTCTCGGGCCAGAGCCTGCGAGCAGCAAGACACCCGTATTCAGCTCTCGGGGACCACGCCATCGAGCGCCAGAGCCTGCGAGCAGCAAGACACCCGTATTTAGCTCTCGAGCCCGAAAATATTCGACTTGAGATTTGGTCGAAGTCGTTGGCGGAATCGCCGCTTCGACTTTGAACCGACTGGGTTTCGACTTCTGTTTGCGAGGAAGTATCGGGCGGAATCGCAATGTAGATTCTAAACCCGGAAATTTCGACTTCGTTCGAAATTATTCACAGGAGATCTCAAGCGGAACCGTCGCTTCGATTCGGGCAAGCCGTGCGTCATTTAAAGAATTGTACTTCGGTAGCCCGAAAGGTCGGAAGCATGGTGTTTGCTTGGGGCTTCCCCGAAGAACGATATCGACTTGATGTCGAAGCCCGTCGGCCCACGTGTTCGGCCGGCGTCGAAACTCCCTGGCCCGAAACCCAAACTGCGTGAAAATGTGCTCGATACACGAAGCAACGAGACGCACCCGAGTAACATTGTACTACGGCCCTGCCGCTTCACGGGCCCCCTTTCGAGAGGTCCTCCGTCGACAAACATTGTACCGGGACCCCGCCGCCGAACGGAGAGAGCTGGATTTTGGCCGAACTCCTGCAGCAACGACATTCGGCGGCGAGCGAGGGGGGAAAGTGAGAAGGAGAAGGCCCTCCCACAAGGCGGCGGGACTTCTCAGAAGCTCTCCCGCCTTCTCAGAAGTTAGTTCTGCATCTTCGGAGAAGGCTTCAGTCGGCCCGCATAGTCAGGATGGGCAACCTGCCCAAGGGTCCGCTTGCATCCTTGCCCCTTCGGACCGTGGTTAGCGACTTTCGCTGGCCAACCTCTTTCGAACACGGTTAACATGGGCCTCCAAGGCCCTTGCATCTTTACCGCGCATCCTTATGATACGAGTTGACTGTAGAAATCTTATCAGAAGGCCGTCGGAATTCTGAACCCTCTGAGAAGGCCTTCTCCTTCTCACTTCCCTCCCCGGCTCGCCGTCGAGACATGTCGTCACGCCTCTAAGATTGCTTGGCATGTCCTTGGGTATGCAGTGTTGCCCCATGGGGAGTATAGCGGAGTTCCGTCCTGTGGGCATCCGAGGATGTCCTCGTTTTGGTGGGCGTTGCTGGACCTGTGAGGCCCGGTACGTTCACAAGCATTTCGATTAATTTAACTTCCCGCAGGCGTCTTGAAACGCGTTGTTGGGCCATGTGGGAGGCATGCTTGGTTCTGTTCGGTGACATTGGAAGCCATGCTGAGCCATCTCGGAGTATGTAGTTCAGTGCGAGGTGGAAGGCCAAGTTGTGCGCATCTACGGCCACATCGAGGGCAGATCTGGGGCACGATGGTGGGTGGCATTATTGGGGTTCTCTTGGGTTCTTTTCGGGATCTGTGGCTTCCTTTTTGGGCCGACGCGAGCCTCCCAGTACTTTCGCAGCCATTGAGGTTCAACCCAGTCGGGCCAGGATTCGGGGCACTTAAGATCAAGGCGTTGCGTGTGCAATCCATCGGGCGCTCTCCCTTCAGATGTTGGCATTGCACTGGAGACGTCGAAGGAGCAGAGTAGGTCAGCTCGTTCGAAAGGCTTTGCGACTTGAGCGTGTGATGGTAGCCAGTACCATGTCGTGCGCTGCCCTGCTGTGCCTTGGAGATTTGCCTCAGGGATCATTTTCAGCTGGTTGGTTTAGGACGAGATGCGGTCAATCCACGCGCCAACAAAACAGCAACATGTGCGCACAGAGAAAGAGGAAAGCACAGACAAGCGGCTGGTTCAGGCCAACAGGTGCTAGAAGGCTTGAGCAGGCCACGGTTTCAGAGCGGACATGTGACGCTCCACAGGTACACGTCTATAATGTCCATTGTTTCAATTCGCAGAATGCTGGTGATGCATGCTCGGCCCCAATGCTTTACTGGGATATCCTCTGCGACCACCCCAGCCACTTCCCCAACCCACTGCGAGCCAGCAGTTCGATTCTCGACATCAGCAGTTTAGGGGTATCTCCACTTGGAAGTTGTGATTCCTGGAAAGATGACGCAGTGATTCCAGATGGCTCGCCCCTGATTGTGGGGGGTGGGGGCTTATTGTCACACGATCACTTCACGAAGGCGATGACAGAACTAGCCAGTCGGACTGGGAACCAGGGCCCAGTTGTGTTCTGGGGTGTGGGGCTCAACAGTTACGATCCCGCAGACATCAATGCCACCATGCTTGTTCTACCCAGATATCTACCTGCCTGCGGCAAGTCCCGCCAACGTGCCAGCCCAGCATTCTGGGTGGCGACTGTGAGCACGGGAGGCCGTCACGCGTGACACGGCATTTCCCCACTCTTGGAAGATTCGTGATGCTGATGGTGATGATGATATTGATTATGATGATGCTGATTACGCTTATGATGATATGAGGATGATGCTGATGATGATGATGATGATGATGATGATGATGATGATGATGACGGGGATGGTGATGGTGGTCGTGACGATGACGATGACGATAATGCTGATGACGATGACGATGACGATGGTGAGGATGATACTGGTAATGATGAGGCGATTGTGGTCATGATCAGGGTCATGGTCAGTTGTTGTTGGTGATGATGACGCTGATGGTGATGATGACGTTGCTGATGCTCATGACGACGCTACTGATGTTGATGATGATTTTGATGATGGTGGTAACGACGCGACGACGATGAGGATAACGATAAAGATGGCGATAACGATGACGATGAAGATGCACGTAGATGCTGATGATGATGAGGATGAGGATGAGGATGAGGAGGAGGAGAAACAGGAGGAGCAGGATGATGATGAAGCTAATGATGAGGAGTTGGATGAGGATCAGCATGAGGATGAGGATGAGGACGTGGATGAGGATGATAATGCGGATGCGGAGCAGATGATGATGGGAATGAAGGAGGATGAGGATGATAATGATGATGATGATCATCATGATGACGATGATGATGATGCTGTGGATGATGACGGTGCTGATGTTGACGATAATGACAATGAAACGGCTGATGATGATTACGATAATGTTGATGATGGTGTTGGTGATGGCGATTGTGATAGTGATGGTGATGATGGTGATGATGATGATGATGCTGATGATGATGATGGTGACGATGGTGATGATGATGATGATGATGATGATGTTGACGATGAGGATGATGATGATGATGATGTTGATGATGATGATGATGATGATGATGATGATGATGATGATGATGATGATGATGATGGTGGTGGTGGTGGTGGTGGTGGTGGTGGTGGTGGTGGTGGTGATGATGATGATGATGATGATGATGATGATGGTGATGGTTGTGGTGGTGGTGGTGGCGGTGGTGGTGGCGGTGGTGGTGGCGAGGAGAAGGAGGAGGAGGTGGAGGAAAGGAGGAAAGGAGGATGAGGATGAGGATGATGTGATATAGCAGGGGGAAGAGGAGCAGGAGGAGACGAGGAGGAGGAAGACCGTCACACGTGACACCTTTCGTCTTCATTAGCTGGCGAGCCCTCGTGAAACTCGTTAGGGCCGTCCCGTGGCTGCCTTGGCCTCCTGTGAAACTGTCTTGGGGGTTCTTTGGGGCCCTCTTGGGCCGTCTTGGGGCTCCCTTGGGCCCTTCTCGGGGCCGTCTCGGGGCCCTCTTGGGCAATCTTGGGCGCCTCGTGGGCCGTCTGGGAGCCCTCTTCTGCCGTCTTGGGGCCGTCTTGGGGACCTCTTCGGCCGTCTTGGGGTTCTCTTCGGGGCCCCTTGGGCCGCCTTGGGCCGTCTTGGGACATCGGAAACTCGAAACGGCGGGAATCCCAAGTGGCGCAGGACAAGCATGGACGTTTGCTTGTCGAGGCCCTCTTGGGAAAGCTCTTGGGAATCCCTCTGGACGTTTCGAAGGTCTCGTGGACCGTCCTGAGGTCACCTTGGGTGGCCTTGAGGTCACAAAGGCCCGTCCCGTCCTCGAGGCACACGGAGCCGTCTTGGAGGCCTCGTGGCGTCGGTAGCGCAGATGTGTCGTATGTTGCAGGGGGAAGCGTGGCCTCGGGAGCAGGAGTCTGTCGTAGCTTTGCGAGCGACCCGTGGCCGCGGGAGGAGGGCCAGCGCACGAGGGGAAGTGCGACCACAGGCGGAGGGGGCCCTTTAGAATGTCGCATTTTGCAGGGGGAGGCTTGGCCTCGGGAGCGGGAACCCGTGGCATCTCTGCGAGGACTTTTGGCCTCGGGAGGAGGGCCAGTGCACGAGGCGACGTGCGACCATGCAGCAGGCTCGGAGTAGTAGATCTACCCTGCCAAATCAAGTTACCCTGGTGCCCTGTGTCTCGCGACCCATGCCTCCCGAATCCCTATGGCAATGTGGCCCTCGGAAGGTTCTGCCGTCCTTTCGCGTGTCCTCTCCAATGAAGTCCGACTGTAGGAGGAGGGTCAGGCATAGCCAGGACCCCAGGTGAGGGGACCCAGTTAGTAGTAGAGTCCCGGAGCCCCTAAATTAGCCAGAGTCGCTGAACCAGGTCTGCCGTAGCTGGTGTTTGTTCGGGTGACGGCAATTCCGGTTGGTGGAGCGTGGCGGGGGGGGCGTCCCCCAGTACATAACATCACTAAACCAGGTCCCATTAAACCCAGTTCTGCCAACGCCCGAGAGGCGCCCCTCTATAAGGTCACAGAAAACCTTGCTCGATAGCCTGTGGCATTCTTGCCCGCCTCCTCGCGCCAGGGGGCACGGTGGCGGATCTGGCAGACGCTGGGCTGCAGAGCCACGTCCTCGTAGGGGCCAGAGATTACGACACATCTGGCAGGATACGTTGGGTACCTTGTGCATCTTGTTTGCACACGTCATTTGACCAAGAAGCTGCCCAGCCGCAGGCCCAAGGTGCGGAGAGGCTTGCAGTCTTTTGTAGTACAGTGCCCGAGGGGAACCCTGTCGCGAAATACCTGGAGGACTGGATCGCCAGGGGACTGCTCAACCAGACGGACGTGATTACAAACGCAGGCACTGACTTGGGCCCAATTGTTTCCTTCATCCGAAGATACGACGTGGTTATTACATCGTCTTATCATGGCACATACTGGGCAACACTGTTAGGGAAGAAAGTAATCGTTTGTGACGTCTGGTCCAGCAAGTTCTCGTGGATGAAGCACCCTCCTACAGTCTACAGCGGTGACCTGCTGGCAGACGTAAGCTCAGCCCGACAATTCCCATCTGCCCTCCAAGAGGCGCGAGCTGCAAATCATGAGTTTGCAAAGGACGTCTTCGACCTCTTCAACAGTGCATGAATTCCGCAGATGGCATCGTGAGGAGTGGCTTCGCTCCTGGGCTCTTTGTCTAACCGCCCATCTTGGAACACGGAATTGAACGATGTCACCGGTCGCTTCAACAGAAGAAGTGGACGTTTCAGCAGAAAGGCATGGGGGCAAATCGCAAGGGCGATAGGAAAATCGCGCTTCGCGGACTGGGCCGACGAGGTGCCCTTTTCAAGGGGTCGACTCGAGAGTTCGAAGACAATCCGAAATGTGGTGTCTAGGTTTTCAACACTTACAGGGGCTTTTGCCCTGGAGTTGGATTTAAGGCCGGCCTCATTCAGGCGATTGCATGTCAGACGTTCTTGCGAAGTTAGGCTGGGCGAGCTTGCCCAGCGCAGTGGTGATTCCGTACTTCTGCCCGACGTGATGACGCGACGGCCAATGCCAGTTGGTATTTCAATTCGTACAGTGGTTCCCCCAAATTCAGCACCGTGCTGTGCAGAGTCGCTGGGTTGATGTGTTTACGCTCTCATCTTTTGGAAGCACGCATTCTGATCTTGATAACAATACGTCTGACCCGCATGTCTCACTCACCGTCGAGGTAACGATACCATGTGTGCTAACCTTGCCCGAACGACACGCTCACAAGGCACGAAGCCAGAGTGCGCGGACATCCAAAACGGATCAACAGCATGCTCAGGCCAAGCAGCTTTGGCGGTCTGTCTGGTTGGCATGCGGGTGACGTTTCGATTGGCCCCTCTTCCGCCTGCCGGCCCGCCCCGCCTGCCCTGGCCTCCTGCCTGCGCGTTCGTCGTCGTCCGCCTGCTTCTCCCCTCCTCGTCTCCCTCCGGCGGACCAGCGTGGCGGCGTGTAGTGCTTTAGCCGACGGCAGGCTCATGGCCGCGCGACTTCCTGCTCTTCAGATTTTCAGAATTCGTGCTGCAGGGGCGGCTGCCTTGGTACCCACCTGCGCTGCCGCGCGAACCTGCCGCCGCGCTCGAGCGAGCCCCTGGGGGAGCGGGGAGGGGGGGCGGGGGGGGAGAGGGCCCGGGGAGGAAGGCGCCACGGATCGTGTCAGCAGGGCTTCGTTTTAGTGGTTGCGGTCATTTATTCTTCTCCTCCTCCTCCTCCTCCTCCTCCTCCTCCTCCTCCCCTCCTCCTCTTCTTTCTCGACTTCTCCTCCTCCTCCCCCCCCCTCCTCCTCCTCCTCCTCCTCCTCCTCCTCCTCCTCCTCCTCCTCCTCCTCCTCCTCCTCCTCCTCCTCCTCCTCCCCTTTCTCCGCCTCTTCCTGGTCGCAAATCATGTATGTCCGTCTCTAGCGTCAAATAGCGTCTGGGAGTCGATGAGATAGATAGCGTCTGTCAGCGTCGGTTTGCGTCGACTTGGCGTCGATTAGCGTTGACTAGCGTCGACTCGCGAGAGCCGACAATATGGTATGGGAGGCTCCCATGTGTTGCCACCGAAGGCTTCTTTTGGTTGTTGCGATCATTTGCATGCCCGTGAAGAGCAACGGCGCAGAAACTCGGTCAGGCAGATAAGCGCATGTTGGGCTCGATGCGCCAGGGGGGTTCGCTGCAGTATTTCACCAGAAGAAGGGGAGCTATTGCAACAAACAGGGGCCTAACACCAGCCGCTGCCAGCGCGGTGGCGCGCTTTAAGGTCATCTCCGAGCATCGTTGCATAGCCGGCTTGAGTTTGACGCTTCGTCTTGCAAATGGCACGCATTGAATAGTCTATACTACATGATGTAATCTGTCGCATCCGCATTAGGATACCATTCCACAGTTTTCTGTCGCGCCCGTGCGACTCAACAGTATCATCTGCGTCTGCGCGAATTGGAGAACACATTGTCATTCTGGTATCACTTTCAGCCATATTGATCGCCACACAGAGGTTGCAAGGAGCTGGTCGTCGTGAGGGTGGGGGGGGGAGATTGCGGGTCACATCGAGGCCATTTGATGGTCTAGGAGGGCTTTGGGAAACCGTGGAGCAGGAGAGACCAACCGCAGTTGTCCAACTCGCAGGGGCCTCATTGAAGGCCCTCTTGGGCCATCTGGGTCGTTTGGGAGCCGTCTCGGTCCATCTCTGGGCCATCTTGGGGGCCGTGGTGGAGCCGACTTGGAACTTTCTCGGGTCGCCCTGCGCACTGCACACGAGGGGCTTCTTGGGCGCCGCTGGTGGACTCTCTCGGGGCTCCTCTTCCCAGACCTGCGGCGTCCGGTTTTTTCCAGCACGGGGTCCCTGGAAGTTCCGACCCGTTCCCCGGGACGGGCTTTTCATCCCGAGTCGTTCCCTCGACGGCCCCGAGGCCTGGCGAGGGCCCCCCGAGGCCGAACACGGCCACGACCGTTGAGGTGATATGGCATTGGGGCGCCTCAACCCCGGTGGTGGGCCCAGCTACCTGGCCTTGCCACCCTGTTGGGCACGGTGGCCCGTGTTGCCGCGCCTGGAACGGCCGTGTCCGGCGTTCACCCCTCCTTGGCCACCTGAGCAGGCCAGGTAGGGTGCCGCGCCTGCAGCGGCTGCGTGACCGACTCGGGGCCCCCTAAGCGGGCCAGAGGGAGGAGGAGGAGGAGGAGGAGGAGGAGGAGGAGGAGGAGGAGGAGGAGGAGGAGGAGGAGGAGGCGGAGGCGGAGGCGGAGGAGGAGGAGGAGGAGGAGGAGGAGGAGGAGGAGGAGGAGGAGGAGGAGGAGGAGGAGGAGGAGGAGGAGGAGGAGGAGGGGGAGGAGGAGGAGGAGGAGGAGGAGGAGGAGGAGGAGGAGGAAGAGGAGGAAGAAGAGGAGGAAGAAGAGGAAGAAGAAGAAGAAGACGAAGACGAAGACGAAGAAGAAGAAGAAGAAGGAGGAGGAGGAGGAGGAGGAGGAGGAGGAGGAGGAGGAAAAAGAAGAGCACGAGGGTGACACGGAGGATGATGCTTCCTTCGCTCCCTTCTCCCCTGCCGCCCCCCCCTCGCCTTCCCGCCGCCCTCCCAGGGGGCGGGGGGCGGGGCCGCCGCGGCAGGTTCCGCCACTACCAGATCTCCCCGGACACCGTGGGCGACGAGGACAACCCCGAGAAGCAGGCTCGCCTCGGGGGAACCTGCCGAGGAGCTTCTCGGATCTCCGGCGACGGTTTTGTCCTGAGAGTGTGGCATTGAGCCGGGCCTGTCCCTCTACTCGGGCCGGACGACAGGGGGGGGATAGGAAAAGGGGGGGTTACGAAGTCTGCTGCGTGCAGCTGGTTTCGGCCCCGCCGCCGGGCCCATTCCTCGATACATAGCCACCTCTGGCTCTGGGAGGCGCCGGAAAATCAGCTACGTGAGCTGATTCTCAACCCCCCCCTTTGGTATCCCCCCCTTTCGCCCGGCCCGATGTCCCTTCAACAGGAGGAATATTCAAACATATTTGTTTAAAGAAGACGATTTGTTATATCACTATTTTTGACAACTCTTGAAATTGGTTTGAGCATTTTTTATTTTTCGTCGACAATGTGCCTGTAGGCGGACATGCCCGACGTAATTCTGGCAAGCACTTGCATCGACAGGGGGGGGGGCGCGCCCCAAGCAAGCCAGAAGCAGCTTGCACGTCTGCGGGGGGGGAGGCTCCACGTCGACGCAGGTGCAAGTGGAATCGCTCGAAAATCGAAGACGCCCTCAGGGTTTGCCGTGGGTGCGCCGCACGGGCAGCTCTGCTTGCTTCCCGGCATTAGGTATCCCAAGATGCACCCCCCTAGGTTCCACGAGGGCGCTGCATCCATCCTGCTTCTGGAGCTCTTGCTGTGAGGGGCACCATATCGCCATGCATCTTCAGGGCTCTTAGAATGGAGTGGACGATGCGTCGAAAACGGCCATGCGCATGCCTCAGTGAGTTGGGCGTTTCTTTCACCCTCGGGCTGAAGAGCTTTGGCCAGCTTCTTCTTGAGAGCGTCGCCAGCGGCGGGCACGGTGCAGTTGTCTCGACGGTGCGCTTCAAAAGTGTACCCATGTTGGGCGGGGGGATCGGCGGACGAGGCGGCGGCGCGGCGAAGAGTGCCAGGCTGTTCTGGCACCATCGCCCTCGCAGGCACGTTTCGGGGTCAAATGCCAAAGTGCTGGATGGCGTTCGCGCCCAGACGGCTGCCCCGGAGGTGTGATGATCTCTTTGACTTTGGTGGGCTCTAGCGCCCCCGATGCGCAAGCTACGTGTTGCCTCACGCGTGAAATGCAGTACATAGGCTGTGCCTATCATATGGTACCAAGCCACAGGGCATTAAAAACAAGGCACCAGCAATGGGGCACCAACCACAGGATCCCAACCATAGCGAACCAAATGGTAGCAACCATAGAGTACTAACCAGGATGCGCCGACCACAGGGCAACAACGCGTGCGGCACCAACCATTGACAACCAGCACGCAACGTGCATGATAGTGCAATGGCAAACGCAAGCACATGCACACAACATGAGAGTACATGCAAAGACAAGCAAATGCAAGACACGCATATGCAAGCAACATGCAAATGCGAGCAAGTGTACGCGCATGCAATCAAAACGCATCGGGGAACCATGAGGATCTATTTTGGGCCCACGTTGGAAAGCCATCGAGAAATCATTGGAACGCCATCGGGAAGCCATTGGGAAACCATTGGAACACCACTGGCAGACCACTGAGAAATGATTGGAAAACGATTGGAAAGACATTGATGAACAATCTTTGGGCCCGTTCTTGGAGCTGTCTTAGGAGCCTCTTCGGCCATCTTGGAGGCCTCTGGGGTTGTCTTGGGACCCTCTGAGGCCGTCTTGGGCGCTCTTGGAGCCCTCTTGGGCTGTGCTGGGGCGATCCTGGAAGCCTCTTGGGCCGTCTTGGAGCGCCGGTAAGCCGAAAAGGCGAGAACGGCAAAAACCTTGAAAACTCTGGGAATATCAATAATTTCTGCCTCTTGGAAGGTCTCTTGGAGGCCTCTTGGGTCGTCTTGAAGGCGCTTTGGGCTGTCTGGAGGTCATCTTTGGCGTCTTGAATCGCTCTTGGACCGTCTCGGACCATGTTGAGCTCTCTTGGAGGCCACGTGAAGCGCTCTTGGGAGCCTGCTGGGACCTAGCCTGGACCTGCCTGGGACCTTGCCGGGGTACTTTTCGTCCGGGTACCCCCAGGGGGTTGCCCCGCGCGCGCGAACTAGAAATATTGTTAACGAGTTACCGGAGATCTTAGCACGCCCTTCGCCCGGTGGTTGGCGAATTGCTTACCATCTTCCGCGACGGGTTCGCCAGCAACCTTTTACGCCCCCCATGCCCAGAGCCTGACGGAGACCGTGCCCCGCCATCGCCGTCAATGTTCGAAAGGGGTCGTCGTCGTCGTCGTCGTCGTCGTCGTCGTCGTCGTCGTCGTCGTCGTCGTTGTCGTTGCCCTCGTCGGCGAGGAAAGGGGGGGGAATGGGAAAGAGGGGTACAGAGGAGGCACATGCCAAGAAACACCCTGTTCGCCTCCAGGGTGCCCTAGGTTTCTTGGGTTTCGATGGTTTTGCGATGGAAAGCGTGACGTTCCCACACCACAGAGATCAATGGACGTCCTGGGGTTCCAGGGTTTGGGTTTCTTGTGGTCGGGCTCCTATACGACATCAGCATTCGTTTCGGCCCCGCCGCTTGGTGCGCTTCTTCGGTGCATTGGCGCCTCCAGGCTGGGAGGCGCCAGGAAAACCAGCTACGTGAGTTGATTCGCTCCCCACCCCCCACCCCTGCGTGCTACCCCTCTCCTTCGTCCGACCCGACCTTCGCCCTCGGCGTCTCGTCGACGACCCCCAACGCTCCCCCGCCGCCCAGAGCCCGATGGAGATCGTGGTCCGCCGTCGTCGTCATCGTCGTCGTCGTCGTCGATCTTCGAGGGGCCTCCTTGTGGGCGCCCCTTTGCCCTCGGCAGTTCGTTGACGGCCCCCAGCTCAGGGGCAACGTTAAGGAGGGGATAGGCGCAGACGGGGATGCATCGACCCTGAATCGCCCACTGATCGCCGAGAGGGGCTCGACAGCCGGCCCCGCTCAGGACCGTGTGGTTTCGCTACCGCCGATTTATCGGCGATGTAAGAGCTTGTCCCTTGGTCTAGCAGTGGCGAAGCGTCCTGGCTCGCTTATAGGCCCACCAAAGAATGTTCCAAGAACCTTTTGTGGTTTGCACGACATGTTCTTAGAACATTTCTGGCTGGGGCTGTCTTGATTGAACAGATCGGGCTTATGTTCTAGGAACATTGTTCTTGTTCTTAGAACATGTGTGGGTTCTAAGAACATGTCGTGGTTGGCCAATAAGAATGCCGGGACGGTCGGTCCCTGCTCAACTTGGGTGCTTTCGGGCCATATCTCGGCTCTCCGGCGGCCGTTCGGGACGATCCGGGCACCCCCGGAACGCCCTCGGTGAGGCGCAGTTGTTGGAGAGCACCCCAGGGGCAGGATAACGTCCGATAACCGACGAAAGTGTTTCAAAACATGACTCGAAAAGGGCCCGCCCCTGACCCGGAGATCCGTCGTTGCGAAATAAATACAGGCGACAAATCACGGCCGGAGCCCCAGACTCCATCTTTCCGCTGCGTTTTTCGAGCTGCATCGACATGTGATGGCCCCAAGGCTCGAAACCGGTCGACAACGCCTGGTGTGAAGCCACTGCAGCGCCCGGATCTCAGGGAACTTTGCCCGAATAATCAAAAACAACACAAAAATTAATGTTTGGCGCTCCGCGCGGATTTCTTGTTTATGTGCACGCCAAAAAGATGATGTGTATGCCGTTTTTTCTTTTTCTAGTTGCCCCTCACCAGCGCACCACCCTCCGCCCAGAGCCTGACGGAGATCGGGCCGCGCTTCGTGCTGGACCCCATCCGCGTGCTGGGGGGCAGCTTCAGCGGGCAGACGCTGTGCCCGCCCGCCCGCCGCCCCGCCCCCCGTCCCTGGAGGAAGAGGGGGTGCGGGGGGGGGGGGGGGGAGAGCGAGGAGGAGGAGGAGGAGGAAGGGAGGGGGAGGAGGAGGGGGAGGAGGATGAAGAGGGAAAACGAGAACGAGGAGGAGGAGGAGAACGAGGAGGCGGAGGAGGAGGAGAGGAGAGGAGGAGGAGGAGGAGGAGGAGGAGGAGGAGGAGGAGGAGGAGGAGGGAGAGCATGAGGAGGAGGAGGAGGAGGAGGAGGAGGAGGATTCCAGCGATTCCAGCAAACAGGGGTGAACGAGTGCAAGCTCGGCCCTGGCACCAGACAGTTACGGTGCTGGGACATGCCGTACTTCGGGGGCTTACCTTCCGACAGCCCGTCGAGGTTGCGCCTGCCGGTCGCAGACTGCTCGGGAGGGCAAGGTTGAGTAAGGTTCTGTGCAAGGCTGACCGCAAAACACCCACATCCTCGACAAAACAAAACTCCTCTGATTTCAGCCAGGCCGCGCGTCGGATGCGCACGACCGAAACATCGATGCCCACTCGGATTCCCCAGGGTCGGGCCCGCAGCCGACGAGGAGCCCAACCCAGCCGCCTCGGAGGACCCAAGCACGAACGCCCCAGGTCACCGAGCAGGCCAGAAACTAGCAAGTTCTCCTTTCACAGCGGGGACCCTGCACAATCCACGAGCACAGTTAAACACGCCACCAACTTTGAAGACAGAGTGGCCTTGCTCGGTGAGCCTCTTATTACGGACATTCTTCGAGCTGGGCCCTTTCTCTTGGTGGCCTTCTCTGCCTAAACAACCCGTGCGGGTCTTCGGCCCCCCACGCTCTACCGGGTGGTCCCCGTGCGGAGTCGGTCTGCCGTCTCAGGCTCCTGGGGAGCCCGACGTTCTGGGGTCTGCGGACGCGTGGGTAGCCCCCCAGGGCTGGCGCGGACTGGTTCTCCAGTCTGCGTCGGCCTGAGTTGTACCAGCCTGTGCGCGGGCTGGCTCTGGCCACTGCTGGGGCCCTCTCCTGACGTCGGGGTGTCGGGTGTGGCCAGAAGGGCCGACTCTCGTGGAGAGTACGGCTCAAGACGTGTACCGCCTGGCCCCCCTTGGGCAAGGGGGGGCCTCTGGGTGCGGACCAGGCTGCCCACGCACGGCAACACGCGCCGTGTGCCCCGCGCGGTGCCGCGGGGTACTTTGTGCCCCCCTGGTGCAGGAAGAACCGGGGAGACGCGGGGGCCGCCCGCCGTCGGCGGGTTGGTGGCGCTCCTGGAGCTCCACGTGGTGAGCCTGGCGCCTCTTCTGGTTAGTTGCTTTTCCTTTCTTCATGTTTATGTGTTTTCTTTCGCTGTTTTTCTTTGTGTATTTCTTTATTTCTCTCTCTCTCTCTCTATCTCTCTCTCTCTCTCTCTTCTTTTGTTTTTCTCTCTCTCTCTCTCCCTCTCTCTCTCGGGCCCCGCCAGGAGTTTGCGGCCCCCGCCTCTCCAGGGGGTCGCGGGGCGGCGGGTTTGCCCCGCCCCGCGACGGCGAAGCCCGCCGCGCTCCCGCCCAGGTCCGCGTCGATCCTGCGGTGCCCCTTGGCCCGTCGTCCGCGGGGCGCGGCTAATGGCGGTTGCAAGGCGCGCGCCTGGCCGCGCCATTCCCCAAAAGCTGCGGCGCGACAGACTCCGTAGCGACGCAGGTTGAGCCTGGGAGGAGGAGGAGGAGGAGAAGGAGGAGGAGGAGGAGGAGGAGGAGGAGGAGGAAGAGGAGGAGGAGGAGGAGGAGGAGGAGGAGGAGAGGAGGAGGAGGAGGAGGAGGAGGAGGAGGAGGAGGAGGAGGAGGAGGAGGAGGGAGGAGGAGGGAGGTGGGAGGATGGAGGAAGGAGGACGGAGGGGGGAGAAAGAAGGGGGAACAGAGGGGAGGAATGAGGGAGGAGGGATGGGGAGGCGGGCGGGGGGGGAGGGAGGGGGGGGGAGGACGGACACGCGGTGAGAGGCATACCATCTCACCCCAGCGCGCCGAGGGCCGTACGTGAACAGAACATTTCGAGCATGCAGTGTTCCATCAGTACCGACGTGATCGCAAATATTACTAGAACCCCTACCGAATGTGAGATCCAGGTTGCATCGACCATGCCACTCTTCGCAAAGCAGCGGGAGAAGTGAGCATGCACATGTACGCGTGTACGTACTGAGTGCGTCAGGTGTGCGTACCGCTCGTCGTATTCATGCGGCATGCGTGTATGCAGGCTGAGTTCGGTGATGTTGAGACCAACACACTCGTGCACGTCTACACACTGGTGCAAAGTGTCATGCGCACGTTCACCACAGTCAGCAGCATCATTTGCTAGTGAGAATTTTGACGAGGTGTGTTCGTCCGCTTTAGTTGAGGCCGTGGCCCAGGCGTGGCTCAGTGCGCGTGCGCTCGGACGGGTGCGGTCGGTCCGTTTGTCGTTGCGGTCGTCGGTCGTCGGTCGGTCGGTGTGTCGTTCCGTCGGTCTTCGTCGTTGTCGTCGGTCGTCGTCGTTTCGGTCGGTCTGTCGGTCGGTCGGTCCGTGCCGTCGTCGTTCGTTGGTCGGTCGGCCTGTCCGTTGGATGTGTTTTTCGTGCAAGTGAGGGGCTGGAGCGCATTCGTCTTGTCCGCATGAGCGGCTGGAACACAGCCCCTCGTAAAAAGTGAGGGCTGGAATCCGCACCGTGTGCCTCTGGGACGCGTTCCCTCGCAAAGATGGGCTGAAGCGCGCTTGTCTCGTCGGCTTGGGCGGCTGGAACGCTTTCCGAGGCATGAGGGCTGGAACCGCTCCACGCCTCGGGTTGTAATGATATGCACACGGCGGGGGAGGGAGGGCGCCAGGCCGGGCCCGGGGGCGCAGTCCCGAGCATTTCAGCCGCGCCTCGCCCTCAAAGGTGGCCAGTGCGCGCGCGCCCTCGTGCGCGTGCGGCTGGCCCGTCCTTGGTCGGTCGTCGTCGTCGGTAGGTCGGTCCGTCGGTCGGTCGGTCGGTCCGGTCGTCGGTCGTCGGTCGTCGGTCGGTCAGTGGGTTGGTCCTCGTCGTCGTCGTCGGTCGTCGTCGTCTCGATCGGTCGGTCGGTCGGTCGGTCGGTCCGTCGCCGTCGTCGTCGTCGTCGTCGTCGTCGTCGTCGTCGTCGTCGTCGTCGTCGTCGTCGTCGTCGTCCGTCGTCTACCGTCGTCGTCCGTCGTCCTCGTCCTCGTCCTCGTTGTCGGTCGTCGTCGGTCGTTCGCTCGAGCCTCGAGCAGGTCGAAAACCGTGACGGGCTCCAGCGAATGCGGTTTGTCAGAGCGAGCCTGCAGCTTAACTTTTAAATCGGCCAGTCTCAGCACCACACGGCGCGCCAGTAGAGATGCAGCAGAGGCCGGCAGCGCACGCCGAGGCCAGGGTCGCGGAGTTGGCCAGGCTCCTGGAGGAGAGGCTGGCACAGAGCGCCGCGAGGTGGGAGGAGGGCGCCCGGATCCGCGCGGCGCTCGGCAGCCTGGAGGCCACCCTGACGCAAGCCGGGGAGGAGTGGTGCGTGAGGCCCTTCGGCAGCGTGCCCAGCACATTCCACACGTGCGGCGCCGACTTGGACGTGACCTGCCTGCGCCGGGGCGGCCTGCCCGCCGGCCAGACCCCGGCCAGCCTCATGTCCGAGAAGATCGGCCCGCTGTTCCGGGATCACCCCCGCTTCAAGATCTTGGAGGAGGTTGCTCCTCCTCCTCCTCCTCCTCCTCCTCCTCCTCCTCCATTTCCACTTCCACTGCGTCTCGGATTTTTGGGCTCTCGTCCTCGGAGTCGGCGGCGAGCGAGGGGGGGAAGCGAGAAGGCGTGGGCTTTCAGAAGTCTTGGAAGCCCCTCGAGCTTCTGAGAAGTTTCCTGAGCCTTCCCCGGAGACAGGAAAAAATTCTCAGAACGCGCAAGGGCCTCTGAGAAGTCCCGCCGCCTTCTGAGAAGGCCTTTTCCGTCTCATTTCCCCCACTCGTTCGCCGCCGATAGAAACCCGGACACAGTGAACATGTATGAAGTTCTGGCCTCAGGCGAGGCCAGATTTTTATCCGTATCCATAGCGCCTCGGGTGTTGGAATCCCTTCCCGAAGTCCAGGCCACCGTGGATATGTATACAAATCCTTATGAGGCAAATCCTGGAGACCTCGCGCGGCGCGCAACAGTTTTGCTATCCAGTTCGCGCGGCGATGCTCCGACGTACATCCGACCTGCATCCGACGTAAATCCGACGTGGATCCGACGTAAATTGGGTCTCAAGTTGCCGCGCGAGGCCTCCTCTTCTTCATCCTTTTCCTCCTCCTCCTCGTTCTCCTCCTCCTCCTCTCCCTCCTCCTCCCCCTCCTCCTTCTCATCGGGATCTTCCTCATCACAAACCTTGCCCGCAGAGGTGCTGCGTGCCAGGGTGCCCATCTTAAAGCTTCGCTTCAACGACTTGCTCGACGTGGACCTGTCCTGCCAGAACACGCGGGGGCTGCAGAACACGCGCCTCCTGCGCGGGTACGCGCACCTCGACGACCGGGTGCGAAGCCTTGTGAAAGCGGTGATCCGGGGCAGCGATGCAGGGGGGCATATATTCACCCCCAATCGCTTTAGGGGTCTGGCAGCCCCGCCCCGCCGAGGAAGGTGCGGACTTCCTATCGGGGGCCCATCGCCGATCTATCGGCGATGTATCGCTGATTCCCCAGTCCCCCCCGATGGTTGTCCCTCAGGTGAAGCTCTGGGCGAAGGTCGCCGGCGTGTGCGGCGCTTCTCGTGGCAGGCTGTCGTCTTATTCGTTCGCGCTCCTCGCCATCTACTACATGCAGGTGGTCACCACCCACCAAACCACCCCAACCCAACCCGAAGGCTCAGATTTACCCTCGATTTCCAGTGGGGGGGGGTCGGGAAACATCGAAAAAACACATGTGGGACCCTTACCCCACCCAACACGAAATTCGGGTCTTCGGGTTGGGTTGGGGTGGTCTGGTAGGTAGTCAGGTGGACCAGGAGGTCCGGCTCCCGAGCTCGAAGAAGAGAGGGCGGCAAAAGCACACAAACGCTCGGAGCTCCGCGCGGATGTCTCGGGTCGGCGGTGGGCCGGCCTTGTGTGGCGCCTCCGGCGCGCCGCCCCTGGCGCGCTCTCCGCTCGCCAGGGAGGGGGGGCCAGCGCCGATCCCAAGAGCTCCGCGCGGAGCTCCAGAGCTTCGTAGTAAGTCGGGCGCGTCCCCCTGCAGGGGGAGTTTGGGCGAGAAATAAAAGAATACTGAAAAATACCCCCCAAAAGCTCGACAAAAAAATGAAAATAAAAAAAGCTGATTATTTTTGACTGTTTCTTTGGGAATTCCCCCTGTAGAGGGACAGGCCCGACTCAAGCTCTGTATGCTTCTGCAGCCCTCTCTTCCTCGGCCAGCCTCCCCGTGGCGGCGTTCCGAGAGGAGGCGCACGCGGGGCAGGACGACGGGCGCCTCGTGGCCGCGTGCCGCGGCCGCTGGTCCTGCGCGCTGGGCCCCCTGGAGCTCCTCGAGCGCTTCTCGGGCCGGGCGAAAGGGGGGGATTGGGAAAGGGGGAGAAAAAGACACGGATACGTGTTGTCCCCCTTCGTTTTCGGCCTTTCCTGGTCCTCCTGGGGAGTCCTCGTTGTCACCGCTGGATTCGCCTCGAAATTTTGGTCAGAACGCACCCCAAGAGAGGTCCGGGGACAACACGTATCCGTATCTTTCCGCCCCCCAATTGGGAAAGGGGGGGGTACGAAATCTGCTGCATGCAGCTGGTTTCGGCCCCGCCGCCGGGCCCATTCCTCGATACACGGGCGCCTCCCGGCGCAGGGGGGCGCCGGGAAAATCAGCTACGTGAGCTGACTCTCAAACCCCCCCGGTGCTATCTCCCCCTTTCGCCCGACCCGAGCTTCTTCCGGTTCTACAGCGACAGCGGCAGCTTCTGGGAGGGTCAGGAGGTGTCGGCCACGCGCAGGCAGACCCAGACCCCCTCGCGTTGCGACAAGAACCACGACGGGCGGTTTTTCGCTGCTTTCGGCCTCCGGGGGGCCCTTCTCAGGCCTCGGGAGCGTCAAGAAGCGGTTCAGGATGAAAAGACCTCTGGGGGTCGACGTTGTGAAAAGATCACGACGTCGGGGGTCTGGGGAGGGGTGTAGGGTTAAGTCGGCCTGTCCCTTTACAGGGGGAATATTCAAAAGAATAATAAAAAATAGTCAGGGGACTATTTTTTGACTATTTTGGATTATTTTGGAGTATTGTTGGGGCATTTTCTATTTTTCGTCCAAAGTCCCCCTGTAGAGGGACATGCCCGACCTAAGTATAGGGGGAGGGGAGAAGGCTTCTCAGAAGCACCCCTGCTTCTTGGAAGGCGCAGGCCGCCGGCCTTGTCAGTAGATGTAGGGCCGGCGCCTTCTAAGAAGCAGCCGTCTTCTAAGAAGGCTTCCTCCCACCCCCTATCGGGGGCGGCAAAGAGGGGTGTGATGGCTAGGGGGGGTGGATATCTTGGCGGGGGCCATGATATTTCCCCAGATTTCATGGCGCCACTTCTTATTTCATTACGTCCCTGACCCCCCCACTGGGCCGCGCACGTGCCGCCGGTCATGACTTGCACCCCCCCCTCTTGGACAGCCCCCTCTTGCCCGCTCCCGACCCTACCCCCATGTGCGCGCCGCCGAAGGTGGTGAGCGTGCGCCTTGGGAAGAGGCTCGCCGCTACGGAGGCACGGTTCGGGAGCCTGCAAGGCAGGCACGCCAGGCGCTTGCACATCGAGGACCCGTTCCTCCTGCAGCGCAACCTCAACTGCGTGCTGGGCCGCCTCCAGGAGCCCACTGCCAGAGTATGTGTCCACATCCACTGCGTGCCCCGGGATCTTGAGAAGTGGTGGATATGTGGATAGCTGCCCGCCCGCGCAAGCCTTGGCATCGCTCGGACGTGTGCATCGTTCCCCCGGCGAGGACCGTCGACGAGCATCTTGGATCATTTGCGAAAAATAAGCGCACGGCATCAACACATGCACGGGGAATTGACGTCCGAGCGATGGCGACAAGCGGGCAGGTATCCATGCATACCCACCGCTCCCCGAGTCCCCTGGGCACGACCCACCACTTCATGATTTCGTCACAGCTTGGATCCCCGGAGGTCTCGACCAATCCTCCAGAACTGGCTTCTCATTCCGAGCCGTCCTCTGACGGACCCAGGGCCCAGCGAGGGCCTTCCGAGGCCGAGAATGGCAAACAAAGGTTCGTCGTTCTTCTTTTCACGCCCGAGGAGGAGGAGGAGGAGGAGGAGGAGGAGGAGGAGGAGGAGGAGGAGGAGGAGGAGGAGGGGGAGGGGGGGGGAGGAGGGGGGGCAGGAGGAGGAGGGGCGGAGGAGGAGGAGGAGGAGGAGGAGGAGGAGGAGGAGGAGGAATAGGAGGAGGAGGAGGAGGAGGAGGAGGAGGAGGAGGAGGAGGGTACTGACGATGCGAGCGCTGCTCCGCTGAGCGCTCCTCGGCGCACGGCCGCGCCGCCCCAGCCTCGAGAAACTCTCCGCCTTCCCGAGGTCTCCGTGGAGCGGCAGCCCGAAAGGGCCACGCCAGGCCCCAGAAGGCCCAGCCCGAACAGGCCAGCAAGCCCCCCCCCCAAAAAAACGCCCCCAGGCCCCGACAGCCCAAAGAGACACGGCCAGGCGGGGATGATCTCGGGGCACCTCAAGCCTAAAGGACCCCAGAGTACGAAGGCCCGCACTCCGAGGTCCCCACCTCGAAGCTCGCCTCCTCGGAGCCGCTCCCGAAGTGCTTCTTGACACTGTTGAAGAACTGGATCGTGGCCCCTGCCGCCTCGACCCACCCCTGGAGCTCCTCCTTGGGGACCGTCTCCAGGAGGAAGTCCATCAGGCCCTCATCCTCGAGAACCCTGAAGTTGCCCTCCTGCTCCTCCCCCATCTTCAGGACCGCTGGCACTTCAGGCAGCACCATTAGCTCCTCCTTCTCCTACATCTTCTCCTTCTTCTACATCTTGTCGACGCCGCCAAGGGTCGCCACGACCTTGTCCTTGTCGAAAATGCCCTGCGCCATCATCTCCAGGACGTCATCTGGCACTGTGATTCTCTTCCTCCAACTTCGGAAAAGCTGGCACCGCGGGCAGCACCATGGGCGTTTCCTTCTTCTCCTTCTTCTCCTCCAAGAAGGCTGGCACTGATGGCAGCACCAAAAGCTTCCCCTTCTTCTCCTTCTTCTCCTTCTTGCCATGGCCTGGCATTGCTGCCATCACCCCATGCTTATCATCCTTCTCCTTATTCTCTTTATTCTCTTGCTTGTGGCCGATGCCGCCAAGCG
>CAUYUJ010011869.1:357184-364684 GCA_963575745.1 Prorocentrum cordatum
CTCCTCCTTCTCCTCCTCCTCCTTCGTCCTCCTCCTCCTCCTCCTCCTCCTCCTTCGTCCTCCTCCTTCTCCTCCTTCTCCTCCTACTCCTTCTGCTCCTCCTCCTCCCCTTCTTCCTTCTCCTCCTCGTCCTCCTCCTCGTCCTCGGGCGGGTGTTACAGTAGGTTCATGCAGGGCATCAGGGGATGTCTTCGGGGGCAGTGATAGGGGGGCGATGGGCATAGGCGGGATAGATCGGCCTAAAATGGTTGACACGCCGAAGATGCATCGTTGACATCAGGGCGATGTATCGACGATGTATAGGCAATGCATGGGGCGGTCTGCATCGACGGTGTATCGACGACGCATGGGCGATGTGCCGGCCATTCGAGGTCGATGCACCCCCCCCCCACATGGTGAAGTGGGCGCACCTGCATCCCAGACATGCGTCGTAGAAAAATCAAGACGGGAGATTTTCTGGTCGTGTTCGGCCTCGAGGGGCTCTTGCCATGCCTCGGGACCGTCCAAAAACGAACCGCGTCTGTATCCCAGACATGATCGCGTTGTAGAAACATCAGGACGGGAGATTATCTGGCCGTTTTCGGTCTCGGGGGGCCCTTGCCGGGCCTCGGGACCGTTCAAAAACGACCCAGGATGAAAAACCGGTCCCGGGGAAGGGGTCGAGACCCTTGGGGGTCAACGCTATGAATAGATCATGACGTCGGAGGTCTGAGGCGCTTGCATTGGGCCAGCAGCCAGGACGCTGCAGGTGCGGCGGGTGAGGGACCCCTTGTACAGTCAACCCGCAGAATAAGGATGGGCAACTTTCACAAGAGTACCCTTGCATCCTTGCCACTTCGGCCCATCCTTGGCCACTTTCGCTGGCCGCGCCCCCCTCGAACAGCCTCGCAGTGGCATGCCAAGGCCCTTGCATCCTCATCGGGCGTCCTCATTATACGGGTTGACTGTACTGTAGGTTCATGCAGCGAGGTGTTCAAGATCGAATTCCGCATGACAGAACCACGCGGAAGTACCGATGGATACTGCAACGCCACAGAACCCGACGGAATTCAGCCTTGAACGATCGGGGCCGCGATCGGTTCGAGGTTGACCGATCGACGCATTGTCAAAAGCTTCTGCTCGCGCCGACGCCGCGCGATCCTACTGCAAGGGGGGTGAGCTAATGGGGGGTGAAGAAAGAGAGGCCCTTTAGGGCCCCGTGAGGGGCACAAGCGGCTCCAAGAGGGGCCCTTTGGGGCGCCCCTGTCTTAGCGTCTTGGCTCGCCTAGATGCCCACCAAACAATGTTCTAAGAACCTTTAGTGGTCTCCACGAAATGCTCTCAGAACATTTCTGGCTGGGACTGTCCTGCTTTAACACATCGGGCTTATGTTCTAAGAGCATTGTCCGTGTTCTATGAACATTTCGGGGTTCTAAGAAAATTTCGTGGTAGGCCTAAAGGAATGCTGGGACGGTCGGTCCCAACTCAACATTCGGGTCACCCCCCTGAACATCCGCCCGAAGGAGGCCGAGATGGCGGAGCTGGTGCCGGAAGCGATGCAAGGCGTGGGGCCGTCTTTGGGGAAGGAGGGTCCTCAGAGGAGGAGGAGGAAGAGGAGGAGGAGGAGATACCGGTACCGCTGCTTATCCTAGAGAGCCCCCGTCGCCACTGTTGGATTATCCTCGAAAGTCTGGTCAGAGTGCACCCCAGGAGAGGTCCGGGGAGCAGCGGTCTCGGTACCTTGTCTGTGTCCCCCCAGGTTCTCTGCGGAGATCCTGGCGCTGCATTTGTTCTCTCACGCCAGGCGATCTCGCCCTGCTCCTGGCTCGGGGCCATCACTGGCAGGTCCGGCTCGAGCACTGGCGCAGAAAGCTGGGCTCTATGGCTCCGGACGTGCCTTGCCGTGGTGCTGCAGCAATTGCCTCGCGGCGTCAGGGGAGGGCCCCCGCCTCGGGGTGCTGGTCGGAGTGCGCCCAGGGAGAGGTCTTAGGGAGCGGCGGCATCCGTGTCTATCGACTGCACGAGCACGCCTGTCGTTGAAGTGCGCTTTGGGGGGATTCCAGATCCCAGCCTACTTCAATAGGGAGCCACATGCGAACCCTACCCCTACCCCCCACGATTTCTGAGGGGGGTAGGGGTAGGGTTCGCATGTGACCCCCTATTCAAGCGCTTTCCTATTTCATGAGTCGGCATGTTTTGTTGTTTTTGCGATTATTTGGGCAGGCCCGAACCCAAGCTACTCTATCCGCCTTCCTACTGCATGCTTCTACCCACTTCTTCCGACCAGCGTGTAAGCCTGACCGTAGACTGGAGTGAGCGACAGAAACAAAGCAGGGTCGTCTGTGCCGACGTTGGCGCGTAGGCTTCCCGCGTGAGGCCGCACGTGAGCGCCCTCATGTTCTAAAGTAGCGTGCCGCGCTGGCGGCCCGCGTGAGCCATCGCGCAAGGTCGCTATGCCAACTCGCGTAACACCCGTTTCTGTTCCCAACACCATCTTGTGGTGTCGGGTCCATGTTTCGAAGAGACAGCACCCCGCTTCTCCTTCCCTCCCGCTGGACTCCCCCTCCCTCCTCCTCATCGTCGTCGTCACCATCCTTATTCCCAACCATCCTGTGGTGCTGGGTCCTCGTTTTGAAGAGGCAATGCCCCGCGTTTCTCCTTCTCCTCATCCTCCTCGCCCCTCCTCCCCATCCTTCCATCAATGTTTCTTCCCTCCGCGCCCAGTGTAGCGTTTCGTGGCCCCATGTGGAGCTCCACCGAAGACCTCGGTGGCTGTGATCACATGCGTCCGTGCCCCAGAATACAGCGCTTCGTGGCCCCATAGGGAGCTCCACCGAAGGCCCCAGTGGCTGTGACCATATGCGTCTCACGCCACCCAATAAAGCGCTGCGTGGCCCCAAGGAAGCTCCACCGAAGGTCCCAGTAGTTGTGACCACATGCGTTCCGCGGCGCGTTGTGGCCCCATAGGGAGCTCCTTTGAAAGCCCCAGTGGCTGTGATCGCATGCGCCCGCGCTTCCCAGTACACGCTTCGGGGCCCCATAGGGAGCTCCAACAGAGGCGCCAGTGGCTGTGACCACATGCGTCCGCGCCACCCAGTACGGCGTGTTGTGGCCCCATGGGCAGCTCCATAGAAGGCCCCAGTGGCTGTGACCACTTGCGCCCGCGCTTCCCAGTAAAGCGCTTCGTGGCCCCATTGGGGGCCCAGTGAAGGCCCTAGTGTCTGTGATTACATGCGTTTGCGCCCGAGAAGACACCGCTTCGTGGCCCCAAAGGCAGCTCCATCGGAGGCGCCAGTGGCTGTGATCACATGCGTCCGCGCCATCCAGTACAGCGCTTCGTGGCCCCATAGGGCGCTCTACCGAAGGCCAAAGCGGCTGTGATCACATGCGTCCGCGCTACCCAGTACGGAGATTCGTGGCTCCATAGGGAGCTCCATTGAAAGCCCCAGTGGCTGTGATCACATGCGCCCGCGCTTCCCAGTACACGCTTCGGGGCCCCATAGGGAGCTCCACCGAACGCCTCGGTGGCTGTGACCACATGCGTCCGCGCCACCCAGTACGGCGTTCTGTGGCCCCATGGGCAGCTCCACCGAACGCCCCAGTGGTTGTGACCAAATGCCTCCCGCGCCACCCAGTACGGCGCATCGTGGCCCCATAGGCAGCTCCACCGAAGGCCCCATGACCACATGCGTCCCGCGCCACCCAATACGGCCGCTTCGGGGCCCCAAAGGAAGCTCCACCGAAGGCCCTAGTGGTAGTGACCACATGCGCCCGCGTCGCCCAATCTCCAGCTCCACCGAAGGCCCAAGTGGTTGTGATCACATGCGTCCCGCGCCATCCAGTACAACGCTCCGTGACCCCATACGGAGCTCCACCGAAGGCCCCAGTGGCTGTGATCACATGCGCCCGCGCCTCCCAGTACAGCGTGCCGTGGCCCCATATGGAGCTCCACCGAAGGCCCCAGTGCCTGTGACCACGCCTCCCAGTACGGCGCTTTATGGCTCCATGGGCAGCTCCACCGAAGGCCCCAGTGGTTGTGACCATATGAGTCTTGCGCCACCCAGTACGGCGCTTTGAAGCCCCATAGGGAGCTCCACCGAAGGCCCTAGTGGTAGTGACCACATGCGTTCCGCGCTTCTGGGTACGGTCCTTCGTGGCCCCATAGGGAGACCCACCGAAGAGCCCACTGGCTGTGATCACATGCGCCCGCGCCACCCAGTACGGCGCATCGTGGCCCCATAGGGAGCTCCACCGAAGGCCCCAGCGACTGTGACCACATGCGTCCGTGTCACCCAGTACAGCGTTTCGTGGCCACGGAGCAAAAGGAAGGTGAGGAGGAGGAGGAGGAGGAGGAGGTGGGGAAGGAGGAGGAGGGCACAACCCTCACACGCTTCGTGGCCCTAGTGGGAGCTCCACCGTAGGCCCCAGTGGGATGGTACACATGCACCCCCCCGCCCCAACCCGGCACAGCCTTCACACCCCTTGCAGCCCCACGGGGATTTCCATAGAAGACGATATTCACACTTGCGGCACCCACGGCTGCACATGCTTCCGCATTTCGCAAGGCCAAGATTTCGTCGCTTGAGTAACCTCTGGTGCACGGGCCTCAGGGGCGCCAGCGGGGGCCCAGCGCAGCCGCGCAGGCCATTGCTGTCACACCGCAGGTCCTAGATGAGGGTTCCGCCGTTCGCCGCCTGGCTCGGGCCCTTGGGCCCTTGAGAGGGGGAGGAGGAAGAGGAGGAGGAGGAGGAGGAGGAGGAGGTCACCTTCCCAATGTTTTCTTTCTTGTGCTCGGGGTGTACTCGTTCTGTCGAAGACTTCCCAATGCTTTCATTGTTGTGCTCAGGGTCTCCTTCCCAACGCTTTCATTCTTGTGCTCGGGAAAAAGACCCTGGGGATCTCATCGGTGATCCCAGGACCGCGCCTTCAGGCAGCGGCCCGTGGCGAAGGCTTCCTGCGGCGGCTGCTTACGGCGGCCTTGAAGCGTCTTGAGGCTTCCCTACGGTTGCCTGAAGCTTCCTGTGGCTTCCTTGTTGATCCTCCTGCTGCTCCTCCTCTCCTCCTCCTCCTCTCCATCATCATCATCGTCATCAGCATCAGCATCATCATCATCCTCATCCTCATCCTCATCATCCTCATCATCATCATCATCATCATCATCATCATCATCATCATCATCATCCTCATCCTCATTATCATCACCATCATCATCCTCAACAACATCATCATCATCACCATCATCATCATCATCATCATCATCATCATCATCATCATCATCATCGTTACCACCACCATCATCATCATCAACAACAGCAGCATCACCATCATTTTCACCACCACCACCACCACCATCATCATCATCATCATCATCACCATCAGCATCATCATCATCATCGTCAGCGCCATCGTCATCATCAGAATCATCATCATCATGAGCATTACCACCATCATCATCATCATCGTCATCATCACCATCATCGTCAGCATCATCATCAGCACCAGCATCATCATCAACATCATCATCATCATTATCATCATCATCATCATCGTCATCGTCATCTTCATCGTCGTCGTCACCAGCAGCAGCAGCGGCATCCTCATCATCATCAGCATCATCATCATCGGCATCGGTATCGGCATCAGCATCGGCATCGTCATCCTCATCAGCATCAGCATCAGCATCACCATCATCATCACCACCATCACCACCATCACCATCATCATCATCATCGGCATCGGCATCAGCATCGGCATCAGCATCATCATCACCAGCTTCTTCATCATCATCATCATCATCATCACCAGCAACATCATCATCATCATCAACATCATCATCATCACCATCATCATCATCATCATCATCATCATCATCATCATCATCACCATCATCATCGTCGTCGTCGTCTTCGTCTTCGTCTTCATCGTCATGATCACCACCACCAACAACAGCGTGACCATCACCATCACCGTCACCATCACCATCATCACGATCAGCATCATCACCATCACCAATCGTCGTCCTCACTATCACCATTCTTCTCCTCCGCCGGCGGCGCCGGCCCGCTCGGCGGCCCGCCCGCCGCCCGGGAGCGCAGCGGCGCGCAGGCGGCCCGCAGCGCGCGCCCCTCGACGCGGCGACGCTGGCCGGCCTGCGCGAGGGTGCGGCGCGCAGCCTGGGGACCAGCCATTGGAGCGCCGCCTTCGCCGGCTTCCTCGTCGTCGTCTGGCGGCGTCGGGCGGCCTCGTGCGGTGTCTTCGTGCGGCGTCGTCGGCGCCGCTGTCGCTGACGTCCGCTCTCCTCGTCGTCGTCGTTCGGAGTCGTCGGTGTTCGGCGTTGTTCGTCGTCCTCCTCGTCCTCCTCATCCTCTTCCTCCTCCTCTTCCTCCTCCTCCTCCTCCTCCTCCTCCTCCTCCTCCTGCTCCTTCTCCTCCTCCTTCTCCTCCTCCTCCTCCTCCTCCTTCTCCTTCAATTCCTCCGCTTCTGCTCCTCTTTCTCCTCCGCCTGCTGTTCTCCCCCATCCTCATCCGTTCCGTGCTACGGGGCCAGCCACTGAAGCGCCGCTTGCGCCGGCGTCCGCTTCTCCTCCTCGTCCTCAGAACCCGGACGAACGGGGCATTTTCGCGGCCGGGCCCCATCAAAAATGGATCTGTGTCGAGATTCGTCCCCAGATCCCCGACGAATCTGATTTTGGCCTTTGGGGGGCATTTTCGCGGCCGGGCCCCATCAAAACTGGATCTGTGTCGAGACTCGTCCCCAGATCCCCAAGGAATCTGATTTTGGCCTTTGGGGGGCATTTTCGGGGCGGTGCCCTATCAAAAATGGGTCTGGGTCGAGACTCGTCCCCAGATCCCCGACGAATCTGATTTTGGCACCCGGGGGGGCATTTTCGGGGCTGGGCCCCCTCAAGAATGGATCCAGGTCGAGAGTTCGCGCCCAGGGAAGCGGTCGTAACCTTTGGGGCCGTGGATTGGAAAATCAGATCGGCGGACGTCAGGGTCGTCGGCGTCGTCGGCGTTCGGCGTTGTTCGGCGGTGAGCGTTGGCGTCGTTCGGCGTAGTCGTTCCGTTTTGTTTGTTCGTCGTCGTCGTCGGCGGCACCTATTATTTTTCGAATCCCTGACACTTTGGCAGCATAGCCAATCCGGTAAAATATTCTGCGAGCTGTCTTCCTCCCTCCTCCACCTCTTGCTGCCCCGTCTCGTCATCCTCCGCCGTTCCTCGTCGCTGTCCTCCCCCCGTTCCCCCTACTGGCCTCCCCCCAGCCTTTCACATCCGTCTCTCGCCCGCCCAGGGTGGCGTTCGTACAGTCGGCCCGGATTCGTAGGTCGACCCTGCCAAATCAAGGATGCCCTTGTGTCCTGTGTCTCGCGACCCGTGCCTCCTGCATCCCTCTGGCAATGTGACCCTCGGAGGGATCTCTTGTCCTCTCGCGTGTCCTGTCCAATGAAGTCCGATTGTAGGATTGCTAAGGCCAGTGCCGCCGACCCTGGATACCTCGGCCCTCGAGGGTGACGGGATGCGT
>CAUYUJ010011869.1:372184-439684 GCA_963575745.1 Prorocentrum cordatum
CGCTGGCGCCTGTGTGCTGGCCGCTTTTCGGTGCCCCCGTTTGGCTCTATCGCTGGTGCAGCCAGCTCTGCCTCGCCGCCGACGAAAAAAATGCGCCTGTGGGGCGTGTGGGGGGCGGGGGGGCTCCCCCGAAGAGGGCCGCCGGTCTTCGCGGCCTGGCGGCCGCCAGGCGTCAGGTTGGGGCGGGCTCACGGGCCCGTGGCCATCGCCTCCGTGGGGCCGCGCGTTGGGAAAACCAGATCGGCGCACCATGCCGCCGTGTCTATCGCGTCTCGTGTCCTCTTCGTGTCTGGGGCACGCTGGCCACTTCGCTTCTCGGCGCCCCCGGTTAGCTCTATCGCTGGTGCAGCCAGCGCTGCCTCGCCGCCGACGGAAAAGTCGGGGGCACAGGCCTTTCTCGGAAGGAACCCGTGTTCTCTCGTGCGTCCTTTGCAATGATTCCCGTCTGTGTTCGCTCGACGGTGGCCAGCATGGCTGGAGACCACCTCTGCTCGCCCCCTGCAGTCTTTGGCCCTTCTGTTCCTTGCCCCATGTCCATCTGTCGGGGGTCAGGAAACAGCGCGGTGACCTCGGAATCTTCGATGAACTCACCACACGGTCCGCCATCGCACCATTATGGGACCCTGGAGGCCCCCGTGGCCTGAGACATGCTCGGAGAACGACCCAAGTTCCAGAATCGCGCGGCCACCCCGATTCCCCTTTGACGAACCACACGGTCTGGTCATCGCCCACCGCTTGGGCCCCCCCGAATCTCCCTCGTGGTCCTTCTTTTCATCAGCGCTGTTGAGCCGTCGACGTCGAGTTGCGGTGTCCTCGCCTGCGTCGCTCTGTCCAGGTGATCATGCGGTGTTCGCCCAGAAGAGGCTCGGCCTGGGCACCTCGTGCCCCGCCAGAGAAGCGGGAAGAGAGACTGATCCCTGGCGTTGCCAAGAGAAGCACCAATCATGGGCAATACCCGGGGATCTTTTGCACGAGAAATTCCGTGGCACCAGTTGAGGACCTACGTGCTCGCGACCTTCGCGTGGCTCCAGAAGGCCCTCATCATGTTGCGGGGCGAGCCTCTGATCTCGAAGAAGCAAAAGCGCTATCAACAAAAATGTTTGGCGCTCCGCGCGGATTTCTTGGATCCGCGCTGGGCCACCCCTGGCGGCGCCTCCGGCGCCGCACCTGGCTCGCTCCGCGAGCCATGGAGGGGGTTCAGCGCAAGTCCAAGAAATACGCGCGGAGCGCCACCAGTTTATATTTGTGGCGTTGTTTTCTTCTTCTTTGGTCGACTTCAGCGAGGCAGACCTCCACGACGCCATGGTCCACGTCGCGAGGACGGCGTTTTTCCGGGTGGGAAAAAACTCACAGACACAATTAATCGTCGATTCCCCAGAAAATATTGGAAAATTATGGGAGTTGGGCGGGAATAGAAAAAACCCAAAAATATGAGGACAATTTGGGGAATCCTTCCATTTGTGTGCATATATATATATATATATATATATATATATATATATCCCTGGGGGGCTGACCCGCGGCCTGAAAACAGGTGCCCCGACCCCCCATGGGAGGACGGGGGGGGCCTGGAGCCTCCCCGGAGCAGCCAAGACAGCCCCAGAGTGCCCGAAGAGCGTTCCAACACAGGCCCAGAGGGCTCCAAGACGCTAAAGGTGGCCCCAAGACTGCGCCAGAGGCCCCCAAGACCGCCCAAGACAGCCCCAAGACAGCACAAGATGGCCCCAAGACGCCCCAAGAGGCCCCAAAGAAGCCTACCAAGAGAGCCCGGGGAAGCCAAAATTGTTGATTTTCTGTGTGTTTTTCGATGTTTTTTTGCGTTCTCGCTCTTCCAGTTTTCTGACGCTCCAAGACAGCTCCAGAGGCCCTCAAGAGCGCCCAAAGATGGCCCGGGACGCCCCCAATACGGCCCCAAGACGGCCCCAAGACAGCTCTGGAGGGCCCCAAGACAGCCCAAGAGGCGCCCAAGAGATCCCAACACGGCCCCGAGAAGGCCCCAAGAGGGGCCCGAGAGGGCGACCGAAGGTTCAAACATCTAATTTACCGCCCCGAGAGGGCCCCAGGAGACCCCCAGAGGGCCCCAAGAGGCCCCAAGAGGCCTCCAAGAAGCCCCAAGGAGGCCCCCAAGAGGCTCCCAAAAGACCCCAATGGGCCCCAAACCGGCTCCCCATGAGGCCTCCAAACTGCGGCCCAGAGGCCCCAAAGAAGCCTCCCAAGAGAGGCCCGGGAGGCCCGAATTGTTGATTTTAAAAAATCGATCCGGGCTGAAAAACTGCGTCCTGTGTGTGCCGGAATCGTCCCGGTCGGCCGCCGGAAGCCCGAGGCATTGCCCTGAAACCGATGCACGGGGCGGGGCTTGTGGGACTTTCGAGTGGCCCCCTCGTCGCCACGGCTGGACGCAGCTTGGAGAACTGGTACGTTTGGTACTCTGGTACTGCAGCTGCCTGCGGCAAGTCTGGCCACCGTGCTTGGTTTGTGCCTTATATGCCTTGTGGATGCTCGTTGGAATCTCGTGGGAGGTTTCTCGGGGGCCTCTTAGAGGCAGTTTGAGTCCTCTTTGGGGCAGTTTTGGGGCCTCTCGGGGGCCGCCAGAAGGCCTCCAGAAGGCCTCCTGAGGCCTCTTTGGGCCTCGTGGGCGCCTCGAGGGACCTCCTAGGGTTCCCTTGGGGCAGAAGGCTCGGATTTTCGATTTGTGTTCTCTCTCTGGTGCTCCTTCTGGGGCTGTCTTGGGGCCCTCTTGTGCCGTCTTGGGCGCCTCCTGGGTGCTCTTGGGGCGCTCTTGGGCCGTCTTGGGGCCCTCTCGGAGGTCTCTTGGCCCGTTTTGGGGTGGTCTTCGGGGCCTTCTGGGCCGTCCCGGAGCGTCGGAAAGCCAAAAAAGCGAGCACGCCCAAATCCTTGCAAAAAGGACGGGACATCAATAATTGTCTGCCCCCCAAGAAGCTTCAAAAGGGTGTCAGACGAAAAATCATTCAACTACTAAGGAACACAATCGGTTTTCCCGGAATTTCCCCTTTCGCTTCCCGAGGGGCCTCAGGATGGTTCAAAAATGGCCCACCAGGAGCCCCATGGCGGCCCAAGACGGTCGATTGGAGCTCCCAAAACCCTTCAAGATTGCTCCGACTCGGCCAAAGATGGCCTCGAGACGGCCCTCGAGCCCGCCCAGACGGCCCCAGCTAGCCTCCACAGCAGCTCAAGATGGCCCCAAGACGGCCGCTGGCGGCCCCAAGAGGCTCCCAAGAAGCTTCAAAATGGCTTCAGACGAAACATGATTCAACAACCCAAGAACACAATCGGTTTTCCCAGAATTTTCATGTTCGCCTCCGAGGGGCATCTCAGGCCTCAGGATGTCTCAAAAGTGGCCCAACAGGAGCCCCATAGCGGCCCAGGACGGTCGATTGGGGTCCCCCAGACCCTTCAAGATGGCTCCGACACGGCCGAAGATGGCCTCGAGACGGCCCTCGAGCCCGCCAAGACGGTCCCAGCTAGCCTCCAGACGGCCCCAGGCAGCTAAGATGGCCCCAGGACGGCCTTTGGGGTCCCTCCGTAGCCATTTTGGCTGAAGCCGCTCCCCGCCATGATTCAGTACGAGAAAAGGCTATCGCGCGACCTTCTGCTGGGCTTGAAGGGCAGTGTCGGACCTTTCGCATGTCTGTTCGCGCTGCCCTCGGCCACCTTCGCGGTGGTGTTGAAAACGTGGCTCGACTCTACGGACCAGGACGCCACGAAAAAGGTTGGCTTCTCTGCCACGCCGTACACCAGCTTCACTGCCATGCTTGCATTCTTGATCATCTTTCGCACCCAGCAGGCATACTTGCGATTCTGCACGGGGGGGGCACTTGTGCGATCGATGACTTGCTTATGGTGCGACGCTGCCTGCAGCTTCGTCACCTTCACACGTACATCCAAGATTGATAGCAATGAGGTCGGCAGATTTCGAGAGTTGGTGGTACGACTGTTCAGTCTCATGAACGCCCTTGCCTTGGCGAAGTTATCGGACACCGACGGCGATGATGGGACGGCCTTTTTTCTGAAGTTGAAGGTTATTGACCCTGGTTCGCTGGAACCGTCAGTGATCCGCACTGTGAACGACACGGAGCTGAAAGTCGAGGCAGTGTATAACATGCTCATGGCATTGCTTGCGGAGGCGGATCAGGCCGGCCTCATGAGAGTTGCACCGCCGGTCTTCGCGCGAGCCTTAAACGAAATGCATGTTGGTTGTCTAAAGTATGATGATGCCCACAATCTTCGGTTTTTGTTATTCCCATTCCCGTACGCGCAGGTCACTGTGTGGATGATGTTTATCCACATGATGGCGACACCGTTCATGGCAGCAAACGTGTGTCTCGGGCGCATACAGGCGTTCTGTATATGTTTCCTGCTCACGTTCGTGTTCTGGGCCTTGCATGAAGTGTCCGTAGAGCTTGAGAATCCATTTGGCAATTATGCAAATGACCTGGACATGCAGGGATATCAGGACTTCTGTAACAAGCGGCTGCTACTGCTGCTGCATCAAACAAATGACAAGGCTCCCGATCTCAGGACGGATGTCGCGCTGTCAGAGCTCACAATCAGAACAGTTCGTGGAGAGACGTTGCCCCTGCTTGATGCCGGTGTGACTTCCTTAGTGCACAGCATGGCGTTTCCACTGAGATCCGATGTCCACGAGGTCTCGGATGACAGCTCCAGCGATTTGGACGATGTGCGGCATGCACATGCTGCTGGCTTCCGCTAAAAGCACCAGTGAATGGACAAGCCCAGGCCCTCCGAGTGCGGAGGAGGCCGGAAGCTATGCCCCTCCTTTTTGTCCCTGCCGTTCTAAGACATCATTTTGTTTCTGTTCCACTTTGTTTTGGCCTGAACCACCAGAAAGAACTTCGGGCACAAAGCAAGAACCGAACCTCGAGGGTTTTCACGCGTCGGGCTTGGAGACACTCGTTCGACACCGTTTCGACACTGTTTCGACACTGTTTCGACACTGTTTCGACACTTTTCCCGGTGCTCGAAGTTAGCTCTGGGATGTGGTCCTTAAGTACGGCGGGAGCAAGATAAACCTCATCTGCCATGAGGACTCACCTCCCTCTTCCTCTCTCCTCCTCCGCGTTCGCCGCTGGCGTTTCAATTCAGAGCGGGGGCCGTGCGCTGATCAGAACGGCATCGATCGTGCAGGCCTGACTGCCAGTTACTGGCACCCGCCAGGCGGGAATCGCTGTCTTCTATGTGTGGAACGTCGTGTTGCCTTCCTATGGGATGGTACAGTTTGAGTCATGGTCTTGCTTGGAATCGGGGTCTCCTTTTGAATCACACACGAGTGCCAGCCACAGCGTGTGGGTGAGAGCGACCCTTTCGCATGCCACTTCTCTCTCTCTCTTTTTCTGTCGTTCGTTATGTTTTTTCTCACTCTCTCTCTCTCTCTCTATCTCTCTTTGTCTCCTTTCGCCTCCTGCATTGTTATGTTACGCTGTTATCGGGGACGTGCACTTGCATACAAGTCTGTGTGAGTGCCGTAGGCAAGATTCAGTAAGCGTACACACGCGCGGTTTAGTGTCTCACTCACCTCTATTTCTCCTTCCCTTCATCCATTCGCCTTTTCGCCTCCTTATTTCGCTCAGTTTTCAATATGTTTTGCGAGCATGCCATATTATCCCACTCCTTCCTGCCAGTCGTGCGCGCAGAGGGTAGGGGAGAGGAGAACGGCTAGAGGAGAGGAGAGGAGGGGGGTGCGAGAGAGACCTCTCGACATCAAGGCAGTCCTCGGTGGCGAGCGGCACGGGCAAGTTTAGGGTTACATTCCTGCCCGTCTGTACGTTTTCAGTTGTGCCCCATCTTTTTCCATCCTTGCCGTTACTACCCTGGCGACTTTTCTACTTTCATGTCCGTCTCCTCCTTTTGCGTCGTCGGATCCACCTACACATGTCCTAGCTTACACGTTGGCTCGTCATAGCTGCGAGATCCCAGCGGCTTGTCAAGGACAGGTCGCTGGTTTGCGCATAGCTTTCTTTGCCGGACATGCCGGCGATAATTCGAATTCGTGCACTGTTTGGTAGGCTGCTCACACACGTCGTCGTTAGCCTGTTTTCGCGCCAGTGCGCGCCGAGGCTCGTGGATAGGTCAGGCGCTGCGGCTGTGATAGCAGAAAGGAAGACGGCCTTTGGGGTCCCCCAGGAGTCTCATGACTCAGGATGGCCCGACAATGGCCCGACAATGGCCCTCGAGGAGCCCCAGGGAGGCCCAAGGCGATCGACTGGGGCCTCCCAAACCATGCAACATGGCTCCAAGACGGCACCCACACGCCCCCAAACAGTTCCAAATACGCTTCCAAGAGGACCCCAGGAGGCCAAAATCGTGAATCCCCGACGACCCATCCGAGCCCCTAGCGCGCAGCCAGCCTGATGTTCCCGGAGGCCTATCCAGGAACACCAGGCCGACGGCACGACGACAACGATGATGATGACGGCAAGCATGACGACGTTTTCATTAATGGTGTTGTGGATGCAGATGGTTATGATGTTGATGATATTGGTGACGTTGATGATGCTGACGATGATGATGATGATGATGATGCTGATGATGATGATGATGATGATGATGATGATGATGATGATGATGATGATGATTATCATTATTGTGCTGCTGCTGATGCTGATGCTGATGATGGTGGTGGCGGTGCTGATAATCATGGTAATGGCGATGGTGATGGTGATGTTGCTGCTGCTGCTGATGATGATGATGTTGATGGTGGCGTTGATGACGATGATGATGAAGATGATGATGATGACGATGATGATGATGATGATGCTGGTGACGGTGATGATCATGAGCATGCTAATGTTGTTGACGGCAATCGTGGCGGTGGTGGCGCCGATAATGATTATGATGATGAATATGATGCTGGTTATGATGCAGACGGTGATAACTATGCCCATGATGACCAGGATGATACTGACGATGATGTGATTGATGGACATCGTATTCGTGATGATGATGTTGATGATTGTGATGTTGATGCCAATGATGCTGCTGCTGCTGAAAATGATGACGATGACGACGACGATGACGATGATGATGATTTCGATTCTGAGGAAAATGATGATTGTAATGACGATGTTGGTGACATCATGGAAGTTGCGATGACGCTGATGACGGTGATCATGATGATGCTGATGCTGGTTATCATGATGTTGGTGGTGATAACGGTGACGATCATTACGACGCTCCTGGAGTAGCCCCGAATTGGGACTCCAAGAGACCCTACGCGATTTTCACATGCAGGCATGGAGCTTCGGCAAGCCTCCCCGAAGGTCTCACCCAACCCCCCACATCTCGAAATTGCTCCCAGAGGCGCGCATCCGACCTGATGCTGGTCTCCTTCGCTCCGACGACCCATCCGAGCCTCTCACACGCGGCAGGCATAGAGTCCCTGGAGGCCTCTCCAGGAACATTTGGTCGACGACATGACGATGATGTTAGCAATGGCGTTCGTAACGAGAGTCTTGATGCTGGTGACGATGGGAATGCCCATGCTGATGCTGATGCTGATGATGAGGAGGATGATGACGATGGTGATCGTGGTGATGATGGTGATGATGGTGTGGTGGTGGTGACGGTGATGGTGGTGGTGCATGTGATGCTGTTGATGGTGATGGTGCTGGTGAAGCTGCTGATGATGGTTATGATGATGTGCTAGAATTGATGGTGATGATGATGCTGATGCTGGTCATGATGATGCTGGTGGCGATGCTAATGAATACGATGCTGCTGATGATGGTGATGGTGATGACGATGCTGGCTATACATGATGACGGTGATGGTGGTGATGCTGATTATGATGTTGATGATGCTGTTGATTATGATGCTGACGCTGATGATGGTAATGATGATGCTGTTGTTGATGATGATGATGATGATGATGATGATGATGATGATGATGATGATGATGATGATGATCATGATCATGATCATGATCATGATCATGATCATGATGATGATGACGATGATGATGCTGATGCTGATGCTGATGCAGATGATGCTGATGATGCGATACATCGTGTTCATGACGATGCTGACGCTGATGTTGAGGATGACGTAGATGGCGTCGACGGTGATGGTGACGATGCTGAGGATGCGGATGTTGATGAGAATGGTGACGGTAACGATGGTGGTGACGATCGTCATCATGGCAAGGATGATGTATCCATCTCCGTGCCTCGATCAGGTGGTCGCCTCTGAGGCTTGTGGAGAAACCCCAGCTTGCCCGAGAGAGCCCCAAGAGGAGCCCTAGAGGCCACCACGACGGTTCCATGAGCCGTCAAGAGCCTCCCAGAGAAGATGCAAGCGATCCCGAGGAGACGACGGGGAGGAGACGACGGGGAGGAGGAGGAGGAGGAGGAGGAGGAGGAGGAGGAGGAGGAGGAGGAGGAGCAGGAGGGGGAGGAGGAGGGGGAGGGGGAGGAGGAAGAGCCCAGCTTGACGGAGTCCGGAGGCGCCAGACGGGCGAAGGGCGGGCCAAGGGCACCCTGCAAGAACGCCCGCGAAGGCCCCCCTCCAGGCCCCAAGGCAGCACCCAGAGGCCCCCAGGGCACCGGTACCCAGGAGGCCTCCAAGACGCAGAAACCGACGGGAAACTTCGGAGTCTAAAGAAGTCGCCTTTTCGCTTTCGATGGGCCAGGCCAGCCTCTCAGTCCTCCAGGTGCCCTCCAGACGGTTCAAGGGGGCCTCCTCCTCCCTCCCTCCCTCCTCCTCCCTCCTCCTCCTCCTCCTCTCCTCCTCCTCCTCCCTCCTCCTCCTCCTCCCTCCCTCCTCCTCCCTCCTCCTCTCCTATCCTCCTCCCTCCTCTCCTCCTCCTCCTCCCTCCTCCCCTCCCTTTTCCTCCCTCCTCCCTCCTCTTCCTCCTCCTCCTCCTCCTCCTCCTCCTCCTCCTCCTCCTGGCCGCCGGATGGATGGGGCCCAGAGAGAACCTTTACCCCCCCCCAAAAAAATGCCTCCAAGAAACTTCCCGAGGTGCGCAGTCGGCCAGATGTTCCAGGAGGCCTCTCTGAAAATACCTTGCCGACGGCGACGGAGACGACGGTGACGCTGATTCTGGTGATGATGGGGATGATGATGGGTAAGGAGATGACAGTGGCGATGTGCACAATTGGCGCAGCGGTGTTGTTGGTGATGGTGATGGGAGTGAGAACGAAGATGATGATCTTGACGATGATGATGATGATGCCGAAGATGATGATGACGATGATGATGATCATCATCATGATGATGTTGAGGATGATGATTGTGATTATGACGATGACCATGACCATGACGATGTTGATGATGCTGATGGTGGTGGTGGCGGTGCTGATGAAGCTGATGATGGTGTTGATGCTGATGTTGATGCTGATGCTGATGTTGATGATGATAACGGTGATGCTGATGATGGTGATGATGATGACGATGTGATGATGACGATGACGAAAACGAGTATGATGATGATGATGCTGATGATGATGGCGATGATGATGCTGATGACGATGATGATAATGATGTGGTCGATGATGATATCGATGATGCTGATGATGCTGATGATGATGATGATGATGAAGCTGATGGTGATGGTCATGGTGGTGGTTGTGCTGATGATGATGATGATGATGACGATGTTGATGCTGATGATGCTGATTGGGAGGCTGATGATGATGATGAAGATCAGTATGACGACGATGATGATGGTTGCTACGATGACGATGTCGATCACGATGATGATGATTATGATGAGGATGAGGATGAGGATTAGAGCTTGACGTGACGGCATGTCTAGGAGCATTGGGCCAAGGAAGTTCTCCATGATGTTTCTGCTATTGTTGATGCTGGTCCTGGCCATTGTGATTAGCATGATGACGATGGGTGAGATGATAAGGAGGAGTTTGAGGGTCAAGACTGGAATGAGGATGAGGGTTCGGAAGCGTACGACTATGTCACACGCTTTTGCATGATAGCATTGTTCAAGTAAATTCAGCGACCCCCCCCCCCGGCCTGCGCTAGAGCCTGTGCGCGCGCGAAGCGCGCGCGATGGCTCTAGTATATATATATATATATATATATATATGTATGTGTGTGTGTGTCCTTGGGCTCCTTGAGATTTTCGGGCGGAGGGGTCCGCGCCTTTTTTTTGCCCTCCTCGGGCCGAGCAGCCCTCTGGTGACGAGGGCAGCCCCGCGGGTGGACCCAGCAGGTTCCGAGCCGGCCTCGCGGTTGCGTTGAAGTCGGGCGTGTCCCTCTACAGGGGGAATAGATTCAAGAATAGTCAAAACATAGTCACGGGAGAATGTTTTGACTATTTTTGAGCATTTGGGGGGCTTCTTTGTGGTATGTTTCATTCTTCGCCCAAAATCCCCCTGTAGGGGGACGCGCCCGACTTAAGGCTACGTTTCAGTCGGGCATGCCCCTCTACAGGCGGACTGTTCAAGAATAGTAAGAAGTCTGGGGACAGTTCGTCGTGCTGTTCGATTATGTTTCTACTATGTTTGGATGTTCTGCTTCAGAAAGACAAGATTCCAACATCCGCAAAAAGGAGGACACACCCGGCCTAAGGCTACGTGGATCAAGCATGCGCGGATGCATTTGGCGTGGATGGAGTGTGGCTTGGAAAGAACATATTGTCCAAAAGTGTTCATGGTGCCAGAGCCCCAGGCTGCGCAGACCAAGCCGACGTTCGAATCGGATCGACATTGTTTGTGTTTGTTTTCGCGTTCTGTTCGCTTCATTTTGGTTGCCCTCATTTATCGCTGTATCGCAGGAGGTGCTAGAGATTTGGAGGGAGACGGGGAGGGGCAGGAAGAGGGGGATGCGGGCGAGCGCTGGCGCTCCAAACCAGCCCACGACTCCAGAGTTGAGGCCAGTGCGGCCTCCCGATGCCTTCTTCTTTCGTGAATGGTCGAGATCAGCGGACGGGCCAGCCCATCAGGGTTGGGGATCATGCGTGTGCGTCTCACACGGCTCGGTTGACTTTGCCCACCCCGCTCCTTGGCAATTTGCCACTTGACCAAACGGTCGTCTGGGTCGGAGATGGAGCCCTTGTCTGGTCAAGAACGTTTAACGAAGCCGAGTGCCGCACAGGCATATTGGCGCATTTGAAGTAGCAGTTCTTCGGAGTTTTGGGGCAGCCAGATTTCGACATGTACCAACAAGTGATTCCTTCTAGGATACTTCTCCGTTCTGAACAGGTAGGTTAACCTTACATACGTAAGCATCCGACGTTGTGGATTGTCGATGCGGCGTATATATTTCCTCACGGTAGGCGCCTGCTTGATTTCAGTTGAGTTCGCGGCTTGGAACGTTCATCAGGGAGTGCTAAGCTAATTGGGTGCCGATACTGAGGGAGAGTAGGCAATGGTCCAGGTGGACGTAGAAAGATTCCCCAGGTGGTTCGAGCATTGCATCCCGAACAATGTCGAGCAGCGTATATCGGCCCTCTTCCTTGCGTTGCGCCACGCGCGCAACCTCGGGGAAAGCCTGGGCCTGAGTTCCCATGTTGCAGATCGCCGATCGCCGACCGCCCACGCGTCTCGTCCATGAAGTTCAGTGGTTGCCCCGATCGCGCACTGCTCCGATCTTGGCCGTCTCTTGCCCGATTGTCATCTCCATCAGAGGAGGGGGAGGAGGAGGAGAAGGAGGAGGAGGAGGAGGAGGAGGAGGAGGAAGAGGAGGAGGAGGAGGAGGAGGGGGAGGAAGAGGAGGAGGAGAGGGAGAGACAGAGGGAGGGAGCGGCAGGGGCGGAGGGAGGGAACGCACTGCGGGGCGGGGGGGGGGCGGTGGAAGGAGAGAGTCGTCGGCGCGCCAGGGGGGCAAGTGAGAAGGGGCGTGCCTTCCCAGAAGGCTCGGAAGTCCCCCTGCTGGGAAGTTTTCTGAGCTTCCCCCGAAGACGCAGAAAAAACCTGTCAGAAGGCGCGAGGGCTTCTGAGAAGTCCCGCCGCCTTCTGAGAAGGCCTTCTCCTTCTCACTCCCCTCGCTCGCTCGCCGCCTAGAATCTTTCAAAGTCGATCTCCAGGCCCCTCCCGGGGTCCACCCGACGCGTTTTTGTTCACCTTGGATCGAGTTTCAGGGGTCCCAGGGGCCGAAGACAGCCCTCACAGGCCGAACAACTTCCTCGAACCTCGAAGCTCGAACCTCGAAGTTCCCCCCCTCGCTCGCCGCCGACAGAGATCGCGCGAGTGGTCCCGCAGGCACTGGGTTCGATCGTCTGGCCGATGTGGTCGGCTCCCAGGGGACCCGGCGGCGACGCGCGGTCCCAAGACGCCTAGCGCGTTGAGCACGCCCAGCGGCGCGTTTTCTTTCCTCTCTCTCTCTCTCTCTCGCGCCTTCTCTCTCTCGCCTTCTATATTTATATTTCTATTTGTTTGTCTATCTCTCTCTCTCTCTCGCTCGTTATTTATGTTTTTGTTTATTGTTCTCTCTCTCCCTCTCGTTCCGTGTTGCGTGTGTGTGTGTGTGTTTGTGTGTTGTCTCTATGTGTGTGATTGTGTTTGTGCTTGTGTCTGTGTTTCTGTTTGTGCTTGTGCTTGTGTTTGTGTGTGCGCTCTTTCATCATGGCGCGTTCGACTAAGTTCGTTCGCGCTTCGCACCTCCACCTGCCGATCGCGCCTCAGGTTCCTCTGCACCGCCGACTCAAGAAAAAAGTGTGTGTGTGTCGTCATTCCTCCACCTCTGCCGCTGGTCTCCGCATGGATATAAGAAAAGGGTACAGCCGAGGCCTGGACGTGTGGGGCTTCGACTCGGCCGAGCCCCTCGGGCCGGACCACAGTGTGATCCCCAGGGGGCCTCGGGCAAGGAATACTCTGGGCGCGGATGGGGTTTTCGGCGCACCTTGGGAGGCGGTCCATGTCCCGCACCAGCCCTCCCCCCTCCCCCTCCCCCTCCCAGAGCGCTTCTCAGAAGGACCCGCCGAGGCCGAGTTCGGCGTGAAGCTCGCTGTCCACGGCAGCGTCGGCTGCAGTTTGCTCGGGCTCGACAGACCGTCTTCTCTTGTGCAGGAGGTTTGGCCCAGCGCGTCGCCCCGCCGGTCCTGGCCCACCACTCTCCGGAGCGACGCGCCACGCCCCCGTCCCCGGGCGCCATGCCCCCGAGCCTTTCCCAGCCTCCCGCCCCCGCGGAGCGGAGCGGCGCGCCCTCCGCTCGCAGGGCATGGCGTGTCGCCGGGGCCGCCGCCACGACACGCTGAGCGAGATCCCCCGGCGGTGTCCACGATCTGTGGCTCTAGGAGCAGTCGCGCGGGGATCTCCTCCTCCGCTGCCTCCTCCTCCTCCTCCGCCTCCTCCTCCTCCTCCTCCGCCTCCTCCGCCTCCTCCTCCTCCTCCTCCTCCACCTCCTCCTCCTCCGCCTCCGCCTCCTCCACCTCCTCTCCGCCTCCGCCTCCTCCGCCTCCTCCTCCTCCGCCTCCACCTCCACCTCCTCCTGCTTCTCCTCCTCCTGCTTCTCCTCCTCCTTCTCCTACTCCTTCTCCTACTCCTCCTCCTCCTCCTCCTGCTCCTCCTCCTCCTCCAAGAGACTTGGCATCGCTCGGAAGTCCGCGCTGCTCTCGGCGAGGCCAGCGCCAGAACATCTGGACCAACGTCGGATAATCTTGAGACACGAGCGCGCGCGCGAAACCGAGCATACTAAGTCCGGCATGTCCCTCTGCACGAGGACTCTTCAGAAATAGTGAGAACATCGTTTGGGGACTTTTGTGTGTTGATTGTTTGTTTGACTGCTTGGGGGCATTTCTTGACCATGTTTGATCTTTCACCCAAAACCCGCATGTAGAAGGACATGCCCGACCTAAACCGAGCAATGCACGTGGAATGGACGTCCGAGCGACGGCGGGGGAGCTGCAAGGAGTGCTGGGGAGCGTCCTTGGCTCGGGGCTCCCCGCGTCCCCGAAAGAGTTGCTCTTCAGCGCTCGATGCGAAGAGTTCGTCGTGGTCAGAGGCCAGTTCAAGCTCGCCCACCCGCGCGAGATGTCAAGCAGTGGCGAAGCGTCCTGGCTCGCCTATAGGCCCACCTAACATGTTCTAATAACCTTTCATGGTTTGCACGAAATGTTCTGAGAACATATCTGGCTGAGACTGTTTGTTCTATCACATCGGGCTTATGTTATGAGAGCATTGCTTTGTTTTTCGAACATGTTGGGGCTCTAAGAGCATTGCGTGGTAGGCCTATAGAAATGCCTGGACTGTCGGTCCCTGCTCGAAGATGCCGCCCTGCGACTCGAACCCCAGCCCCACTGGAAGCTTCAGGCCGCGAAGCCCTTCGGCAAGCCTGATCAGCGCGAAAGCCACGCACTGCGGGTGGGGGAAGGTGGTTGGCCGGGGCGGCGGGGGCTCGGCATCAAGCACATCGGCGCTACGGGTGGTTTGACCCTCCTCGTGCTTCCGCCAACACACGTCTTCGGCGGGAGCGCAGTTGCGAATTTGAGCTAAAGGAGTGCCGACCTCTATTGTCGAGGAAGTCTTGGGCGAGCGCCGTTTCGACCTCGAACCAAAAAGTGTCGAAGTCCAGTTTTCAGGAAGTCCTGGTCGGGAGCGCCATCTCAAAATCGAACCCAGAAGGTTCCTAATTTTGTTTCGGGGGAGGTCCTGGGCAAGAGCACCATTTCGAAATCGAACCAGAAATATTTCGAACTTGATTTTGGAGGAAGTCTTGGGCAGGGCGACATATCCAAATCGAAACTAACGTTTCGAAATCGTTCGAAATTGTTTCGTTTCGAAAATGCGACATCGTTTGGTAAACTTCTTAAACTCCTGCCCATCAATTTCGAAATTGTGGTTTTCGTTTGAGACTTCCTCCAAAGAAGTCAGTTTCGGGCTCGATTTCGAAATGGCCCTTCCGCCCAAGACTTCCTTACAAAAACGATCTCGACTGGATTTCGAAACCATCGGGTTCGAATTCGAAAGGGTGGTTCCGCCCGAGGCTTCAGCAAAACAGAGCTTGAACAGAACATTGTACTGGGGCCCCGCGGCCTAACGGGCGCCCTTTGACGTCTCCTCTCTCGTCGCCGGCGCAATGCCACTGACAGCGTTGTACCGGTGCCCCGTCGCCTTGCGGGAGGCGCTGCCTTTTGGCCGAACTTTCGCAGCGGCGAAGTAGACGCGGGCGTTCGAGTCTTGACCAGAACAACGCACAACCCATGCTCGAAGCAGCGCCGGCTGGTCGGGTGCACCTGGACAAAGGCCGCAACTCGATTTCTCGCAACTGAAACTCTACCTGGCCTACAATTCTCTGCGATGCTCCAGTGGGGCGGCGGGGGGGTGTCGTGGGAGGGCCAGAGGTTTTGAAAGGGGGACTGCGACGAACAAAAGGCAATAGGGCCATAGTGAGACGAACCGCAAGGGGCACCTCGATTACGAAGGTGAGCCGCACGCGGAATAAGAGGGGGGAGCGGATCTCCCCGCCCCGCCTGCGCAGTATTCGCTCGGGCCCCCCTGGCGTCCCTCGCCTGGAGGAGCACGGCTGGCGGATCCGGGGCGGCCCCGTCGCTGGGCCCGAGGACCCGCGCTGAGCCTGGCGTCGAGACAAGACCTCTTGCCTTTGCTCGGGGGTGGACAGACCTCCTACCCTGACGCGTCGATGAAGGAATTGGCCGTTCTCGGTTCGCGAGAGGGCGTCGCGGCCGTCCTTCTTGCGGGTCCAGGTCCGTCGGTTTCGGTCCCAGGCCGCTTTCACCAAAGGGTGGCTTACTAAAGGGAGGTTTGTCCACCAGCGATTTGCTGCTGCCAGTCTCGTCTCCCCTGGTTGTGGCAGCTGGCCCCCCCCGCGTGCCCTCTTGCCCTCATCCTGGTGGCACCCGGCTCCCTCCTCCCTCCCTCAGCTGGACGGCGGCGACGCCGACGACGGCGACGGCAACGACTGCAAGCAATGATGACGGTTGCGAAGGCCTTCCGGCGAGGACGACGAGGATGTTGTATAGGAGGAGGGCGAGGATTCCGGAATCGCGCGGGCGGGAAGCGTATCTAGGTGGCGACCCCCTTCCGGGATCCCCCCCCGGCGCGGGGAAGGGATCAAATGGAAGGGGTTTCCCTTCGATTCCACTCCTATGTTGTTTAATTTTGCTTTGAACGGCGCGTATGAGGAAGATGGCCCAGGCAAACGGAACAGAGGAGGACTGAGACGACGACTCCAACAGAAAAACCCGACTCGAACGGAAAAGCCCTTCTCACACACACACACACCGACAGGTTCGGCGGATTTGCTACACGTCAACAACAAAAGGGATGCATTGGAAGAGAGATGTGTTGCTTACCACACCGATTTCGTCCACGTTTGACCGGCCCCTGGCCCGCGCGCCGCGCCCTTGCAGGGCCGTCCCCCGCGTCGGGACGCGCGCCAGCGCCTCGCCTCGCCTCGCCTCGCCCTTAGCTGGAGAAGCGGTCATGCGGACGCTCGCACCTCGCATCGACGTCTCTGCATGGGCAGGCATGATCCACCCACGTAGCGGGCATAGGCTTCCAATGGGCGCCTCCGGGAGCACTCCGCACCGCGCCTGTTGCGAGGTGGCACCAGGATCCAGACCTCCGACGTCGTGCTTTCTGTTCGCGAATTGGGCCCCCAGATCTCTGGACCTTTTCCCCAGGACCGGCTTTTCATTCTGAGTCGTTTTTGTTGCGATCCCAGAGCCTTGCAAGTGCCCCTGGAAACCGAACTTTGCCAACAGCAAAACCGTTGTGATGTTTTCATGAAGCGAGGATGTGAGGGCATTGCTACACTCCTGGCGCTTGGCGTATCCCCACCCGCCACGTAAACAAGCAGCGCTCCAGCGGTCCCAGTTCCCTAAGGACGGCGCTGGCACTGACGCTCAGAGCCGGCGGACCCGCTTTTTTCTGCCAGCGCGTGCCGCACTCACAAAGAGGTAGTTAAAACATTGGAATAAATTTTGCCTCCCAACGTGCCAGGCACAAAACACAGGGCTCCTGTTAACAGAATGCGCGCATCCTATAGGATGACTCCATCTTCCGCGAGTGCGTTCTTTCATCTCGACCAAACGCGTCTCATGACCCGCCATCAGGCGCTCCTTCGCCCTCACGTCGTCCTGCATCTCCCCGAGGGCCACGACTGTAGCGCTTCTCCGCAAGTTCGCAATGGCGTCGACAATATGGTTCTGATTGGCTGTTTCCACCTGCGTGATAGCGGTCAGCTCCTGGTTTCCTTGGTTGGGTACCGTCGCACCGTCCAGTTCTGCGAGCCGATCAGCAGGAGTGAGGCCATGCAGAAGACCTTGGCATGTGTGCGCCCCCGAGCTCCAGCTGGTCCTTTCCATCAGCTCCCAAAGTTGCCGCGCACGGCGGCCAGGTCATCTGTGCGAGTCTTGTACAGCTGACACACACCGTGCCGCCCACGGAGGAGAATGTTGCTCCGGCGGGGACACGCTGGAAGACGCTCGGTGCTCGAATCGCGTTCCAAGGTGTCTGGTGAGCTCCCAGGATCACGGCCTGCGAGCCCCTCCCGCTTTCCAGTCCAGGGGCCTGGGCAAGTCCGTGCCCGAGAAGGTTGTCCGTTCGGTCCTTGGCCTCTCGCTCGCACCGGACTCTTGCCTGCGCCTCCGTAGTCCCATTGGTCGCCATTGCACTTGCCACCGTTTCGGCTCCTGTTCTGTCTGGCGAAGACGATCTCACCGCCAGCTCCAGCATCCAGGAGAAATTGAGGGCAGTGGAAGCTTGCAGCCACCCGATCGTCGCCGAAGCGAGCTGTCTCCGCAAAGTCACGAGGGCGATGGGGCCGCCGTCGAGCTGGACCGAAAATTGGATGACGGGATCCCTCCGAATCGCGTGGTCCACATGTTTGATCCCATTCGTCGGGTCGCGCATTGACGGCCTGGTAGATGGCGCTTCCGTCTTTCAGAAGTCGTCCTGGAGCTTCGCACCGAGAGCTCTGCAGGACAAGATGCACTTCCAGAGCCTTCACGTCCTGGTTTGTGCGGTTCATGCGTCGAGGAGCCGCCCACAAGATTGAGGGCGCATGGCGCTTGCCGACCGTCGTTGTTAGTCGCAAGTGGCCCGTTCATTCGGCCCCGAGACATGGCTGATTCGAAATTGTCGTCGACGAACTCCACCGGCCCCACCGCATCGTGCGTCTGCGTCCCTTGCCGATGGCGCATGAGCTGCGTGTCTCTGGCCCCGTCAGGCAATCCTGGCTCGCGCAGCTGTTCCTCGCGCAACGCTTCAGCAACCTGCTGTCCACAATCATGGGTGGATGAGCTCGGAGCGCCGCCTGGCGGCGCCATCTGTTGGCGCCTGCTATCCCCAGGTGCCGCAGCATCTGGCTCTCGGAGGCCAGCTCCAAGGAGAACGATTGCTGCCGCTCCGAGTTTGTTTGGAAGCTTCCTGTCGCCGTGGTGATGCCCACTCCTGGAGGTGGCCTTGCATCCTCGAGCGCGAGCAGAGCTGCACGGCATTCTGCTCCTTTTGGCGTGCTGAGCGGCCCTTGTTCTTCGGCCGCAAGTCGGTTCGAGCGGGCTGCGGGGGCGACCAGCGGCGCGCCGGGAAAGAAGCGACGCCACGCTTCCTGACGCTGCCATCGAGCGCGCCGCTCCTGCTCGACCCCGGGTCGCGGATCATCTGCGATTGGCATTGACTCTCCATGAGCGGACTATCGGCCAAACCACGTGGACGCGCGTCTCCTTTTCCTCCATGCGCCCGAGCAGCCGCATGCCCATCGCACTTCGAGTACAAAATCCAATCCGACACTGACCACAGGTCGTTGCGGCTCGGGCGGATCTGGATCTTGTCTTCCAACTCCGTCTAGCACGGGTGAAGCCTTCGGTTCAGCAGTTCACGGAAGATGGCCCGCTCGTCTCCGGCGGTCCTGGCTGGTCCTTGGAGTGGCCAGGACTCGACACCAGGGGGAAGGTGGTCATCGGAGGCGCCCATGGTCCCCGCGGAGGGCAGGGCGCTCGCCCGTCAGATCACTGCCGAACTGCAAGCCCCAAGTACTTCGCTCTGGCCTCCTCGTCTACATTACCTGTCCAGTCGGTAAGCTTATTACGTCCGTCGTCATGGTGCTCGCGCCCAAGGGATGTCCCCGTCTCGGATTAGGAGCCCCATCAGGCTGTTCTTCCATGGGAGCTTCGCTGGGATAGTGCAGCTCAGTCGCGCCACTGGACAATGTGACCACTGTCACCACCTAGCTTGTACTGCTCTTACATTTCCAGGTAGTGATTGGCGATCGCGTCTTGAAGGCCACGCCCGCGATTGCCAGCGATGCACGACCGGGCGCCAGTCTCTCCAAGCATATTCGGGGGTGGCGGACTGACCAACTTCCAGCCCTGAAGATCGAGGGGATGATCGTTCGCCGTCTGGACCTCCACGCCCCCGGCCATCTGCTGGGAATGAGCATCGCAGTTCTTGACCACCCGTTCGATCTCCGCGTGGCTGAGCGTCGGGTTCCTTGGTGTGATCGCCCATGTAACTGGCTCCGTTCAGACTGCGCCGCTTCTGGTCGGCATGACTTTTTTTTTGGGGGGGGTCTGGCTCGCTGCAGGAGCCCCTGATCTCTGGGCCCATGCCTGGCTCGCGCGCGCCGGCAGGATCTGAGCCCGCCGCTTGCGCGTCATCCTCCGACTCATCTGCTCTCGCCAAGAGAGGATCGCCTCCGGCTTCGGCACTTGCGGGGCGATCGCCGCCGAATCCACATGGGTCCCCGCGCGCTCCTTCACGAGCTGCGTGAACACATGGAGCGTCTGTCTCGCGAGTGCCTTCGGCAGCTCAAGCTGCGGGAGTCGATCGTCGATCCTCGCCCGAGTAGCGCGCGATCACTGTGACCGGCGCGACGGCAACGATCACTGAGATAATCGCCCGGAGGCAGAACGAGATTGCGGCCAGAGCCCCTTCGTTTTGCTTCCATTTCAGTGACCAAGTTGTCCCGGCACATCCCTAGGTTCCCCTGTCCTCGGCGCGTTGCCAGTTCCAGGTCCCAGGACCAGGTCGCTCAGTGACCGCAAGGACCGACCTATGCGATCTGCCCAACTATCAGCGGTGATATCGACGATCCGCTCGCCGCCCTATGCAGCCATTGCGAACCAGTCTATGATCATCTTCATGAAGTACATAGTGAGCGTCGGGCTGATCATCGTAGCTCCGTTCAAAACCTCCTGGCACTAGACCGAAGGTGAAACGAACGTCGCGCCGCGGTCGCTCAACCCTCGCCTTCCGTCAGCGCGGCGGGCCGTCGGGCTCGGAAACCCGACGGCCGTTGCGTTCTGCCCCGCGGCAGCAGCTGCGCCCCAGTTTCAAGCTCGCCCCCTGCTCAAGATGTTGTCTACCCCCGTTCCGACGGGCAGCGGCGCACGCGATCTGGGTTCGCAACCAGGTAGATGGCTACCACCAGCTTCGCGCCAGTTCCTCCGAGTTCTCCTAGCTGGCCAGCTTCACGGCGGTTTCGGGCTGGAACATGCGCAGCCGCGCGAGCCTCTTCGCTACCTCGTCTGGGGGCGTTCGCAGCGCGGCCGCCCCCGCCGCTTCATTCGGGCCCTGGGGGGGGGGGGGGGGGGGGGGCGCGCTGCAGCTGATCCTGCTGGATGCGCTGCGCCGCGCTGTCCGCGCCCAGCTGGTCGACGCCCGGAACTTTGGAAACCGAGTCCCACGACGCATCTGTCCGCGTTGGCCCGGGGGTCGGGCGCGAGGCTGAGCGCGGGCCACTGGCAACTTCTGGGGGGGCCCGCAGAGATAACGCGCGCCCGCGGGTAGCGCTCGCGCGTCTTCGAGCTCCCGCAGGAGAGCGAGCACCACCGAAGCCATGAGTAGGAAGTGCATCAGAGGCAGCCAGTTCAGCATCTCCGAGCTCGAAGTCGACGTCTGGCTGCGTGTCGCCAAGGGCCCGAGCCCCCGTCCGCCTTGGGGCCGACTAGCTCCAATCACCGCACCTATCGCCCATGCAGTTGATGGCTTGGCGCGTGCCCTTTCCGCTTGTCGCGCGGGCGCCGCGCCCGCGCTGGGGCCTTCGATCCTGCTGGCTTCGATGTCGTCCGCGCCGGGGCCCTTGATCCTGATCCAATCGCACGAAAGTCTGTCGGCTGCGCCTTCGCGCGCCGCGGGCGGATTCTCTGCGGATGTAGCTCCTGTTCCTGAGGGTAGCTGTCGTGAGCGTCGCCTCTGATCCCCGTCGAGTCCGTTCCCATCACCATCGCGAGGGGGTCTGCACAGGGGTTGATCTCTTCGCCCATCGCCTGCGAGCCTCCACAGGCCGCTGGCGCCGGTCCAGTTCGGGGGGCCGGTCCTGCTCTGGACGACGAGGCCTGACCGGGATTGCGCTCCGTTTCCGCTGAACTCCCCCCAGGAGCTCGGCCAGTCCGCCCCTTTCGTCGGCCCCCCCGCCCCTTGAAGCGCCGTCTCGAAGGTCGATGAATCCGGGCAACTCTAGCGCGATGTAGGGGCCCGGCATGCTCTGGCGCCCGGAGCCGTTTCGAGTTCAAGACATGGAAAAGGAAGGGGAGGAGGAGGAGGAGAGGCAGGAGGAACGAAGGGGCACCAGGTAGAGAAGGAGGAAGAGGAGGATGAAGAGTGGTGAGGGAGAAGTCGTCGGCAAATGTTGTTCCCTGACCTGGCGACGATTCTGGAGGTCCTGCATGGTAGGAGGGCAGACAGAGAACGAGGAAATGGAGGACGAGGAGGGGGATGAGGACGAGGACGGGGGAGGAGAGAGGCAGCAGGAACGAAGGAGCAATAGGTAGAGAGGCAGGAAGGGAGGAGGGGGAGGAGGAGTAGGAGGAGGGGGAGGAGGAGAAGGAGGAGGAGGAGGAGGAGGAGGAGGAGGAGGAGGCAGAAGAGGGGTGAAGGAAGAGTGGGAATCAAATATTGGGTCCCTGATCTGCTGGCGGAGTTTGGAGGTCCGCACCTCTGCGCTCAGACCCCGTGGGTCCGAGAATCACGGTGCGGGGCCCCGCGATGGCGGATGGCTTCTGCCGGCATGGTAGGAGGGGTCACGAGGAGGGGGAGAAGGAGCAGGAGGAGGAGAAGGATGAGGAGGGGGAGGAGGAGGAGAGGGGGCAGGAGAGGCTGCAGAGCGCAGGAACAGGAGGTAGAGAAGGAGGAGGAGGATGAAGAAGATGGGTGACGGAAAACTGGGCATCAATTTCTGGATCCCAGATCCCGGATCTGCCAACCGAAGAGGCTTCGACCATGCGGACTGCGCGATGGATGCGGAGGATAAGGAGGAGGACGAAAGGGAGATAAGGCGCCCGGGGTCGGCGACGATGAACACGAGGAAAACCGCCACCGTGCTCTCGGCGCGAAGTGGAGTGCCCCAAGGCTCATGCAGTCTCGAGCACTGTAGTCTCTTAAGGACGCCGACCCCGAAATTCCTGGGCGCGGGCTGGGCGCTCTTGGGCGTTCTTGGGCCGGCGCGCGTCGGCCTCCAGAAACCAATATGTTGACACCCCTCACGAGGATCGCGGCCTTCGGACCGCGGCAAGAAGCCTCGAAGAGGCCGCGTGAGGCTCCAGGGGGCTCTCAAGAGGACCCCCAGGAGCTCGAAGAGGCGTCATAGAGGCTCCAATGGGCTCAAGGATGCCCCAGGACGCTCCAGGACTACCCCCAAGAGCGCGCCAGAGGCTCTCCAGGAGCTGCACACAAATTCGCTGACCACCCTGCTCACCCGCAGCAGGGTTGCGCAGGCAACCTACAGCGCGGGGTCCGCGCGCTAGGTCCAAAATGCAGCAACGCGCCTGCTTGTCCGGGCAAGTAGAGTTGCAAGATGAAGCGCATGGCCGAGCGGCAGTGGGGGGGGCTGGGGAAGACTTCCATGGGTGCTGGCAGAACAGCGTAGAAGACGGCGTGGCGCGTCGGCGAGAAAGCGCCGGCGTTCTGTCGGGATCGGGAGAAGAGCGCCAGAAGGAAGAGGGCAGAGCATTTTGTGTCCCACTGCTGGAACGCAGACGGAGGCAGGCTGGCGGTCGAAGAAGCGCAAGAGGCAGAAGCCAGAGGGTGCGCTAACGTTGCCATGCTCAGTAGCGCTTGCCCTTCATCGCCGTCTTCATGACAGGCTTGGTCTTCGCCTTCGCCTTCGCCTGCGATTCGGGCTTGCCCTTGGCCGAGGGCAAGGGTTTGGCCTGGCCGGCGGCGCCGTCAGTGGATAGCTGCATGTTGGGGAAGACGGCGTTGGGAGCGACGTCGGTGATGCTGAAGATCTTCTGGCACTTCGTAGCGAAGCTCTTAAGGGTGGCGCGAATCGACGGGTTGAGGTCGGTGGCCAAGCGCAGGCTGAAATTGAAGAGTTCGGCGATTTCGAAAGCGCCGCCATCGTGCTTTGTCCCCGACCTGGCCAGTTTCACGCGGGCGCCGTCGACGGAAGCCTTGGCAGCCCAGCCGCTCTTTCCCTGCGCTGGCGGAACGTCGATGTCACACTCGATCATGCCGTCCTTCAAAATCGTCAGCAGCTTTTTCACGACGTGGTCCGCTGCGATCTTGGCATTGGTCTTCTTGGCACTGCAGCCGACGAGCATCCAAATCCACGAGATGTGCTGGCAAGGGTTCTTCGAAGTTTCTGGCGGCAACATGCCGGACGCAGCTTCGAGGACGTTGTGCTTCGCCGGCACGGGCGGCAAGGTGAACTGCTCCATGGCACGCGGCGTGAACGCGTTGAGTCCGCGGAACTTGGCTGGGGCCCCAGCGGCCGCGGAAATCCCGTCAGCCACCACTGCGCGGATCGCGCGGTATTCGGCGCCGTCGGGGCCATCAAGAATGACGTTGTCAACTGTGATCTCCATCGTGTGAAGGTTGGCCTGCTGCTTGTTCTGCAGGGGCTTCAGCGGTTGGGCCAGAGCAGCCGAGGCCACGCGTGCAGGAGTAGCTTTGGACTTGGGAGCCATGGTGCTGACCAAAAGATGGATAGGGCAATACCCAGCGGGGGGCGCAAACGCACGTTTGAGCCTGAGAGCTCGTCATAGGGGGCGGGCTGGGCAACGTGCGCATCGTCTTTGCTTCCCGGAGGCGGGAATCGTTGGACGCGTCAGAAGGCGAGAAGGGGGCGCAGGAAATGTCTCAGGCGGCCGACGAGGGGCCCGAAGCACTCGGAGCTGATGGGAGGTCCTGTTGCCGCGGCGCACGGAGAAGGGGGATCATGGGGGAAGGGCGCGAGAGGTACCACGAGGAATTCTGGACATCAAATTCTGGTTCCCGAAGGCTTTGGGGGAGGTCAAGTGCAAGTGGCGGCGGAGCAATATGCTAGGCGTCTTGGGCAATCTCGAGGCGAATGACAACTGGGACGGCGGCCGACTGTGGGCCAGTCGGGTCGGGCGCTGTGCGCATAGGCGGGCCGCGTGCAAACTGGGCGGGCGCTTCCAGGAGGGGAAAAAAGAGAGGGGGAGAGAAGGGAAGGCCAGAAGCGCCAAGGGGAAGTGCGCATCAAATTATGGTTCCTGGGGACGCTGGGCTGCGCACGGGCGCAAGAGCATCTGGGGCGGCCCCGAGAGACAGAGGAAAAGAGAGGAGAGAGGACGCGGGGGGAGGGGAAGGAGGGAACGACGCGGCCAAAGCAAACTGCGCATCAAATTATGGTTCCCGGTGGCGGGGTCGGTGGACGCGTAAAAAGGACGAGGGGCTCTCGGGGAATTCCAAGAGGGGCCTGATGGGGTCGGCGGTGCGGGCGGCGCGTTGTGCATGGGGAGACATTGCGGGAATTGGGAAACGCGTGGAAGGCGGGTTAAAACGATGGACGGCGGTCGACTGGGAACTGGTCGAAAGGGGTGGGAGGCGCTCGTGAGTCCCGTGGGTAACCTGTTTGGGAACTTCAAGGGTCTCTGAACGCGTCCTGGTGGACGGCGCGGGCGCACAGTGGGGCTTTGTAGGTTCTGGTTCTGGGCCCCGTGGAAGTCCAGAAGGGTCTGCGAAGCGCCAGGGCCTTGGAGCTTCGAAGCATTTTGTCATACTCTGCCGCGGCCGCATGCGAAACGAAACCCGCCGCTCGCCGCATTGCAAACACGGCGTAGGAACAGGAGCGGGGCACCCATCGGAAACTGCAGCCACGCGTTAGCGTGCGGACGCAGGGCGCTTGCGGCAGACTGGCGCAGGGCGCGAGGGTGAAGGGCGTGGGAGCAACAACTCTGGCCAAACGATGTTCTTCGTCAGAGCGACGACTTTGGCGTTGCATCGGGCAAGACTGGTGAGCACTCGTAGGGATCCCCGGTCGTGCACGCGGCTCAATGCGACATAGAGGTGGCCATGACTGAAAGGGCTCGTTCTCGAGTCCAAGACGCACTTGCTCAATGTGCAACCTTGTGCACCGTTAAAAGTGACAGCGTAAGCGGGGCGCAAGGGATACTGGCGCCTGATAATGCAACTCGCCCCGCGCGCCAGGGGCCACCGAAAACAAATGCGTGGCCGGGGGAAAGGTCTTCCTTCCAATGTCTCTATAACGACATGGTTGTCGTGGACAGCACGCAGGATGACGTGAGTGTGATTCATTAATCTGTCTGGCATGCTAAAATTGCGAACCAACTGATAGAGGGCACCAACCACCAATCGTAGTTCATGAGGGGGCACGCCATTCTCGTTTTGCAGATTCAGAAACTCAGTCGTGATGTGAGCCTCGAGATTGTGGGGCCCGTGGTCGTACTCAATGCTGTCTGCACTCTGTTTGCGATACTCAGGCAAAAGGTAGACCTGCGTGAGCTTTTCGAGGAGGATGTGGTTGAACTTGTCGACAGCGGCATTGGTGGGGCAGAGGATATTCGCCGCGGCGCAAGCGTGAGGGTCATTTGGCGCGCCAAAGCAGAAGTCGACGCAGGCCTCCTCTGAATGCGTGGGCGTGCAGCGGTCAAGCAACACGTAGCCAGGCTCGTCGGACAGTCTGTGTTCCGATGCGACTTTGCCGTCCCCAAGGGCTGTAACCCACGTAGCGTAGTCGGCGTCGCCGTGCTGGCGATGGTGTACTTGTAAGGCGTAAGTCGTGAAAAGTTCCCAAGAGGGGGACTTGCGGACACTGTTGTTGACGATGGAGCCCCGCGCGCCACCTTTGACGACGGGGGGAATCTGGCGGAAGTCGCCGTAGCACACGAAAATTTGCTCTTCCAGGTGGCATGGTGGCGCTGCTTGATCTGGGCCAACAACGCGAGGGCGCTCTCCCAAGCGGATCGTTTGGCATTTGGCCATTCATCCCACTGGATTACAGAAGCCGCGGCAAGGTCACGGGCACCTTGCGAGCCCAACGGGAGAGTGCAAGTCAGCACGTCTTCGTCAGACACTGGGATCTTGCATGCCGAATGCGCCGTGGCGCCGAAAGGCAACTGCAAAGCGGCAACTCCCGTCGTAGCCATGTTGATCACTGTCTTGCCACCACCAAGAGCTGCGTAGGTAATGTAACTGGCCACTGTGGATTTGCCGCAACCCGCGGGTCCGTGAACAAAGTAATATCTGTCGTCGCCAGCGCGGATGGACTCGGTTATGCGTCGGGCTGCCTCGGTCTGGCTGGGGTCCTTCGCCAGCGCCCGGTAGATGGCATTGGCTCGGGATTGCGCATCTTCTCGGGGAAGTGGCGCAGCAGGGGTGGGCGTTGATGAGGTTGGTGGTGAAGGTTTGGTGTCGTCTCCCAGAGTGAACGCTTTACCAATGGACTGACAGGAAAGACGCAAGGCGTCGCAAACCTCCTTGCGGGCGGAATCGAGCGTGAGTCCAAGATCCCGGAAGTCGGCGAGGAGATGCTCCTCGAAGTTGGGGCACAGCGTCATGGCGCACGCGTCCTGCTCGAGCAAGGCCACGAAGGCGAACCATAGTTGAGCGGCAGTGTAGCGGAGCTCGACCAGCTCCGTCAGCACCCGCGTGGGCTCGTCTGCATTTGCGAAGTACCCTGTGGCCACCAGCGCTTGCTCATACGTGGGGTACCTCTTCCCGGAGTAGGTCTTGCAGTCCAGGAAGCTGGTCTTCGGGTAGTTCAGCAGTATGTGCCTGATGTAGAAAACCTCTTTCTGTTTGGGGTACTTCGTTACTAATCTGCAGATGGGGCGTTCGCCCCGTTGCTTCTCGTAGACGAAATGGCGGCGCCCAGCGGGGGCCGCGTCTAGCGCGGGCGCCAGGGCCCCGGCCGCCGCGGGAGTTGCCGAGGGCGTCGCAGCTCGAGGAAAGAGGTCTGGGAAGTGGTGTTGCAAGGCTTTCGGGCACGTCTTTGCGACCATGAAGCGTTCGAAGTACTCGAAGTATTTCGTTGACAGGTAGGGCTCGGTCTTGGGCCGGTGGAAGTAGCGTTGTAGAAGAGACATGGAAGACTGCAGTGCGGCATCCTCTTCTTGCCCGGCAGAGTATGTGATCCAGTCGTCGCCTTCGCAATGTACTGGTAGACAAACCACGTGGGGGACTCGTTCGTAGGCGTTGTAACCGAACATGCGCCACGCGCACTCCGTGGCACAAAGGCAACGCCCACGCTGCCATTATTTGATTTCGCCCTTGTCGGCGGTTTCTTCTTGGAGCTCGTACTTGACAAAGTCGGGGCCCTTGAACAGGTATTTGTACAGGTACTGAAAGAGGTTCACAGAGCCCGCGAATTTGACATTGGCGTGCCCGTCCCACAATTGCAGAATAGTGGGATTGTATTCCACGATCAGCCGGTTGCAGCAAACGGGGCGCTTCCCGTAAGAGGCCGTCCCTGACGCACAATTAGGGCAGTGATCCCGACAATGTCTGCGGCGGTGATGCGGATATCCTCTCTCATCGAAGTGCGTGTCGTCCTGAAAAGGCCAGGGACATCCCTTGACGCACTCTTGCGATGGGTCGTCAGGATGGCACGAATGGTTGCAGGAGTGCATCATATGTTGCAGCACCAATTCGCGGATGGGACCGTGCGGCGGGAGTTCGCAGGAGATGTGCGCGTCGACAGCTTCGGGCGTAGTTGGCGGCGTGGCCAGTGCAATGGCAATGTGAGCGTGTGGTAGTCCTCTGCGCTGGTACTCAATCACCCGGATGACATATCTGCGTTCTCCACAATTCGCGCTTCAAATGTGCCATCATCTTTTCCAAGCGAGCGTGAAAGACGCGCGCGACAATGTCTGGTCGGTCTGCTGCAGTCTGGCCTGGATGAAGGGTGGCAGTAATTTCGGGCCAATATGGGTTGCATGCGAGTGTGATGAAAAAGGTTGGTGGGCCCTTCCGTCGAGCAAGCTCCAGGGAATCCATGCGGAGTCTTCGCAGGTGGCGAGGAGACCCGGCCCCGCTCGACGGCAAGGAAGCACTCGTTCCTGGGACGGAGGTCTCATTGGCGAGGGCCTCGCACAGATCTGCTCGTTTGGAAATGCGTTGGGCTTGGGCGCGACGAAGAAGTCCGAGTCTCTCATCCTCCATTCTGCAATACATGTTCACGAGCCACTCGTTCAAGAGGCGTCCGCATAAATGCATGTGGGTGATTCGTAGAAGGTGCTGGCGGTACCGCCACATCTGAGAGAGGCGCTGGCCCGCGTCTGCGACGATGTCGGTGCTCCACCCGCGGCCGCCGCGGGGGAACCAGAGTGGTTAACTCAACGGCTCGTAGAGCGCGCTCAGCGGATTGAGGTGCTGCGGCGTGGAGCAGGATGTCTTGCGGAACAAAACGGAACGGGCAGAAACGTCTACGTGAGGTGTTTCGTGGACAATGGCAGCGAGCTCGCTGAGGCCCTCATCCCATTGTAGTTCGACTGCGACAGCGGCGCCGCGAGCTGAGGGAGCGGACAGTCGGCGGAGCTCCTTGGCGTAGCCATTGTGTGGCAGGATATGGCGTTCCAAGCGCCGAACCAAGCGGATGTCCACGTGCTGTTCAGTAGCGCTCGTGCCACGCTCCCGAGGGTCGACGACGATGTAACGTAGGGGCGTGGTGTCGTCGCAGCTCCAAATCCGTCGGTACATTGTCCCATGGATCCTGATGTTGGAAGGGCGCAGCTCGTTCCCGAACCGCAGCTCCTTTTCTGAAGTAGTGCTTTGAATCTTGTGAACTGCGAACGAAAAACAAACTATTACATCGCCTGCTGGTGGCGGAGAAACCCGTCAGCCGAGGTGCATTTGTGGTAGAGTCGTGTACTGGGCGCCCCTGCTGGTCCTTGTACAGCCACGTGGTGCGGTAGAGGTCGAGGAGGCCGCCTGCGGGGGGGTTGTAGTAGCGCGACATGTCGACGTAATGCTCCCCGCCTCCGCAACAGAATCCATCGCCTTCGCATTGAAGCAACTTGGCTGAGCAGTGGGGGCACGCGTACGTCATGGGGCCCAAGTCCATGCGAGCAATTGCGTCTGGTGGGCGTCCTGATTGGCAGCAATGTCGGCATACTTTCTGACTGCGTTCGCGCCTGCTGGCAGCGAAGTCTCCCATCGGCAATGTTTCACCGCATCGCACACAGACCAAGAAGGAGTCCGGCTGCGCAGCGCATCCTTTGCAAATGCGGTCGGTTCTGCGTCGACGCCGAGCTGCAAAGTCCTCGGCAGGAAGAGCGTCGTGACAGCGAGAAAAAAGTAGGGTCGTAGCAGGATTGTTCTGGTTGCTGGCGCATGCGATGCATGTCTTAGTCTGCTTGTGCAGTTGCTGTTTTGAGAATGACTCTCGTGGCAGTGCGGTGGAGCAGGCACAGCATGTAAATGAGGTCTGTCGGCCGTGGATGTTGGCGCAGCCTTTACAATTTTTGATGGTTCTGTGCAATTGGGTGGGCGTGAAGCAGTCGCGTGGCAACTCCTTCTTGCAGCCGCTGCGAGTGAAGGAAGCACGTCGCGTGGGTCCCATGGAGCAGATGAGCGGGCGTGAGTGTAGAAGTGTGGTATGCTTGACAAACGCAGCTTCGCTCTTCGAGCCCAAGCGTCGGCGGTCGACGGACGGTGGATTACACTTGAATTGTGGGCACCACGAGCTGACAGTTCTGGGGTGGGTTTGTGGCGGAAGGGGAGGCAGGGCCCCGTCGGGGGCGCGGGGGGCACGGTGCGGGGGCAAGGGGCAGAAGGGAAGGTGGGCATGAACGGCTGAACGCACAGTGGACATCAAAATGTGGTTCCCTGGGTGTCCTGTGTGCGTCTACGTGTGCTTCGCGTCGGGTGCTGGCGTGCTGGGAGCCTATTGAAGGTGTAGGGGTGCAGCAGGGGCTGTTAGTCTTGGGGTGGGCGTGGGCGGGGGGGGAGAGGAGGAGGGTTTTTTTTTGGAGCGAGGCAGAGGGGAGCAGGACCACTTGGGAAAGTCGCGCGGTGGTCGAATGTCCCAAACGGGAGAGCGAAGCGGGGGCAACGGGGAGAGGTGGAGATGGGGATGGACGGCTCAACGCATAGTGGGCATCAAAATGTGGTTCCCTGGGTGTCCTGTGTGCGTGTGCAGGTGCTTTGGGCCGGGTGCGGGCGTCCTCGGGGCCTCTGCTAGGTGGAAGGCGCAGGGGGGGCTGATAGGCCTGGGGCGGGCGTCAGGTAGGGGAGGAGGAGACGGGGATTCTTTTTGGATGCATGGGGGGGCATCGCGACCGCCAGGGAAAATTGCGCGGGAGATCACAACCGCCAGAAGAAAGAGCGGGGCGGGGGCCTGGGGGAAAGGTGGAGAAGGGAAAAGGGGATGGACGGCGCAACGCGCAGTGGACATCAAATTCTGGTTCCCTGGGTGTCGGGCATGCGTCTACGGGTGTTTCGGGTAGGGTGCGGGCGTCCTGGGGGCGTCTTTGGAGCATGGGAGGGGTTGTGAGGAGAGGATCCTCTTTGGAGTGAGGGAGGGGGGAGTAGGACTGCGCGGGAGCGTCGTGCGGTTAACGAAGGACCCCATGGGAAGAGCGGGACGGGGACGAGGGGGAGAGGTGTTGAAGGGGATGGACGGGACAACGCGCAGTGGACATCAAATTATGGTTCTCTGGGTGCCCTGTGTCCGTCGGGTCGGGTGCGGGCGTCCTCGGCGCCTCTGAAAGGTGGAGGCCACAGGAGGGGCTGGTTGTCCTGGGGTGCGTGTGAGACGGGGGGACGGAGGGTCCTCTTTGAATGCAGGGGGTGGCTTTGGACTGCGCGGGAAAATCGCGCGGTTGTCGAAGGAATCAAAGGGAAGAGCGGGGCGGGGGCCAGGGGGAGAGGTGGAGTAAGAGATGGACGGCTTAACGCTCAATGGACATCAAATTCTGGTTCCCTGGGTGTCTGGTGTGCGGCTACGGATGCTTTGGGTCGGGTGAAGCCATCCTGGGAGCCTCCTGGAAAGCATGAGCAGGGGGTATTTCGGGAGGGGAAGGCCCGCCCTGGGGCTGTGTTGGGCGCCGCAGGAGTTTTTTGAGAGCTCTCTGAAGCCATCTGGAGGCTCGCTGGGAAGCCTCCTGGGCCGTCTTGGAATTGTCTTCCGAACGTCGTCGGCCTCCTGGAGCGGCCCACGAATCTCTCGGGGCCCATGCCCGCGTCGGAACACCGAAACCGTGTAAAAAAACACAGGGAAAATGATGTTCTCTGGAACGCATATGTTGGGTGTGTGCGGGGGAGGGATGGCGGCTCTGGGGCTGTCTTGGGCGTCTCATGAGCGTTTGTGGAGCTCTGTGGAGCCATCTGGAGACTCGTGTGGCAGGCTTCTGGGTCGTCTTGGAGCTGTCGTGGGGACCTCGTCGGCCTCCTGGAGCGACCCACGAGTCTGTCGGGGCCCATGTCCGCCCCGGAACGCCGAAACCGTGTAAAAACACAGGGAAAATGAGAGCCTCTGGAGCGTTCGTGTGGGGGGTATGTGGGGGGGGGGTCGGTGACCTGTGGGGTTTTCCCTTGTATTTTCGTAGGTATAAGGAATGTGTGTATACACTGTATGTGTTTGTATACACCAGGCGTGGCCAATCTCGCACTCATGCAAGTATACTCATTCGCGCGCAGACTCCTTCACACTTAGACTCACTCGCGCTCAGACTCACCCGCGCTCAGTCTCTCGTAGTCAGACCTATCGTCTTCGCTCGTGTATTGTACCCCGCCACGCTATTCGGCGCACCCCTCGTGAGGCTCGTGGCCCCATAGGGAACGTCACCGAAGAAGATATTCACAATTGCGGTATTCACAACTGCATATGGTTGGGTCCTTCGCCAGGCTAATTTGTGGTGTTCCTTCTTCTTTCTTGTCCACTATCGGTTGGTCCTGTCCGCCTCCGTTTGTTTCCATCCTCTCTTCCTCTGCTGTTCTGTTTTGGTGTCTGTGCGATGCGGCGGATCTGTCCCAGTCGGGCGGGTGCGGGTTTTGAACACTGAGGTTGGCTCCAATTCCCCACGTTCTCCACATTTCAGCCCTTGCTCTCCGCCACTTATCACTTCCCCATCCCAGCGCAGGCGCATCCCCGATTCCATGCCGCCCACGCCCCGTCCCTTCCTTCCCTCCTCGCCCCCTCTCCCTTACTTCCTGCCCCTTTCCGCCGCAGTCCTCCCTCCCAGTGCTTCCCCCTCTCCCAGTCCCCCCTCCGCCTCTCTCCTTCCACGGCACCCCATGTCTCGCGCTCCCTCCCTCCATCCCTGCCACTCCCCCCCTTCTGCCTCTCCCTCCCCTCCCTCCATCGCATGGGGCGCAAAGGGTTCAACGCGCGGCGCGCGCCGCCGAGCCCGCCTCCTCCGGGGGGACGGCGCGAGAGCGCGAGGGACCCTCGCGCAGCGCGGGGCGCTGTGGCGCGAAGCTCCCCGACAGCACCGCGCCGGGACAAAAATGGGGACGGGAGGTTTTTGGCCGTTTTCGGCCTCTGGGGGCCCAGGCCCGCTCGCATCGTGAGCAACATCGGGGCGGGAGGTTTTTTGCCGTGCTCGGCATCGGGGAGCCCTCGTCGGGCCTCGGGAGCGTCAAAGGGCGGCTGGGGAAGAAAAGCCTGTCCCGGGGAAAGGGTCGGTCGGGACTTCCAGGGAACCCGCACTGAAAAAAAAAACAGGACGTCGCATGTCTGGGTCAGGGTGTCCCGAAGCGTCCCGTTCGGAGCCCCCGTCTCCGTCGCCCCCCGAGCCGCCGGCGTGCACACATCTCGGGCGCTTCGCAACGGGGGGTCGATCAGTGGGCGGGGGGGCATCGAGGGCTTTACAGGAAAGGAGCCCCAGAAGGTTCACGAAAGATGCACCTTTCTCCCCCCGCCCTGTTTACTGCCCCGAAGGTGCACAAAAGGTGCACCTTTCTTCTCCCTTGCGTGTTGTTTGTTCCCAACCCTCCTGTGTGTGTTGGGTCCTCGTTTTGAGTTCGCAGCGCCGCGCGTCCCCTCCTCCTCCTCCTCCTCCTCCTTCTCCTCCTCCTCCTTCTCCTCCTCCTCCTCCTCCTCCTCCTCCTCCTCGTCCTCCTCCTCCTCCTCCTACCTCATCCACCTCCCCTCCTGTCCGCCTTCCTGCACTCCTCACACGTGTCGTGCCCCCCAGGGAGCTCCACCTATGGCCTCAGTGCGCGTGCTCGCATGGCGCCCCCCCGCGCAGGTCGGCACACCCCTCACACGCTGCGTGCCCTCCAGGGAGCTTCGCTCATAGCCTCAGCGGGCGTGCTCCTATGGCGTCATCCTGCACATGTTGGCACACCCCTCACACGCTTCGTGCCCCCAAAGGAGCTCCACCTATGGCCTCAGCGGGCGTGCTCGCATAGCGTTCCCCCGCCCATTTCGGCACACCCCTCACACGTGCCGTGTCCCTCAGGGACCTGCACCTAATGGCCCCAGTGGGCGTGCTCGCATAGCGTCCCCCCGCCCGTTTCGGCGCACCCCTCAAGCGGTCTGGCTGCATTTAGCGAAGATGTCAAGGATGTTGCAGATCCTTCAACGCGTTGTTGCTGATTGAGCGGTCCCGTTTATAGTCGTTTTTCTTTTAGAGAGGGTTGGATTCTTCGCCAAGCTAATCCCACCAGCCTTTTGGGCTAAGTTGGTCGAGCGATATCTTTCTTGTCTTGTCCCAAAACCCTCTTCCCTTCGGGAGGTTTATCTCCCCCCTCCCTTATTTTTTTGTTTCGGGGGGGGGGCCGCGATAAGTTAGGGCGCCCAGGATGGCCCAAGATGGCTGCAAGTGGGCCTCCGATGTTCCAAGATGGCCTCCAAGGTGGCTCAAGATAGCCGAAGGTGGCTCAATATAGACCCCAAGAAGCCCTACAGGGCCCCCAAGAGGGCCTCAAGACGGCCCCAAAACGGCCCCAAAACCACCCAAAAGAGCCACAAGAGGACCCTAAGATCCCCCAAAAGAGTCCCAAGAGGGCTACAAGATGCGATTTTGAGGGCTCTGTCCTCGTCCTCGTTGTCCTCGTCCTCGCCCTCATCCTTGCCCTCATCGTCTTCCTTTTCATTCTCCTCCTCTTCCTCGTCGTCGTCGTTGTCGTCGTCGTCCGCCTCCTCCTCCTCCTCATCCTCCTCCTTCCCTCGCCCCCACACGGGCCCCAGGGATGGCCCGAATAGGCTCTCCAAAGCCACCCCCTTACTCCCAGAGATCTCTCTGTTCACCCTGGTTGTCCGCTGTGTTTCACTACATGTGAATGGGCTGATGGGTATACTTTTTGGTCAGTGGCTCCGAGGCAACGGACAGGGAGCGGAAGCGGCGTCCGGGTCACGGTACGGGGCTAATTTGCAAGACAATTTGCCGCCAGCCAGAGTCGGCGGACAAAGCAAATTGATGGGTATACTTTTTGATGGACGGCTCCAGGGACAGATCCGAGAAGCGGGGCGATTGGCGGGTATACGCGAAGCGTGAAGAATTGTCGATTTGTCTCGCAGCCATGCTGCATGGTTGTATGTTCCAGGAGCTCATGGCCTCCCCTACCTGGTCTCAGGCAGGCCCAAACGATTGTCCGCAGTGGTTGTTTGTTCGCTCGTCGTTCCGTGTATTGCCCCCGAGTACGGTTGGCGTTGAAAATGTCGCGTGGGATGTGGCGCCGCCAGCCCGCTTATCACACGCTATCCCCCACCTTTGGGATAGCGCGCACCGAAGAAACCCTCGCGGGGGGATCGCCTCACAGGGGCAGCGTACTTTTCGGGGATCGATGTTGCGCGCTCTCTTTTCAACGTTATCTTGTCTTGGCTGGAGGTTTTTCTGTGCACCGCTTCCTTGCGTTCGGGTCGATATTAACGAAGCGAGCGAGCCTTCAAGCGATCTCGCTGCTATACAGTCTTTCCAACGCCAGCCGTAAGCAGCGCCCGACGACTGCCCTTCTTCAGGCGGTCGCAAACATGGATCAAGGAAGCGTGGATTAGCGACGGGTCCCGTTTCCATGGGAAATCGCGGAGTTCCGCCGCCGAACGAGGCGGCACCGTCCGCGTTTGGGGGAGTGCACTTCCCCCGACCCATGGATTTGGCGACCCCGCGCCGAATCCATGGATCGTTGCTAATCCATGCTTGCGCGCCCCCGAACACATCCTTTCCAACGCCAGCCGTACAGTCGGGGCGCTGAAGAAGGAACCCTTTTCGTTGGGGAGGGGCTTCGTGACCCTTGATTGTTTCACAGCTTGCCTTAGGTTTTCCTTAGGTTTTCGATGGGACATCGAAGTTTATCTCATGGGAAAAAGGGGCCTCGTTCCTGCTTTAGGGTTCCTTCGGTCAACGTCTGTAGGCAGCGCCCGACGGCCGCCCTTCTGGCACGGCCCCGCGGCCTCCGCAGGTACGCGAACGCGCACTACATGTCCCCCACGGCTCTGCGGGTCCAGGCGCCGCCGCCGCCGCCGCCAATTGGCCCCGCTCGCGCGCCGCGCTCTCAAGGAACCCCCTCTCAGGGGAAGAGGAGGAGGAGGAGGAGGAGGAGAAAGAGGAGGAGGAGGAGGAGGAGGAGGAGGAGGAGGAGGAGGAAGAGGAGGCAGCGTCAGGGGAGGGAGCTTCGAGGTTCGAGAGTTTCGGGCATGTTCGTCAGTTCTCGGCGGTTTCCCAGCCTCGGGGTGTTCTCCAGCAGCTGCGCCTCGCCGAGGGCGTTCTGGGGATGCCCGAATATTCCCGAACGGCCGCAGGAGAGCTGAGTTATGACCCGAAAGCCAGGGGGCAGCGTTCGGAGAGTATAGGCGCAGGGGGGCACGCATCGCACCCCAATCGTCGCCGATAGGGGCCCGATGGCCCACCCCGCCCAGTAACGTGTGTTCTGCTATCGGGGACCGTCGCCGATCTTTCGGCGACGTTTCGCCGATTCAAGCCTGATATGCCCCCCCTTTGAGTTGGTCCCCCCTATCGCTTCCTCTCACCCCTCTTCCATCGCTCCTCACCCTTCGCTGTGCTCGAGGACAAGGAAAGCGGCACACTCACAACAATAATAATAATAATATTAAGAAAAATAATACTTATTAATAATAATAATAATAATACTAATTATTATTATTAATAATAATAATAATAATAACAATAGTAATAATAATAATAATAATAATAACACTAATGGTAATAATACAAGCATGAATAATACTTCTTATACTAGTAAGACTCATCAACATAATCATCATAGTCGGAACCATACGAATAGCAGCAATATGAACGACAATAAGATCAGAAGTAAGAGCAATAGCAATCTTAATACTAACATTGCTGTTACTGGTATGACTAATAATACTACTCATATCACGAATACTAACGACACAACGAATAATATCAATAATGTCACGAATAATAGTACCCCTCACAATCATAATAATGGTAATGCTCATTCTGAATATCACAATATTTCGATTGGCAACCACACTCGTAGATAATCGCATGGATGGCATCGGACAGAAGGCCTGGGCATCGTGTGGAAAACGATCGTATCGGATGGAGGCCACCGTATAGAATGAGAAAGGTCGACAGGAACAACGTCCCGAGGTTCGCGTGCACATCGTGGCGGCTGCGCCCCGGCGCGCTCCGCGCGCTAGGGAGGGGGTCGAGCGCCGCTCCAAGACACCTGGGCGGACCTCCGACAGGCCGACTGCGCTCGTGCAGCGTGCTACTCCTCCGTGTCTGTCTGTGTGTGCGGCAGCCCGGCCGCCGGTTTCCACGTCCGTGGCCGACTGTGTGCTTGGCCTCTCTCCTGCCCCCCCGCCTGCGCTGCGGCGCTCCTTCCCCTCCCGCCTCTGCCTCCGCCTCCACTCCCGTCTCCGCCTCTGCCTCCGCCTCCACTCCCGTCTCCGCCTCTGCTGCTGCTTCTGCCGTCGTCTTCAGCCCTGCAGGGGGGACGGCGGAGCACACTCGGGAAAAGACAGCAGGAAGCGGAGAGCAAGAGGATGGGAGGAGGAGATCCAGGAGGCGGAGGACGAGGACGAGCAGCAGCAGCAGGAGTTAGAGGAGGAGGCGAAAGGAATCGCAGAGTCGATGAAGGAAGGGTGGGGAGGTAGGGAGATGACAGGAAACGGGGAGGGGGGCAATGACGGAAAGGATTGAGAGAATGAGATGGGGATGGGGAGAGGAGGATGAGGACGAGGAGGAGGAGGAGGACCAGTGCAAACCCAAGACCCATCAACGATTTTGCTATAAACCGTGCCTCCGAGCTCCCTCTTCACAGGCCCCTACAAATATTAAAAGACGAATGAACGCGGAGCTAGGGCGAGAGCCACATTTTGGAAAAGACATGCCCCTCATCCTCGAAGCTGTTGCAAACTTGTAAGACGAATGTGCGCGGCGCTAGGGCGAGGAGCAAGAAGAGGAGTTGGAGGAGGAGGGGGAGGAAGAAGAGGGGGAGGTGAACGGGAACGATGAGAGAGGAGTATGGGCAGTGGGGAAGTGGAGGTCCGCTCGCGCTGCCCTCCGCCCGAGTTGGACTCCGCCGCGCCGCCACGCGCGTGGTTGCGACGCCAAAAGAGTGGATGTGTGTGTATGTGGTGTGGTGCTTGTTTGTTGCGTGTGTGTGTGTGTGTGTGTGTGTGTGTGGGTTGTGTGTGCCTGCGTGTACGCGTGTGTGCGTTACTGCGTGTGTACGTTCGGCGTGTGTGCGTGTGTGTATGTGAACGTGTGTGCGCGTGTGACTGTGGGCACGTGTGCGTGCGCGCGTGTGTGGTGTGTGGTGTGTGCGTGTGCGTGTGCGTGTGCGTGTGCGTGTGTGTGTCTGTGTGTGTGTGTGTCTGTGTGTGTGTGTGTGTGTGTCTGTGTGTGTGTCTGTGTGTGTGCGCGTGCGTGCGTGCGTGCGTGCGTGCGTGTTCGTGTGTGTGTGTGTGTGTTGTGTGGTGTGTGTGTGTGGTGTGTGGTGTGTGGTGTGTGTGTGTTGTGTGTGTTGTGTGCGTGTGCGTGTGCGTGTGTTTGTGGGTGTGAGTGTGTGTGTGTGTTTGTGTGTGGGTGCGTGTGTACGGGTGTGTGAATGTGTGGTATGTGTGAGTGTGTGTGTGTGTGTTTTTTTGGGGGGGGGCTGTGTGGTGTGTGTCGTGTGTTGTGTGTTGTGTGTTGTGTGGTGTGATGTGGATTTTGTGTTGTGTGTTGTATGCTGTGTGTGCTGGTCGTCGGGTGGGTGTGCTGTGTGATAAGTGTTGTGTGTGTGTGCGGTTGGACGTCCTGTCGCTGCGTGTGGGGCCGCGACGCCAAATTTGTCTGTGTGTGCTTGCGTGCGGTGGGCCGCAGGGGCAGGGCGCGTTGGCTGCCACGCTTCGTGGGCCTGCGCAGGGGAGGATGCCCCGGGGCACGGCACGGCTCGTTCAGCAGTGCGCTTCCTGTGTGTATACGCTAATCTAAGGGCCACCACGAGCGTGCGAAGTTAGTGGCGATTCGCGGTCTGGGCGATGCCAGAGCGATAGCGAGGGGTGGAGCGCGAAGTTAGTTGTTTGAGTCGATGTTGTGTCGACGCGGCGGCGACACCAGCACGGCTGCTCAAGGCTGCGCGCCGCCAGCAGCCTGGGATCGGCCGACATCGAAGGATCCGCGCGGTCGGAAAGCCGCGGTGGTCCAGAGAGGGCATTGCAGATGCATCTTGTAGTGACGTCTTCGGCACGAGAAGACTAAGCTAGCGAGCTCGCCCCTGGGCAGGCAAGTCCCAGGCAGGCCGAGCATCTGTGTTACGGTGCGCCCAAGTGCATCAGCGGAACGAGAGAACACACCATCATCATCATCATCATCATCATCATCATCATCATCATCATCATCATCATCATCATCATCATCATCAGCCCTGGCCCGAGGTCCCAGGGCATGAGGGCCAGTTCCGCAGCCCTCATTTTCTGCCTCACATCGGTGCTGCGATGTGCGACCACCCGCATGAAGATTGCGCAATGGAACCCTCTCTCCTTGAGCGATTATGACAGGAGACTAGAGGTGGCACAACAGCTACGATTCGCAGATGTGGTGCTGCTTGCAGGCACAACGGTGAAGAGACAGCGAGACGCACCCACGTACCACGACGTGTCCCTCCATGAACAGTTCATTATGATCAAGTTTGGATGGCAGGGCCCAAGAGGAGCGATGGTCAACAAATCTTGTGGAGTGGAGATTTGGCTGAATCGGAGACGATTTCGAAGGGCACAGCTGGTACACTTCTGGGCAGTCCCACAGGGGTTGCAAGGACGACTGGGAGCTGTACGAGTGAGATCAAGCCAGCACGACTTCACTTTTGTGGTCAGCTATTTTCCCCCGAGGTGCACAGATGCCAAGAGTATACCGAAGTATGAGGCGACGGTCAGGAAGCTGGTTGAACAGTTACAGCAGATCGCCGCGGGGACCCCCAATCGATACACGATGATTGCGGCGACGGATCTAAATGATGGCTTGGGTATACGGAGTGTCGACGGCATACAGCAAGCAGTGGACAGTGTGAGTTTAGGGCCCCACGGACGCAGCATCGAGCATCAAGCGGGTACACAATACCGAGACTGGATGGAGCAGAGCAACCTGGCAGCGATTACGAGCTGGTATCCCTGTGGCCCTACTTACTACGGCCACCGCAGCTGCAGCCATATTGATCACATGGTGATCTCCGCCCCTTGGATGTGCCGTGTGAAGCGCTGTGCTGTCGCGTACTCCCTCACGAGACGGGTACGTGCGATACCTAGTGTGGCGGTGCTGGATCACATGATTATTGTTGCGGAAGTAGACTATGAGCTCACGTACAGGGCGCCTGCCAACCACGACGTATACTGGGACTACCTACCACTCGGACGTGCGATGAATGACGAGGAGGATGCACTCCAGTTCCGAGAGGAGGTGGAGGTGGCACTGGCGAAGCAACTACACGAGGACGGGTACCTGGAGGTGGATGCCTGGATGCGCGCACACACGCTCGAGACACCCTGGGAGAAGGTGGTGAAGACTATCCGCGCGGTTGCCCAAGCTCGGTACAGCACGACACGTCGACATCGGCCGCAGTGGTACGTCGAGATGGCGAGAGAAAGGGAAGCTGCGCTGCGGGCTCGCACCAGAGCAAGGGACAAGCTCGACGGCGACCTGGACAGCATACGACGACTGCGACAGTGTACGCGACGATGCAAGCAAGCAAGGGTGACCATCAAGAGAGAACGACTGCGTGAGCTGAATAGCGAATTGGAGGAGGCACTACGAGGCAACCGAGACGATCTGGCCTGGAGGGTCAGTTTTCAGATGGCGGGCAATGGATTGGGACCGCGGAAGCGGAATCATTACATACTACCTGATGCCAGGCCCGACCTACAAACGTGGACGGAGGACTTGGCACTGAGTGGACGGGAGGGTGGGATGGAGGCCATTGTCACCACGGCGGGGGAGTTCATTGGTGCGGCGTCCGCCCACGACTATCCATTCTACCCCGAAATGGAGCATTGGGAGCAAGCCAACCGTGATCTGGATGGAGTAATTGCGAAGCTATACCAAGGACGACGCCGACGAGCAGCACCACCGTGGTCACTACCGATGGAGGTCTGGAGTGCTCTTCTCACCTGCCGTGCGCCCCGACGCACCACCAATGAACAACCAGCTGTGGCGGGTGCTTACCTACAAGAGTGTCGTCTGGCACAACTAGCGGGAGTACGACAACACAATCGACTCAATGCATGGTGGAACCCCTCGCAGACGTATCAGGTAAGCAAGCAGAATCATAAACCACGGACGAGGGGGGCGCGTCTATTACACGGGCCCTGCAGTTTTGGCAAGGCATGGGTGGGGGCGAGACAGCCTAGGGCTGGACTGACTCCACCACCTGAGGATCACGGCTATGTGAGAGGGCGGTCACGCGTGGGTGCGTTGACCGTGGGCAATGTGTTACAATGGCGACTCAGCGCAGCAGGCATGAGCCACATCACGACAAAGCACGATAGGACGAACGCATTCGCCAGCGTCACGCACCACCACCTCGATGACACGGTCCAGCAGCTGTACCAGCCTGAGGATGTGGAGATTATGGTAACAAGACATCGGAACACAGCGTGCGTGGTCGACGCTTGCGATGGCACGGGAGTATTTCTGAATCGAGTGGGTTGTTTCATGGGCGACGCAGACGCAGCCGCCAAGTTTAGGCTAGCTTTTGAGACGCCGACGGCTGAGTGGAGGAGAGATCTCTTTCCCACGGCGTCGGTCCACGAGCTGACAGCAGGGCGCGCAGTCACTCAAGAAGTGTGCGATCTGGGCGTGAGGAAGTATGCTGGTGACCTCACATGCACACAGATTGCCCCAGATGCGCGCAGTGCAGCTCGACGAGTGGAAGTTTCAGATCAGTACCTTGATGCTGCACTGGGACGAGTTGGCCTCGCCCAGAGCCGTGAGAAAAAAGCGGTCAGCCCATGTTTCGTGGGAAGAGGGGCTCAGAGGTCTGCAAGGGCCCTGCACTACCACAAGGTCGCCATCTCGGGGGAGGCCCAGGCGACCTCGGTGTTCTTGGGAGCTCACACGCAGTCTTCGGGGAGGAACGACGAGGATATCCGAGCTAGATGCGCGGCGATCCGAGTGGGCTGGCGAGGAATGGGGAAGTTCTGGAATACCTGTCAGAATTTTATTCGGAGGCGTCTGGTGTTTCGGGCTCGTCTTATTGGAGCGGCACTGGCGGGACTTGAAGCACGGGTTTTGACAGAGGAGCAGGTCAGGCGTCTTGACTCGGTGGCTACGCGCTATGCTGCTGCGCTGTGCAATGGGGTAGCGGTCTATCGCAGGTTGAACGAGGGTGAGATGGAGGAGGGAGGCGAAGCTGCGGAGGCCAGGTGGAAGGTGACGACGGTGTGTGCGGAAGCCGTGTGGAAGCGCATCGCGATAGTACCCCCCGGCGTGGAACTTGGGATCCGACGGCTCCGCCACTTTCAAGCTCTCGTCCGCAATCCCCAACGGCATGTTCAGGAGCTCGCGGCTGTTTTCGGGAAAGTCACTTTCGAGAACCCAGAGATCCAGACCTTTGCTTGGGCGCCGCCGCGTGCCCCGACCATCGCCCCAAAGGATCGCACGAACCCCTGGGCCCTGCAGTACAAGAACGACCTGTTTCTTCTTGGGAAACTCCAAGGGGGCCTGGATTTCCTGGAGACGGTGGGGGACGATCACATGAAGGTTTTCCTGGATGCAGATCTGAAACAGCAGTTTCTCAAGTTCGATGTAGCGAAGCTCCGCAAGGCCTGGCTTGAGCGCCCCACAATTACTCCCACGAGGCCGCACGAGGATCAGGAGTGCTTCGAGGGCGGTTTTCTGTGTTCGCTGATCGACGAGGAGGGTCTGGAATGCAACCGTAGGTTTCGCACAATGGCGGCGCTACGTGCGCATCAGACACACGCAGGTGGAGGGGGGCACGGAAAACCGAACTTCTTCACGAAATTGACAGTGACGAACCAGTGTCCTTCGTGTTTGTCATCGTTCGCTTGCCGCCGCACTGCTATCAACCACATTGCTGCTGCCTACCGGCATGGGCGATGCATAGCCGACTTCTCAGTGTTCAATCATGCTGTCATCGCTCCGCTGCTGTTTGAGTGCCCAGAAACAGAATGTGGCCAAGATTTCGATGATCTCCAAGCCCTGCAGCACCACATTCGCACTACTCATCTTCCTCAACCTCGGCCGCATGTCGTGGATGCAGGGGCTGCCCGAGATAGCCGAGGGCGACGCCGAAGGACGGCCGAGGAAGTTAGCCAAGGGAGGGCGCAAGGGCGGCCCCCAGACCGCCAAGGCGGCCAATGCTGCAGGCAAGGGCGGAGGCAACGAGAAGGCGCCGAGGAAGGACACGAAGCTGGTGGACCTCAGCGAGCTCGACGGCGACGAGATAGAGGTGTCGACCATGCAGAAGTTCTTTCCCGTGATGATGCGCTTGCTGCTGAACTTAGCGCACCGCCAGAGGCAGATCGAGTCGATCGAGCTGAAGACGTTCCTCATGTCGTCAGGGCTGCAGCCAGCGGTCAAGGCGCGGGGACGAGCGCGGGCGTGGATTCGCGCCGCAGAGGAGATCCGAGCAGGCAACGACAAGGAGCAGGGCCAAGTGAAGATCAAGCAGATGGGCACGATCTCAGTGGCATGCTTCGCGGGAGTGTTCGAGGGACTGCTGGCAGAGGGAAGCGCGGTGGGCCGCGCGAACCAGCAACAACTCAGCACTCTGAAGGAAGAACTACCGAAGCTGACCGTGCACGAGATGGGCGAAGTTGTACCGATGGCGAAGCTCTCAGACTGCTACGAGGAGGGCAAGGTGAAGCTAGTGCTGTCGTTCGGGAGCCGTGTGAACCTGACCCCCGTGCTGGAGGCCTTAGTCCAGGCAGGGGCAGACTACAAACAGGGGATGGCCCCGATGGGCCACTTGGAGAGGCTGATACACACGGGCCTGCACGAGATCGAAGGAGGCATGATGGACTAGGCCGCACAAAGTCACCAGATGCAGGACCACGGCGCGAGGGACCAGAGGAGAAACGACGACGTCAGGATGCCGTGGTGAGAAGGCTTTGTGAGGCTGCACGTGAGGCCCCGGTGACCCCTCCCCCCTCCTCGCAAATTCCGCTGACTCTCTACCCCTGTGCCCGACAGGTTGCCAGTAGGACTCTGGAGACCCCCGCCCCTTCCCCTCGGCCTGACGAGCCCCCTCGCACCTGCCTCACCCCCGCTCCTCGGCTCCAGGTGGTACCGCCACGCCCCGTAGAGACCCAAAGGCCTTTGCGGCCTCGGAGGCCCCACGCGGACCCTGGGGCGCGTGTTGTTTCTGGAGGCGCGTCTAGGGACCAGGGTGGAGCCAAACAGGGCTCTACGTAGGTTCTCTGAGCGCTTTAGCCAGGCTGACCAGTCAGCCGTGCTTCGACTTCTCGCGGGGGCATCGCGGTAACTACTGTACGTAGTAGTGTGCCGCGAGATGCGTGGTCGCACATCGCATACTTAAGCTCGGGTTTAGCCCGATCCTAGAGGCGTTCGGGCACGTGGGAGAGACGGGGCCGCCTCCAATGGGTTCTAATCTAATCTAATCAAATCATCATCATCATCATCACCAGCAGCAGCAGCAGCCGCATCAGCATCGTCAGCATCGTCAGCATCCTCATCATCATCATCAGCATCATCAGCATAATCATAAACATAAGCATAATCATGAACATAATCATCATCACCATCATCAGCAGCATCAGCATCAGCGTCATCATCATCACCAGCAGCAGCAGCAGCACCATCAGCATCATAATCATCATCATCAGACCTCCATCATCATGAGCATCGTCAGCAGCAGCAGCATCCTCATCATCAGCACCATCATCAGCACCAACATCAGCATAATCATCATCGTCATCATCATCATCGTCATCATCATCATCACCATCATCACCATCATCAGCAGCAGCATCATCATCAACATTATTGTCGATCCACGGGGTTGCAGAAACCAGGGCCGGTCGTCACGACCCGAGCCCGTGAGGCTCCTCTTGCTTCCCGCCCTCGTCATGGCTCCCTCCGAGGCTGCGGGTCTCGTGGGCCGCCGGTCGTTGTAGGGGGTTCGCGGTTGTGGCAGGTTCCCCCGCAGGGGGTCGAGGAAACGCAGGCATGGATCACGGTCGGGATCTTTGAGGATGAGGAGGAGGAGGAGGAGGAAGAGGAATGATTAGGAGGAGGAGAAAGAGGAGGAGGGGGCAGATGGGGAGGAGGAGGGCGAGGCTGGTCACGGCTGTCGTTTATGGCACGGGTAATGTTTTACCGCTTCGTGCCCTAACAATGGTGGCATGCTAAACCACCGCATGAGGGGTCAACGCATGAAGGGCCAATGCCCCAGCATGAGGGGGTCAACGCATGAAGGGCCAATGCCCCAGCATGAGGGGGTCAACGCATGAGGGGCCGAAGCCCTGGCATGAGGGGTCAACGCATGAAGGGCCAATGCCCCAGCATGAGGGGTCAAAGCATGGGGGGTCGAAGCCCCAGCATGAGGGATCAACGCATGAAGGGGCAATGGCCCAGCATGAGGGGTCAACGCATGAAGGGCCAATGCCCCAGCATGAGGGGGTCAACGCATGGAAGGCCGAAGCCCTGGCATGAGGGGTCAACGCATGAAGGGCCAATGCCCCAGCATGAGGGGGTCAACGCATGAGGGGTCAGCCAAGGCCCGAGCATGAGTGGTTAGGGCATGAGAGGCCGAAGCCCCGGCATGGGAGGTCAACGCATGAAGGGCCAAGGCCCCAGCATGAGGGGGTCAACGCATGAGGGGCCAGCCAAGGCCCCAGCAAGAGGGGGTCAGGGCATGCGGGGCCGAAGCCCTGGCATGAGGGGTCAACGCATGAAGGGCCAATGCCCCAGCATGAGGGGGTCAACGCATGGGGGGACCGCCAAGGCCCCAGCATCGGGGGTCAGGGCATGAGGGGTCAACGCATGAAAGGCCGGAGCCCTGGCATGAAGGGTCAACGCATGAAGGGCCAATGCCCCAGCATGAGGGGGTCAACGCATGAGGGGCCAGCAAAGGCCCCAGCATGGGGGGTCAGGGCATGAGGGGTCAACGCACGAAAGGCCGAAGCCCTGGCATGAGCGGTCAACGCATGAAGGGCCAATGCCCCAGCATGAGGGGGTCAACGCATGAGGGGCCAGCCAAGGCCCCAGCATGGGGGGTCAGGACATGAGGGGTCAACGCATGAAAGGCCGAAGCCCTGGCATGAACGGTCAACGCATGAAGGGCCAATGCCCCAGCATGAGGGGGTCAACGCATGAGGGGCCAGCCAGGCCCTTGCACGGGGGGTCAGGGCATGAGGGATCAACGAATGAGGGGCCGAAGCCCCGGCATGAGGGGTCAACGCATGAAGGGCCAATGCCCCAGCATGAAAGGACGAAGCCCTGGCATGAGCGGTCAACGCATGAAGGGCCAATGCCCCAGCATGAGGGGTCAACGCATGAGGGGCCAGCCAAGGCCCCAGCATGGGGGGTCAGGGCATGAGGGGTCAACGCATGAAAGGCCGAAGCCCTGGCATGAGGGGTCAACGCATGAAGGGCCAATGCCCCAGCATGAGGGGGTCAACGCATGAGGGGCCAGCCAAGGCCCCAGCACGGGGGGTCAGGGCATGAGGGGTCAACGCATGCATGAGGGGTCAACGCATGAAGGCCAATCAGCATGAAAGGCCGAAGCCCTGGCATGAGGGTCAACGCATGAAGGGCCAATGCCCCAGCATGAGGGGGTCAACGCATGAGGGGCCAGCCAAGGCCCCAGCATGGGGGGTCAGGGCATGAGGGGGCATCAACGCAATGCCCCAGCAAGGCCGTCAACGCATGAAAGGCCGAAGCCCTGGCATGAGGGGTCAACGCATGAAGGGCCAATGCCCCAGCATGAGGGGTCAACGCATGAGGGGCCAGCCAAGGCCCCAGCATGGGGGGTCAGGGCATGAGGGGTCAACGCATGAAAGGCCGAAGCCTGGCATGAGGGGTCAACGCATGATGAGCATGAAAGGCCGAAGCCCTGGCATGAGGGGTCAACGCATGAAGGGCCAATGCCCCAGCATGAGGGGGTCAACGCATGAGGGGCCAGCCAAGGCCCCAGCATGGGGGGTCAGGGCATGAGGGGTCAACGCATGAAAGGCCGAAGCCCTGGCATGAGGGGTCAACGCATGAAGGGCCAATGCCCCAGCATGAGGGGGTCAACGCATGAGGGGCCAGCCAAGGCCCCAGCATGGGGGGTCAGGGCATGAGGGGTCAACGCATGAAAGGCCGAAGCCCTGGCATGAGGGGTCAACGCCTGAAGGGCCATGTTACAGCATGAGGGGGTCAACGCATGAGGGCCATCCAAGGCCCCAGCATGGGGGTCAGGGCATGAGGGGTCAACGCATGAAAGGCCGAAACCCTGGCATGAAGGTCAACGCAAGGGCCAATGACCCAGCATGAGGGGGTCAACGCATGAGGGCCAGCCAAGGCCCCAGCATGGGGGGTCAGGGCATGAGGGGTCAACGCATGAAAGGCCGAAGCCCTGGAATGAGGGGTCAACGCATGAAGGGCCAATGCCCCAGCATGAGGGGGTCAACGCATGAGGGGCCAGCCAAGGCCCCAGCATGGGTGGTCAGGGCAGGAGGGGTCAACGCATGAAAGGCCGAAGCCCTGGCATGAGGGGTCAACGCATGAAGGGCCAATGCCCCAGCATGAGGGGGTCAACGCATGAGGGGCCAGCCAAGGCCCCAGCATGGGGGGTCAGGGCATGAGGGGTCAACGCATGAAAGGCCGAAGCCCTGGCATGAGGGGTCAACGCATGAAGGGCCAATGACCCAGCATGAGGGGGTCAACGCATGAGGGCCCAGCCAAGGCCCCAGCACGGGGGGTCAGGGCATGAGGGGTCAACGCATGACCGGATTGCCTGTGTCGCCCCGGTGGCATACTTCCAGAGGGCTCGGGTGAGATGCTCTTCGGAGATCGACGGTCTCCTTACAGGCGCCCCGTGCGTCCTCACCCGACTACTCAACAGGAGCCCTGCGCACCATTGGCACGGGGAGGATGAGGAGGGCGAGGAGGAGGAGGAGGAGGAGGAGGAGGAGGAGGAAGAGGAGGAGAGGGCAGATGGGGAGGAGGAGGAGGAGGCGGGCGAGCATGAGGAGGAGGAGGAGGAGGAGGCGGAGGAGTTGGCTTAGCGTGTCGCACCGCCAGTTCTGGCCCACAGTACCTCGGCTCGACACGCTAACCACGTACCAGTCCCCCAACCGTCAACGTCCCGAGCCTTTCTGAGCCTCCCCCCCTGCGGAGCGGAGCGCCACGCTATCCGCAAGCAAGGTATAGCGTGTCGCCTGGGCCGCCGCCGCGACACACTACGCGAAAATTGGCGATGGGCCCCGTTTCCATACCAGATCGGCGTGTTCCGTCGCCAAATCTGGCGGCGCTGGCGCCATGTTTCGAGGGATCACGTTCCCCGAGTCGTGGATCTGGCGCACTCACGCCGAACGAGTGTGATAGGGGACTCACGGCAAGTATAGTTTCGCAAACGCGCTCATAGGTGATCCGCCGTTGCCTGCGGAAAACGTGGGTCAAAGCTCGCTTCTCGAAACCTCCCAGAACCTGCAAGCTACGGCAGGATAATGATGATCAGCCGCTGCCGCGGCCATCCAGCCATCCAAAAAATGTTGATCAAGTTAGCCTGGGCTCGAGCAGCGCCATCAGGGACGGAACAGCCCACACGCCGGATCCACGAGTCCCTCGTTCACGTAGGCCTTTCCAAGGACTCGGACTCGGCAATCGCAGTGCCGGCGCCGCGGGCCGTTGAGGAGTGGGAGCGCTGAGGCTGCCTAGCGCGTGCGTCGCCGTTGTGCAGCCGGGGCCCGCCTCAGCGCCGCCGGTCGCCTGAGGCCAGTCGCTCGCCGTGCGGCCGCCGGCTGCCAACTCGTGTCGTTCCCGACGGGGGTGGGGCGCGGGGTGGGGGCGGTCTGCGCGCCGCGCTCGGCGGCCTGGGCCGGAGGGGCGCCCCTCTCCCAGGGGGGGCCCGCGCGAGGGCGCGGCGACGATGGCGCACGGCCTCGGCGGTTGCCTTTCGCGCAGCGCAGCGCGCGAAGCCCGTCTGGTGCCTCGGAGGTGAGACGCGGGCCAGCTGAGACGTCCGCGGCCGTCCTCCCTCATCCTCTTTCATTTTCATCTCTCCTCCTCCCCCTTCGGACATCAAAGAAAGGCCGCCGATGTCTCCGCTGGCCCTACACCCTCCTCCTCCTCCTCCTCCTCCTCCTCCGCCTCCTCCTCCTCCTCCTCCTCCGTTCCTCGTCCTCCTCCTCCTCCTCCTCCTGCTCGTCCTCCTCCTTCCTCCTCCTCCTCCTCCTCCTGCTCGTCCTCCTCCTCCTCCTCTTCCTCCTCCTCCTCCTCCTGCTCGTCCTCCTCCTCTCCTCCTCCTCCTCCTCCTCCTCCTCCTCCGTTACTCCTCCTCCTCTTCCTCCGTTCCTCCTCCTCCTCCTCCGTTCATCCTCGCTCCCTCCTTCCTCCGTTTCCTCCTCCTCCTCCTCCTCTTCCTCCTCCTCGTCCTCCTCCTCTTCCTCCTCTTCCTCCTCTCATCATCCTCCTTCTCCTCCTCCTCATCCGTTCCTCCTCCCCCTCCTCCTCCTCCTCCTCGTCCTCCTCCTCCTCCTCCTCCAACTCCTCTGTTTATCTTCCTCCTCCTGCTCGTCCTCCTCCTCCTCCCCTCCTCCTCCTCCTCCTCCTCCTCCTCCTCCTCCTTCTCCTCCTCCTCCTCCACTCCTCCTCCCCCCCTTTCTCCTTGTCCTCGCACTCTCCTCCTCCTCGTCATCCTCCTCCTCCTCTGTTCCTCTTCCTCCTCGTACTCCTCATCCTCCGTTCATCCTCTTCCGTTTCTCATCCTCCTCTTCTTTTTCTTCCTCCTCCTCCTCCGTTGGTTTCTCCTCCTCCCACCCTCCCTCCCTCCCTTTTCCTCCTCCCCCCACTCCGCCTCCCTCACCTCCTCCTCCTCCTCCTCGTCCTCCTCCTGCTCCTCACCATCATCACCACCACCACCATCATCATCATTATCATCATCATCATCATCATCATCATCATCATCATCATCATCATCATCCTCATCCTCATCCTCATCCTCATCCTCATCATCCTCATCATCCTCACCATCATCATCATCACCATCATCAGCATCATCATCATCATCATCATCAGTAGCAGCAGCAGCATCAGCATCGTCATCATCATTAGCAGCATCATCAACATCATCATCAGCAGCATCAGCATCGTCATCATCATCAGCAGCATCATCATCAGCGTCATCGCCATCATCATCATCATCATCATCGTCGTCATCATCATGTGTTCTTTCTGTACACTCCACTCCCTCGTTCCGGAGGGCCGCGGATGCCTCGGTTGGGCGTGCGTCGCGGGACACGCCGCGGTTCGCGGGGCTTGTCGCGGGCATGGTTGAGAGGAGGCGGGGGGGGGGAGCGGAGCGGAGCGGGCACGGCGGAGCGGAGAGAAGGCCAAGAAGTTGTTGAAGAGCCCGTACGTCAAGAGGCGCCTCCCTCTCTTTCTGTTTCTCGTTGTTTCTACCTCTTTATCTCTCTCTCTCTTTCTCTCTCACTCTCGCTCTCTCTCTCTCTCTCTATCCATATCGTTCTCTCCCTCTCTCTCTCTCTCTCTCTCCCTCTCTCCATCTCTATCCCTACCATACTGTGCTTTGCTCTTCTACGCCGTGGCACGCACCTTCGAGGATCATTGCCCTGCTCGACATTCGACCCTCCACCTTCAGCAGCTCAGCACCCCAACCTCCAACCTCAAGCAATCGACTTTCCACCTCCACCTCCACCTGTCGACCTCCAGCTCCAACCAGCTCATCAATCTGACCTCCGATCGCCCTCATTTGACTATCCACCTCCACCTCCTCCAACCGACCTCCACACTCCACCAGCGCAGCATCCCGACCTCCAGCCTCAAGCAAGCGACTTTCCACCTCCACCTGTCGACTTCATCTTTCCACCAGCCCAGTACTTCGACTTCAGACCTCCACCATCCGACTTTCCACCTCCACCTACACATGCCGACCTAGAGCCTCTACCAGCTCAGCTACGACCTCCAACCAACAGCACCTGCCCCACCATCCGACTTTCCACCTCCACCTACACCAACCGACCTCCACCCTCCACCAGCACAGAATCCCGACCTCCAGCTTCAAGCAAGCGACTTTCCACCTCCACCTTCACCTGCCGACCTCAGACTTCCACCAGCCCAGTACTTCGACCTCAGACCTCCACTATCCGGCTTTCCACCTCCACCTACACATCACCTTCCACCTCCAGATTTCGATTTTCAACGCCACCAGCCCGAAGCAGGAAGAGGAGGAGGACGACGAGTCTACAACACCGTGTCCGGCGACGTTCCACTGTGCATCCTGCGACAACAGACTACGCCAGCCATTCCGGCTATTCCGTCTTCTCCAGCCTCGACCACCACGCGGAGGCAGATAATCACATCTTCGACGCCAGCTCCCACCTCGAAGGTGCCACCTCCAAATCGCGCGACGCACGCGCAACCGTCCAGCTCCAACCTCCCATGCCCAAGTAACGACCTCCAATCTTCAACCCCAGCTAAAACCCAGTTCACACTCGTACACAAGAATGCCAGGAGCCTGACAACAGATGACGACATTGACACGCTTTTGCACGAGATAGCCGACATAAGTTGGGATGTGATCGCCATCAACGAAACATGGAGAACGGCAAAGAAAGAAATGTGGACCACATCACGTGGAAAACACATATTCGCAGCTGCAGGACATGATCAACATTCACGAGGAGTGGCGATTCTGTTGCATAGCCGGCATGCCCGATCCATCAAGATCTTCACGGCCATCAGCGAGAGGATCGCTTACATGGACTTAGACTTGCCAGAACAATCCATAAGGATCATCGCGGCGTATTTTCCCCACGGAGGTTATGGCGACACGCACGTGCAGCAGGTATACGACATCCTTACCGTTCTCCATAAGGAGGCAACCCAGCGGCGAATGATGACAATATTGGCAGGCGATTTCAATGCGCAAGTTGGGGTTCAGAGCATCAGCGGCGAGACGGGTAACGACGACGAGCACGTCACGCTTGGCAAAATGGTGGGCAAATTTGGAATGGGGACGTGCAACGCCAGAGGAACATGGTTACGAGCATGGGCAAACAAGGAGAAGCTGATGATCACGAACACGCACTTTTACAAGCACCCACAGCATGTCTCTACATACACTAGCAGCAGCTCGGGCAGAACACGCTCACAAATTGACTACGTCCTCGTCGACCGCGCGTTCCGCTCCATAGTTCTTGATGCTCACGCGTCCCCGTGCCCAGATTTAGGCTCCGACCATCAGGCTGTTCATGTGCGACTCGACTTGTCTGCTTCGTCCGTGAAGCAACGGCGGAAACGGAAGAAACCGAAGACAATGCCGGCAGGGCGACCACCGGCTAACAATCCACATTTCCAGCAGCATTTAACAGAATCGTTGCAAACACACTCGCAAGATTCAACAGTAAGCGAGAGATGCACAGACACCGAACGAGCATTGATAGCTGCAAGTGCAGCCTATGAGGCCCAGCACGCCCACGCCGATAGCAATCACCACCGTGACTCCGAAACCGAGCAGAGCCAAAAACTCCGTGACCTCATAGCTCAACGACGCAGCGCGCCACACGAGGACACCGTGACCCGCAAGACGATTAGCAAACACATATACAAGGAGCTACCGTCATTGAAACGGGCCCGGCGGCAGGAGAAGATCAAGGACATCATCTGCAGCTTCAAGGGCCTCAAAAAGCTAGCGAGCACCAAAACGACCAAGCACAAAGACATGATCCCGTCGACGACGGGGCGCGATGGCAACGACGTGACCGATCGACAAAGCATCGCCGACATCTTTGCCACATTCTACGAGCAGCTCTACCGACGTAACGTTTTCCACAACGAGCGTGCGACACGAGACACCGACACGCCCCGCAGGAACGCCGACACCGACGTAACCCACGACCCCATACCACCCTTCTCACAAGAAGAGGTACACCAAGCAATCAAGCAACTCAAAAATGGCAAATGCAAAGACACGGCGGGGATCACAGCAGAAATGTTGAAGGCCGGCGGGACGTGCATAGAGCAGCGCCTTCAATGTTTGTTCAACGACATCATGCAACCATATTGTTTACCACCAGAGCAGTGGTGATGTACGACCAGAAGCGTAATTTACAAACCTGGGGACCCCAAGCTACCGCAGAACTATAGACCAATCGCGATCATCTCTCTCCTGTACAAGTTGATGTCCCGATTCGTGTACAATCATCTAAGCCCTGTACTGGACGGCCAACAAAGCGTCGACCAAGCAGGCTTCCGACGTGGCTACAGCACCGAAGACCACCTTTTTACCATAAGCATGCTTCACGACCAGTCGGAAGAATGGCAACTACCTCTCTGGGCGGCAGCTGTGGACTTGAAGAAAGCATTTGACTGTGTCAGCCATGATTCACTATGGCAGGCTCTGGTAGACCAGCATATACCCTCATCCTACATCGAGCTCGTACAGAAGTTCTACGACAATCAAACTGCAAGAGTCCGCACAGACACGACGAGCACCGAGTTCAACAGTGAGAGAGGCGTGAAGCAAGGGGACCCGCTCAGCTCACTTTTGTTCAACGCGCTCCTTGAACATATCTTCCGACGCCTGAAACGGTCGTGGTCCAAGCGGAAGCTCGGCATACAAATGGGGTTTGCCACAGACTCCACCATTACCAACCTTCGATTTGCAGACGATATTTTATTGTATGCGCCGAATCTACGCCAACTGAAATGCTTACTTTGCGACCGGCAGAACCAGTCGCCCCAATGCGGCCTGGAACTACACCCAGACAAGACCAAAATACTTACGAATGTCACCCGGCGCCAGGGCAGAACAATTCAAGTTGTCACCATCGACGGGGACAATGTTGAGATCTTGGAAGCGGAGCAGAGCACGAAGTACTTAGGCAGAGCACTCACGTTTCACGGCTTCCACGAAAAGGAGCTCAACTGTAGAATTGCTTCTGGACGGCGCAAGTTCAACCAGCTGAGGCACGAATTGACTTGCAAGCACTACCCTCTTGCTAGCCGCTTACGACTTTTCAACGGGACTGTGACACCTGCTGTCGCGTGCGGATGCACTTCGTGGGTTCTTACTAAAGACATGGCGATATGATCAGAATAATAGCTGGCACCAGCAGGAGGCGCACGAAAAGCCCCCCTGATAACGACGACCAAACGAAGCATCAGGCCAGCAATTCCGAGCACGTGGAGAAAACGAATCTAGAGACCACAACGCCTGAGAGCGACTCCAACGACAGCATCCAAGACAACGGCGACAGCGACAACGGTAGCACATCTGACGTCTGCACCACGGAATCCTGGATCGACTTCGTCCGGAGAGCAACGCACGCAGCTGACGCCCACGCCAAACGAGCTCAAATCGAATCTTGGACAACAGTTTATTTCAAAAGGAAGTGGCGGTGGGCTTGCCGCGTAGCAAAACAATCTACCGACCGCTGGTCACGACGCGCCGCCGTCTGGGAACCACCAGTACACGACAAACGACCTGCACAGAGGAAACGCCGAGGACAGCGGAAAAGATGGGATCATGATATCGTCAGCTTTTTGATCTCACACAAACTGGTGGACGACACAAGGGCATCCGACGACACCGGTTGCCGATGGTGCTTGCAGCTTGCTTGCGACACCTGTGTGTGGCACAGATTGGAGGGACAATTTATCACTCTCTGCCTCTCTTTTTTTTTGTTCTCTCTCTCTCTCTCTCTCTCTCTCTCTCTTTCTACACACAGTGGCCGTCGTGGTGGCGCCTCGGGGGGGGACGGGGAGCGGACCAGCGAGGCCTGGGGCAGGGCCCCGCCCAGGAAGAAGAGCGCCTGACACCGTCTTGCCAGCCGGGGGCGCTAAAGAGAAGCACACGGGCAGGGCTCGTGTCGATTCCTCCGATTCGATTTCGATGGATCGCGATTCCGATTCGGTTCGACTTCGGATTCCGATTTTGATTCCGATGTCTCAAGGGAGGCTTACTAGCCTGCCGATGTTTGCCGACTCGACTTCTCCCGATTCGGCTCCAGATTTCCGCTGATCTGGTTCACTTCGATCGCCGACCCGACTTGTCGATTCGCTTCTGGGCTCTCCTGCAGGGGCGTCAGCCGAAACCTCGGTGTTCCACTAGATTCGGGGGCGTTGCGATCGGCGTTTTGGGGAAGCGCGCCGGTTTCGGGCCCGACATGGGGCCCCGGAGGGACCCCGAGCCCTCGGTTTGCCCGCTGCTCGCCCCTGCGAGCAGCGCCGACGTCCAGAGTCCAGAGCTCAGCTGTGCGCGCACATGCAAACACAGCTCTCCTGGGGCAGAACGAGAACGTAACATCATCGACAGCTGATGTTGCCTCGTTGTCTGCCAAGGATTGCTGCCATTCAAGTCCCGAGGTTCGGATCGGCAGCGAGCGGGAATGCGCAGGCAGAGCGGTCGGTAGAGGGGCCGTGCACAATGGGGAACCTTGACGAGAAAGAGAAGCCACCATCTTACCTCCGCCAGGATTATCGCATTGACTAATGCTCGCACGGCCTCCCTTGTTTGCCACAGCACTGCGCGCTCGCTGTACACCGCATGCGTGCCGCTACAGTATGCACATCAAGCAAGAAGCCAGCCTGCCAGCGTGTGCCCCACTGGACTTCCTGACCCCTCGAGGGCGCAGGGGATCCACAAGCTCTGGGGCGCCCCATGCAGTGCGGTGGTCGACGTCACACGTGCCCCTGGGTGCCTTACCGACAGATTCATGGCCGCATCGGCTTACTTGATGCGGTATACGGGTACCTCCGGTTCACCCTACAGAGTCCGAGACGCGCTGCCCGCGGAGGTTAACGGACAAGAAGGAGAGGAAGCAGCGCATCGAGGCGCACGGCCTGCATGTTGCTTGTTCGTCGCCGTGGGCTTTTGGGCGAGGCGGCGGAAGGAGGAGGAGGAGGAGCAGGAGGAGGAGCAGCAGACGGAGGATTGGGGCGAGGAGGCGGAATAGCAGGAGCAGGAGGAGCAGGAGCAGGGGTGGGGGGAAGGGGAGGCTGACAGTGCACTTTCTCTTCCTCCTCCTCCTCCTCCTCCTCCTCGCCACGTCCTCCTCCTCCTCATTTTATTCCTCCTACTCCTGCTCCTGCATCCTGCTGCCCCCCCTCCGCCTGCCCTATCCTCGTGCTCCTCTTGGTCCTCCCCCGCGTGGTGACGCCGCTACTCCTCCTTGTCCTCCACCTCGTTCTCCCTGCCACACTCCTGTGCGTAGTGGCCCTCCTTCCCCTCCTCATGTCCCTCCTGCCCTGGTGGGTCAGATTCGTCCCTTTCTCCCCATGGTCTCCCAGCAGCGTGAATAATCAGGAGAGTGCGCATGCCTCGGCAGCGATGGGCAGACGGATGAGCGGAGGCAGTGGCGTGGTGCGTACATAATCCCCGTCACGCGTTGCGTATCCCCGCCTGCCCATTCAACTACCCTGCAGATGAGAGTTGACGAGGGAAAAGTGCGACCATGCGACACATGTAGTGAAACAAAGCGGGCAACCAGGATTAACAGAGCGGGGAGGAGCCACGTTGGGCCACGTTGGAAGGTCCTGGGTGAAGGAGGAAGAGGAGGACTAGGAGGAGGAGGAGGAGGAGGAGGAGGAGGAGGAGGACGACGACCCCGACGACGACGACGTCGACGATGACGACCCCGGCGACGAGGAAGAGGAGGAACAGGACACGGAACGCGATGAGGGCAAGGACGAGGACGAGGACGAGGACGAGGAGGAGGAGGAGGAGAAGGAGGAGGAGGAGGAGGAGGAGGACGAGGAGGAGGAGGAGGAGGAGGAGGAAGAGGAGGGGAGGAGGAGGAGGAGGAGGAGGAGGAGGAGGAGGAGGAGGTCAACCAGGACGAGGACAGAGCCCCCACATCGCCTCTTGGAGCCTGTTGGGACTTTTTTTCGTTGATCTTGGGGTCCTCTTGGGGCTCTTTCGGGTTGGGGGTCCCTTGGGAGCCCTGGAGGGCCTCTTGGGGCCATCTTGGAGACCGTCGATCAAAAGTGAGGAGTTGCTTCTCGAGGTGCCTTGCCCCCCTGGGGCCATCAAAATCGCCTCTGAGGGGCCCTCTTGGGCCGCTTTTGTGCGCTCTCTTGGGGCCGCCTGGGTGGCCTCTTGGGCACCTCCTGAGCCTCTCCTGAGCCATGTTGGGGCCATCCTGAGGCCTCCACAGCGCATCGGAATCGAAAAGGCGAGACGTCATAAATCATTGCTTGCCCATAGGTGTTTGAAGGATATTGGCCTCTTTGGGGCGGGGAGTCCTGAGGGGCTCCGAGACACTTGGAACGGTCTTGTGGCCTTCGTCGGGCCTCTTAAAGGCTTAAAGGTATGTCAGAAGGTATCTTGAACAATCGCCAGCTATCTGGAGCCATCTTGGAAGCCACCCTCTTGGAGCCATCTTGGGGCATCTTGATCGTTTAACGATTCGCGCCCCGCCCCGAACAACCTCAGGGAGGGGGAGGGAGGTAAACCTCCCGGGAGGGACGAGGTGTGCTTGAAACAGGGACGGCAGCTATCGGTGGACCACCTTAGCCAAAGGGGCTGGTAGGTTGGTGGGAGTGTTCCTCTTCGCCTGATGCATACTACCCACACGGTGCTTGCCCTTGGGGTGTCTCATTTCTGTCGCAGAGGGGTTGGATGGGTTCGCCGAGGTCTCGCCGCGTCGCCGCCCGTGGCCGCCTCGTTGCCGCCTGCTCTGTGAGCCCGCCGAGATCCTGCCGCGTGGCCATCCCTGGCGGCCTCGTGGCCGCCGCGCTGCCGCCCACCCCTTGGCCGGGCCCGCCGAGGTCTCGCCGCGCCGCGCCGCCGCCCCGAGGCCGCCCCGCTGCCGCCCACCTCGGGGGTCCGCCGAGGTCTCGCCGCCTCGCCGCCCGTGGCCGCCTCGTGGCCGCCCGCCGCGCCTGGGGGGGGGCCCGACGAGGCTTCTCCACATTGCCCCCCGAGGCCGCCTCGTTGCCGGGTCCGCCGAGGGTTCGCCGCCTCGCCGCCCGTGGCTGCTTCGTGGCCGCCCGCCGCGCCTGGGGGGCCCGACGAGGCTTCTCCACAGTACCCCCCGTGGCCGCCTCGTTGCCGCCTCTGGCTTGCACCACGCACACTGCACTACACAGCCTGCGCCACACAGTTTGCACCACATCGCCGACACGTCTACCGTGCAGTAGCTCACTGTTTGGGGCACACGCTGGCCAACATGCATGACTGTGTCAGATGTTACGGTTGTGCTGTCATTGCTATTCGGTCCTGGCCTCGCCATGTTTCTGGCCATCGTCGATCTGGGCACGCTCCACCTCTCGCCGCCGCCGCATCGCCTACCCTGCACCTCAGGCGCGTGCAGCCTCCGAGCCCCCGCCTGCCTGCAGAGGCAGAGCGGCGCTCCCCGCGGTGCGCTCTCCTCGCGCACGCGCGCGCACGCGCGCGCACGCGCGCTCCGTCCGGGACGCGGCCCCGCTCACCGCGAGGGAGGCGCGGCATCCCGAGCACGCCGCCGTGTGGGAGCCCGGCGGCGTGCGGCCCCTCCTCCGCGCTGTCTGGAATGCCCGGTGCCTCGAGGGCAGCAGCACGCCGGTGGGTTCCCCGCGGCGGCGTGTCGCGGATGCCTGCCCAGGCCCCCCCGCGTCGTGAAGAGAGCACGACGGGAGGCGTTTCGCTATTTTGGGCCTCCGGGGGCCCTAGTGTGCCGGGCCTCGGGGTCGTGAAAAACGACTCCGGATGAGAAGCCGGCCCTGGGGAAGGGGTCCAGAGCTCTGGGAGTCGACGTTGTGAGAGAATCACGACGTCGGGGGTCTGGGTGCTTTGCCCTCACCCCCCCACCTTACCCGTCATGCCGCCGCCCTGGATCCCGTTCCCTGCGATCCGGCGTGGCGAAAAAGCTGCAGCATCGTAAGAAACCACGCCTGGACCCCTAGACCCCATCTTTCTGCGTCATTTTTCGAGCCGGAGGGATCGATCCCTCCGGCTCGAAACGGAGCAGATATAGAGTTGTGAGGGGCCCGGGACCCTCACAGATCTGTGAGGGTCCCGGGTCCCGAAATGGAGCGAAAACGCTCGTACAGTGGCAGCAGTTGCAGCGCCAGGAGCTCAGAGTGCGCCCTTCGCGCCCCGTGTGCCCGCCAGGACAACGAGCTCTCCGACGACCCGCTGGACGAGGCGCGCCGGGCCCGGCGGGCGACGGGGGCGGTGCGTTGGCCGCGGCGCGGTCTTGATCTGTGGATGTAAGGCCGGCACCTTCGAAGAATCAGCCTCCTGCTAAGAAGCTTTCCCCCCTGCACTTACCCCCCTACCCCCCTCCTCCTAAGAAGCCGACGTCGTGATTTTTTGCAGGACGGCGACCCCCAGAGGTCGCACGCTCGCCCTCGGGCGCGCGGTCGCAGGCCGCCTCCTCCGAGAGGGCGCGGCGATCTCTGGACGTCTGCGCGGGCCAGGGGGGGGGGGGGGCGAAGGCATGTGATCGCTCGACGCTGTTGTCTGCGTAGCTTCTTCTTCTTCTTATTCTTCTTCTTGTCCTCCTTCTCCTGCTCCTCCTACTCCTCCTTCTCCTCGTCGTCCTTCTCGTCCTCCTCCTCCTCCTCCTCCTCCTTCTCCCCCTCCCCCATCCCCCCCTCCCCTCCCCCTCCCCCTCCCCCCCTCCTCCCCCTCCCACCTCTCCTCCTCCCTCCTCCTCCTCCTCCTTTCCTCCTCTCCTCCTCCTCCTCCTCCTCCTCCTCCTCCTCCCCTCCGTAGCCATTTTGGCTCAAGCCATTTTGGCTCAAGATGCTTAGTTCCGCAGGGGAACAAGTGGATACCGCTAGTCCGCGGCCAGTTTGCAGTCCTTCCCCTGGTCAGCCCCAGGGCGAGCGCCGAGGTGGTCCGCCCCACCTCGGCGCGTCTCTCGCATCCTTCCTTGCTCGGGGCTGCCCAGCCTCGTGCATCGTATTCCTGATCCTCGTGTGCTTTGTATCGGCAGGATGGTGCCGCGCCCAGTCGCCGACAAGACTTGGCTGTGCAAGACCTGCATCCACGAGCGCACGGGTGAACCTTTCTTCAATAAGGCTGACCGTACATCATGCTTCTCGTGCAGGCGGCCCAAGAGCAGTTGTTTCAAGGCCTACAAGCTGTCCACCGCAGACCCGAGTGTGCACGCTGGAGGTCTCAAGGCTGGTGGCAAGAAGGCCGCTAGCGCTGGCTCGGCACCGTGGGAGGTCGCCAAGCAGCTGCGTTTGGCGCAGGAGACGATTGCCAAGTTCGAGAAGCAGATCCAGGCCAAGCACGTGCCAGCGCCTGATGCCATGGATGTGTCGGAGCCTAAGGCTATGGCAAATGATTTCGATGAAGGCAAGTTTCGTGCACGGATTCTGGAGTTGGATAAGGAGATCGCAGTTGCCAGCAAAGGTGTTGGCGCAGCGTGGGAAGTCCTCAAGGAGGCGCTCACCAAAGAACGCAGCGAGCTCCAGGATGAAATTAACAAGCACAAGCCTGCAGCCTCACGCATGTTCGTCGCTGGCAAGCAAATTGAGGCTATGGGCAAGCAGATTGCAAAGGCGGAGAAGGATGTTGACGACCAAAAGGCCGTCATCAAGGAGCTCCAGGATGTGCTGGTGCAGGCTGAGCAGAAGGTGCTGGACAAGAAGGCCAAACTGCTCGAGCTCCAGACCCAGCACGCTGATTTGGCGCGCCAGAGCTATGTCCCACCTGTGCCTAATGACGACGGGGAGGCTGGGCAGACTGTTCATGCTCTGGGCCTTGACACAACCAAGTTGGGTGAGGTGTTGCGCGCACTTGGAGCTGGAGACAGGACTGACGCCATCGCGCACGGAGTGGCTCAAGCACTGCCTCAGATTATCACGAATGCTCGGTTGCAACCAGTGGGCGCGACTCGACACCATGCAGGTCCTGAGCTGCTGGACAATGAGTCACTTGCTGATGACGAAGCTCCTCTGGTACCTATCAAGGAAGCAACCGAAGATGTATTGCGGCCTTACCTGGCGGAGGCGGGTCAGGAGGTGCCCACGACTTTGGAGGAGATGCGTGACGCGGCCAATCGACTCTGCAAGCTGGAGCAGCATGCCAAGCAGAGGAAAGGGCCAGGCTTCCAGGCCTACTAGGCCAAGGAGGTTAGTCCACGCCATGATGATGTTCACTTTACTGGTTAGGATGACGTATTCCGATTCTAAGATCAAGGGGCAGATTGTCACGGTCAATACTGATGCAGCTGGCCCTTTGCTACGATATGTGGAGCAGGCCACAGATGCGGTGATATTGGTTCAAGAGCATAAGTCAGATGGATCAATGTTGCCCAGCCTGCAGTACAAGCTGAAGTGCATGGGCTACCACGGCATTTTCTCGGCGGCCAAGCGCACGGCAGCTGACGGGCTCTCAGCGGGGGTTGCAGTGATTACGCCGAGTTTTATCACGATTACGGCGCCGCCACTGTTCAAAGACCCTGAGATTGTGCCCTCTCGGGCTGTGGCAGCGCAGGTCAACTGGGGCCTCAAGAGTGGGTTGGTTGTCATATCCCTCTACTTGCAGGACTCCGTGGACCTGAATGACTACAACCTTATGATCCTACACAAGGTGGCGCAATACGCGGGCCGCCTCAATGCAGCAAATCGGCCCTGGGTCATTGGAGGTGACTTTAATATGAATGCGAATTTGATTGGAGCACAGGAGTGGGTGGCGCAGACGAATGCGTTGATGATGGTACCTTCGCAAGTCACATGTCGCACCACCAACTCGGCTGAGGGCAAGAATTATGATTACTTTATGGTTCACTCCAAGTTGGCCGCAATCATTGAGCCACCAGATGTGTTGGCGGCTGCAGGGCTACCCACGCATGCACCTGTTGTTCTTTCGATTCGTGCTGAGCCCAATAAGATCTGGCTAAGGGTCCCTGTTGAGCCCAAGCAGTTACCAAAGCTACCCAAGCAAGGTTGTTCGCGATATCCTATGAACTGGGATCATGTGGTGGGCACCATTCTACGTGCTCATGACGACGACACGCTCAAGATGGCTTGGGGCGCAGTCATTACTGGAGTGGAGTATGAGATACTCAACAGATACGACGTGGTTGATGATGAGGCTGCTCCGTACAGGGGCAGAGCGGGCCCGAGGGACACCAAGTTTGTCGAAGCACACTGGACCCCCAAGCGTGAGGCGGGAGGCCTTGGGCCGAACGCCTTAGCTTGGCTGGCTGCGGCCAGATGGGCGAAACATCTCATGAGAGTGCGAGCCTTCTGGATCAAATTGGTGCAGGAAGCTGTACGTGATGATAGGCGTGCGGGCGAATTTCACCTTCCTGATTACAGCTCGCCCTGGACCAGCCGACAGCCATCCTTGGCGCCTGCAGCTGCAGCTCCTATGAGAGAGGAATCAGAGGCAGACGACAACTGGATGACGGTCACCAGCAGATCGAGATCACAGAGGGCACCTACGAGTGGGTCATGCAGCCTACGCCCTATGAAGGACGAGACTGCCCCGCGGCGCGTGTCCTCTGCTGATCCGCGCAGGCCCGCGGCTCTCAGCTCAGTGACCCCGTGCGGTGGTATCGCTGGAGGGCCGATGGCGCCGTGTACTGCAACTACGACCAGTGATGTCTCTGCCCCTGGTAGAGGGCCTACGCGTACTACTACGGCGACCGCGACGACTGCGTCAGCCTCGAGGCCGCGTGAGGATCCAGGGAATCCTGGCAGAACGCAGTCCAGGAAGCAGCGAGCATCAGCGAGACTGAATCCCATTGACAGATTGGCTCGTTCGCTAGTGGACACAGATCGCTTTTTGCTCAAGATAGTGGGGCGGCAGAACCACACGTGGAGTCACCTGGATGAGGAGACTCAGAGATTCTTCCTAGATGACATCGCTTTGCTAGGAAGAGACGACTTCGAGCAGCAGATATACCGCATAGTCGAGCGTGCTGATGAAGTTCACCAGGAGCATAAAAAGAAGGTGGAGGACAGCTGGAAGTCTTGGATCGACATGGCGTTCAAGAAAGGTGCAGGCCCTGCGCATCGCACGTCTAAGGTCAAGGCTCTGGAGGCAGCTGTGGCGCACACTGACAGAATGCAGCCGTACCAGATGGCCGACAGGGAAATGGATGTCTGGCATGAGGTATGGTCTTGTCATGGGCAGCGTGAGCCACCATTGCCTAGTGATGCGCATGCATGGGAGGATCTTCCCCCGCTTCGGCCAGAAGACTTGTCCAGGGCAGCTCTCACGTTCACCTGGACGACGGCCACTGGGCCGACGAGGCTGCACCCTCGTGCATTTTTCTTCCTCTCTGATGCTGGCTTGTTGGCGCTCTGCACACTGTACCACGCATGCGAGCGGATGCTGTGCTGGCCGACACAGAGAATAGTCAACGAGATGGTTGGGCTTGCCAAGCCCGATGGAGGCACGCGGCTGATCACTTTAGTAGAGAGCTTAGTACGTTTGTGGGCGCGAGCAAGGCGCCCGATTTCAAGAACATGGGCTGTCCAGCATGGGAGCCCTTTTATTTGGGGCAACAGGAGGGGACACTCTTCCAGTTATTCCGCGTTTGCGCACAACCTAGAGGCGGAGATTGCTGCTTCTCTGGGAGAGACGAGTTCAGTCACGGTGTTTCTCGATATGTGGAAATGTTTCGAGACAGTGCTGTTCCCTGCATTGCTTGATGAAGCCAGGTGCCTGGGGTTCCCTCTTCGTTTGTTATGGATGCTAATCAGCTCGTATTTCCAGCCAAGGGTTATAAAGGCGTTTGGATGTTGGAGCAAGCAGGTGGTGGTGTACCAGGGCATCCTCGCGGGCTGCACCCACGCCACCACCCTCCTCACCATCCTCACCTGCAGGGCCCTCATGAAGGTGCACCAGGTAGCCCCCAACGTGACCCCGAGAGCGCTCGTGGATGACAGCGCGTTCCAATGGGTTGGGCCGTCGGGGACTTCTTCGGCTGAGCTGTTCTTGGGGATCCAGAGCTTCGTCAAGGATTCGGCCAAGTTGGGGCTTTTACCTGCTGTGGACCTACTGGTGACAGATCTCCAGAGCCTGGCAGCTGAAGTGAACTCCTGGCACCACGACCAGGAAGATGCGAATTCGACATACGCAGACATCTGGAGGCGCATCTTTCATGCAGCTGACGACAAGCGTCGGCCCAGAGCTTGCTGGACGCCTGCGCACATCACGATCGAGAGTTACCTGGAGGTATACTTCGGCACCCTCCCGTTTGAATTTCTGCTCGGGAACATGTGGGCGGATTTTTTTCGCAATGGAGGGGGCCAACATGCACGTTGCACACAAATCGACGGTCCAAATGTTCGAGGCCAGGCTGAGCCAAGAGAAGTTGAATGCTAAGTTCTTCTCCTGGGCGGCTGCTAAGCTCATCACCAGGGACTCCACCAGCAGTAGACCCGAGAGGCTCAAGTTAGGTGGCCCCCCCGATACCTGTACAGCATGTAGGATTGCGTGTGCATGAGGTGGTCATCCGCAGTCCTGGGGTCTGGCAGTGCAAGACATGTTTGGCCACGGCTCGGACCCCAGCCAGTTTGTTGAAACTTGTTGCGGGTACCAGTAATTATGCTGCGTGTGAGCCCACGGAGCAACAAAAGCTCCAGGCTCGCAATGATGTTGTATTGCAGCGCGCATTGCCTTACAGGAGTGAAGCGGTCAACGTTGCGCTAGGTCTAGCGCAGGAGCTCAGACCACCCGAAGACCCTGTCGTTCCTGGTCCGTCGGGGGCTCAGCAGCAGTGTGCAGACGACATCGTAGAGTTAGATGGCCACCGAATTCTCTCGAATCTTGGCGCAATGGTTTGCACATTGTGTGGGTCGTACCAGCTTAATGCTGGGCGTGCGGGGCACTCGAAGCTTGGAGGATGCTGTCTGGGCCCTTCTCAGCACCCCCCCACACTGTATAAGCAGCGGCATGCAATTAAGGCCATCAAGGCGGGTAAGAACCCCAAGAATGGCCTGCCGATCAAACTGTTTTGATGAGTTTCTTTGGCCCGCTCTGTTTTCCGTCACTTTTTCCCCCGGGAATCCACGGTAAACGAGCTGGGCCCACATGATTGGCCCATGCTCCCGTAGTTGGTTGCATGACAGGTCATCCGAGGCGTCCTCCTCCTCCTCCTCCTCCTCCTCCTCCTCTGGGTGCGAGCCCGTTGTCGACGGCTCAGCAACTCAGCAGGTGTTTAAGGAGCTGCAACGCGCGGCTTTTGGGGCTGTTTTCCTAGCACCTGGCCCTGAATACAAGATTCAGGCACGGATGATGGGCACAGTCTGGCCCACCCTCTTCCAAACTCCGCAGTCGGCGGAGCACCTCGGCATGGCAACGCTTAGCTGCGTCATTGATTATCCTGCCACTCCTCACAGCGACTGCTCTGGTGCCGTTAAGTTGCACAATGCTAGTCGTCGGGAACAGTTGAATCCAAAGCAGATGTTTTCTGGCCTTAGGAGGCTCGCCATGGAACACGACCCTCAGGGCTGCCTGGGCCCTGCCTCCTACACCCCTGCCCACAGGTCCGAGGAGGTGATTTTGGCCCTACCGATTTTGGAGCGTCGCATTGCACTGGGAAATGCTGATGCTGATAGGTTAGCCAAGCACGCACTGACACTTCACCCAGAGGCCCCGACAGAAGACCTCGAGGCTCTTGATGTGTGCGTGAAGCGCGTGAAAGATTTAGTGCGAATGTTTGATGCTGTGCTCTCCTGCTACCCCAAGATGGAGTTTCGTCGCGCGGCCAGAGGCCTTCGGACGACGGCTGTCAGAGATCCGAGTTGGCACGACTGGCGCGAGATTGACTCGGGAGTAGCGTGGAGGTGCACAAGGTGTTTCGCGATCACCTGGGATCAGGATAGATCGATGATAGGGTGTAAAGGGGTCCCCACAGCTTTTCGGAATCTTAAGGATGCCGAGGAACGGGGACACCTTCTGGCTTGCGCGATGATTGACAATGAGGCCCAGGAGCCATTAGTGTTTTGCTATAGGTGTGGTGCCTACTCGTCGAAAAGGTGTGTTTTGCTGGCTGGGCGGTGTTGTGGGAAACTGGGCACGAGATCCCAGACCCTCTACCGTGTTAAGCAGGGGCTCCATCCTCACTTTTACAATGATAATCGTGTCACGGACCCCTGTCGTCGCTCTGCCGAGGCTGTTATTGGGGCCGCGGCCACACAAGGTGGCGAACCGACGGCCTCCCGCCTGCGCCTCGTGTCAACGCCTGGCATGGAGGCGCTGGCGGCCCGCGTTCGCGCGCGGGAAGAAGCTGCAGCTGCCTCCCGTCGCTCGGGCTAGGCAGGTTTTGCTCTGTTCTGCCTCGTGGGCCTCAGGATGAAAAAAAATCCTCCTCCTCCCTCCTCCTCCTCCTCCCTCCTCCCTCCTCCCTCCCCTCCTCCCTCCTCCTCCTCCCTCCTCCCTCCTCCCTCCTCCCTCCTCCCTCCTCCTCCTCCCTCCTCCTCCTCCCTCCTCCTCCTCCACCCTCCTCCTCCACCTCTTATTCCCTCCTCCTCCTCCTCCTCCTCCTCCTCCTCCTCCTCCTCCTCCTCCTCAGCATCAGCATCAGCATCAGCATCAGCATTAGCAGCAGCATCATCAGCAGCAGCAGCATCATCATCAGCATCAGCATCAGCATCAGCATCATCATCACCATCATCATCAGCAGCAGCATCATCATCACCACCACCATCACCACCATCATCATCGTCATCATCATCATCATCATAAGCATCATCATCATCGCCATCGTCATCGTCAGCAGCAGCAGCAGCAGCAGCATCATCAGAGTCTTCGCGGGCGCGCGCGGGGAAGCGCTGCTGCCTCGGTGGATTCTTCCAGCGGGCAGCCTCACCCGCAAGTAGATTGGACTCTTGGATGCTGCTAACTCCAGGCGCCCATGGGGCTGAAATCAGGTTCGGGGCGAGAAGGCAAACAACATTTGAAAACACATTAAGTTTGAATGAGTTTGGCCTCTTCGAGGCCTCCGGGGGGAACTCGGAGGACACCTGCCGTCCTGGGGCGATCTTGAACGTTCCTGGAGGCATCTTGGAGGCTACCTTGAGCCATCTTGGGATAAATTGGGCGATCTCGGAGGCCATCTTAGGCTCCCTGGGCCCTCTTGGAGGCACTTGAGGCCAGCAAGGACCCTCTGACACCTCGCGGGAGGGGGTCCAGACTCAGTGGGAGGGGACAGGAGAGGGGGACCCCCTCCTCGGAGGGGGGAGAAGGGGGTTAGCAGAACGAGCTCATTAGACCACCCACGCCCAGAGGGCTCGTGGGATTACAGCCCGCGCGCACAAGGAGGAAGGGATGAGGACACAGAGGGATAACTACACACTGTGCCAACATGCATATCTTTGCCCAAGCGAGCACTCCCACGAAGACGAAACGACGACAGGAACACTTCCGGATGTCCGCGCGGAGTTCTTGGAACGGCGCTGGCCCCCCCCTCCCTCCTTCCCCAGGGCGCGGAGAGGGGCTTCAGACGTAGAGCTAAGAAGTCCGCGCGGACCCGCGAATGTGTATGCCCATGCCGTTCCCTGTGCATCCTAATTCAGCGCCGGAGGCGCCGCCAGGGGGTTCAGCGCCGATCCACAAGACCCGCGCAGACCTCAGAAAGTGGTTGTGCCTTTGTTCGCTTTTTCAATCGAAGGGAGAAGCTGCCACTGCCCAGCGACAGGAGCTACTCAGGTGATATTCGCGCGCAGCACGTTCGCTTCCTCTTTCAGGCCACGGTTTACTGCATGAGTTTGTCTATCGCAGGTCGGCTTTGGGGTTTCCCCTGCTTTGCCCCGCGACCTTTTGATTCGCACGGCGGTTGAGGCCGCGCTCCTTTCCTCCTCAAACCATGTATTGGCCAGTTTTGATCCTCCGGGCACGGATCTACAGGGTCGCCTCGCGCAAAACAGAATGGCCAGGA
>CAUYUJ010011869.1:442184-461247 GCA_963575745.1 Prorocentrum cordatum
AGGTGGAGGAGGAAGGGAGGAGGAGGAGGAGGAGGAGGAGGAGGAGGAGGAGGAGGAGGAGGAGGAGGGAGGAGGAGGAGGAGGAGGAGGAGGAGGAGGAGGACGAGTTTGCCCCACGCCGCTCGCTCTGCGCCCGCCCGGGAGGAGGCTCCGAGGGGGCTCCCTGGGTCGGAGGGGAGCACGGCGCCCGGCCCCGGCCCCGCAGCAGGCGGGGCGACGAGGAGGCCGGAGGGGCGAGCGGTGCAGGCGGGGATCGGGGATCGAGGATCGAGGGTTCGAGGGCTCGAGGGCTCGAGGGTTCGAGGGTTCGAGGGTTCGAGGGTTCGAGGGTTCGAGGGTTCGAGGGTTCGAGGGTTCGAGGGTTCGGGGATCGAGGGTTCGAGGTTCGAGGGTTCGAGGGTTCGAGGGTTCGAGGGTTCGAGGGTTCGAGGATCGAGGGTTCGGGGATCGAGGGTTCGAGGTTCGGGTTCGGGGATCGAGGGTTCGAGGATCGAGGGTTCGGGGATCGAGGGTTCGAGGATCGAGGCTCGCTGGGGTCGTCGCGACACGGTCCTGCCGCGCGGTACCTGGGACCCCTGGGGGCGGGGCGGGAGCTCGCCATGCAGGCAGGGGGGTCCCGAGGGCACGACCCCCGCTTCGGCCACGCGATGCGGGGGGCAGAGGTGGGATGAGGGGCAAGGAGAAGGGTGGACTGGCACAGGGGGGATGCGTCGACCTGGCATCGGCGATGCATCGTCGATAGATCGGGGACATCACCACCCACCAAACCACCCCAACCCAACCCGAAGGCCCCAATTTACCCTCGATTTCCAGTGGGGGGGGGTCGGGAAACATCGAAAAAACACATGTGGAACCCTTACCCCCCCCCAACCCGAAATTCGGGTCTTCGGGTTGGGTTGGGGTGGTCTGGTAGGTAGTCAGGACAGGCCCCCGACCGCGAATCCCCACGTTCCTGGGCGGGATGGGGCTACCGGGCCCCTAGCGGCGATCAATGGGCGATTCGGGGTCGGTGCGTCCCCCACATGCCCATCCCCCCTCCTCGCTGCCCCCGATGGGAGGGCTTTGAGAAGCCTGCCCCCCTGCCCCCCATGCCCCCCTGGTGCGCGCCGCCGGCCCCAGCTGGAGCTCGCCGCGCATGGCGAGCTCCAGCGGGGGCCATGCAGGGTGCACGGCAGGGGCGAGCTCCAGCTGGACCTCGGCAACGTTGAAGCGGTTCAGAGCCCCGAGTTGATTTCAGCGCAGGAACAAAGAACAAACAGCGCATAAGCGTGAACAACAGAAGTGCCCTGGGTTGTTTCCAGCGCTTTCGATGTCTCGGGGCCCTCCCCGGGCCCCCCGTGACCGTCCGAGGAGGCATCCTCGTGGCGACAGGCGGGTCCCCAGGGAAGGCCCCTGGGGGGTTCAGGGCCCGCTTCCGCCAGGACCCGCTTCATTCATCGCGAGGGCTGCTTGCCCTCCTCCTGCTCCTTCTCCTCCTGCTCCTCCTCCTGCTCCTCCTCCCCCTCCTCCTCCCCCTCCTCATCCTCCTCCTCCTCCTCGTCCTTCTCGTCCTCGTCCTCCTCCTCCTCCTCGTCCTCCTCCCCCTCCTCCTCCTCCTTCTCCTCCTCCTCCTCCTCCTCCTCCTCCTCCTCCTCCTCCTCCTCCTTCGCCTCCCTTGCATCCAGGCCGCAGGTCGCAGCGTCGGCACGGTTGGACTCGGCCCGGTGCCGTGGGTTCTACCCCGAGGTTTGGATTGGCTGACGGGTAAAGCCGTGGTGCATTTGCGTTGCTCGTTGGCCCTGGCCTGGTCCAAGGGACCTGGTCGGTCTGAGCGGGCGTCTTCAGAACGGCCCGCTGAGCGGTGGCTGGCGCGCTGGTCCACGCACAGCAGGCGCTGCGCGCTCTACCCGACCCGACCCTCCCGTGCATCCGACCTCACTCGTTCTGGAGGGTCGAGGAGTTTGAATCCTTGCAGGGATCGGGGCCGAAGGGGCGTGATGGCGAGGCAGGGCGTGGTAGTGCTTGACGCTTCGCGCAACCCCACCAGCCCATCCAGCAACGATCCCTGGCCGAGTTGCCGTGGCAAGCCAAGTGTAGGAGCATGCAGTGCGTGGCACAAAGGGGGAGGGCAGGCGTCCTATCACCTGCGCGCCCCCCGTTCGCATCTCTTTCTCGGAAAGCTCGAGGGTCTCCCGTGAGGACGACATGCCCGCGTGACTGGCCCCCCCTTTACGTTTTTTTTTTGTTTTTTTTACGTTTTATTTTTTTTTTTTTTTTTTTTTTTGTTTTTTCTTTTATTTTTTTTTGTTTTTTTTTTTTTATTGTTTTTATTTTTTTTTTTTTTGTTTTTTTTATTTTTTTATTTTTTTTATTTTTTTTTTCTTTGTTGGAGGCCCCTACGGTTGGCCGCGGAGTGTTTCGTGGCATCGGAGATGCGCTAAGGAAACCAGGGGTCGACCAGAAAGGTCGTCGCCTCTTATGAGCTCCCGCGGGGTGTTTGCGGAGGCTTGTGGGGCCCCTCGGCCTTGCTGTGGGCCTTGTGGAGGCTATTCGCACCCTCCTGGACCGATCCAGAAGGACATCAACTAAGAAAGGAATCCTCGACGGAGCCCCTCCAGAAGTCCGAGGCCGAAAGCTCGTCTCTTGGGGACGTGCTGTTTCTCTCTCTCTCTCTCTCTCTCTATCTGGGTGCTCGTCGGGGCCCTATTGGGGCCCTTCTGGCTCCCTCTTGAGATTCTCTTGCGCAAGTTTGGGTTTGTCTTCCTGCCTCAGAAGCTCATCGGATGCGAAACAGCGAGAGACAATTGAAGCATTGAAACACACATACTATAGTTTTGAATGAGTTTGGATTACCGGGGGCATGCTTGAGAGGCTTTGAAGCTCATCCAGTGCGGACTTGCTAGGGGCATGCAGTGGCATACTGGAGGCACGCTGGACGCAATGTTGGTCCAAGCTTGCCCACACTGCGCCATCCGTGAGGCCATGTTGTGCTGGTTGGGGCCATCTTGAAGCAGTATTGAGCCCAAGCGAGCCCTCTGACACATCGGCCCCGTCCCGTCCACGCCCAGGGGAGCGAAGAGGGAGAGAGGTAAAATCCCTCCCCGAAGGGGAGGCAAGGGAATTGAGAGAATCGGAGCGCTAAACCGCGTACGCCCAGAGGGCTGGTGCGCCTCTGAATCATGCTGAAGGACCATGGCGCCGAGAGCACCGAGGTGCAGCTGCTGTGAGAGCGTAGATACCGAAATTGTGCATTCGCCGCGCTGGTGAGACAGCAGGAACGAGAAAGAGTAAATGACACATCGCGGGCGAAATGCCAGAAGACAGATTTCGACTGCTGACAAGTTCAGAGCATACAGTCTCGCAGTTTTGTGTCTATCCGATGGAGGAGTTGTTGAATACCATCCGTGGAGGTTCATGTGGGGATCGTCTCACATTTCTAGTTCCGAGCACTGTCGAGGAATAGCGCGCACTGTGGAAGTAAGGCGCGTACAGCATGGCCGCATCCAGAAAAGACGTGCGCCGCAAGGTGGCAGAATGGCAGCATGATCGAGGATCTTGGATTCCACTGCCAGTGCAATGGTTGACCACTGCAGACCATCATCGGCGGATTGGTTGATATGTTCGGTCGGGGATAGGAATGGGAGTTGTCGTTCTGGAGCGTTCCAGAACACCCTCAGAAACGCTCTCAGAACGTTCGGAGTTCTGGAACGCTCTTTGAAGGCCGCGGCGCCCAATACATCCTCCAGAAACGTTGAATCTCAGAGATCCCCAATTTGTCCCTGTTCGATGTCGTCCTTGCCTTGGCTTCGTCATAAAGATGACGGGGATGCGGGAGCAAGCAAGACATGTAATTGTGCCGAGCGGCTGCGGTTGTAGTCTGTTCAGATCACCCAGGAATGCTGAGCCGCGCGCGGTGCGAAGCGACCGCGGGGAATGTGTGCAGTGCCGGGGCGAATGTCGCGGGAGGATCCGTGCGAACTTTCTGGCGAAGAGCTCGATCTCAGGGAGACTCTCCTCGCTCCGTGCTCCAGTTATTGCGTGAGCCGCGTCGCCTGTGGCTTCGCTGCTGCGGGCACCCTGTGTGTGTTGCGGGTGCAGACCACAGCCGCTGCCACGGGCGAGAGTCTACATACCGCCATTGGCGTGAAAAACGCCCACCAGGCGTAAAGGTCAACGCTGCTGTACTCAGGACCCCCGTGCCCCCAATGTCAATGTTGAAAGCGGGGCTGCCTTGGCGGTGAAGATCTGAGCGTTCTTTATGCCGATGCTTGCACCCCGACAGTGGCCGCGAACGCAACATTGAGATGGGGGGTCCGGGGGCGAGTACTTTGCCGTGTCGTTTCTAGATGGGCGTTGTTTCGCCAACAGCGGTACCATGCCAGTTGGCGCCCCGAGGGGATTTCTAAATCTGCAGCGCCACCCTTGGGATTCCGCCAAGATGAGTGCAGCACTGCGCGCGCCCTCGGCGGGCCTGTGCCGTACGCAGCGCCGCGCCCTGCTCTCGGAAGGCCTCTGGGAGACACTTTTGGAGGCCTCTCTCGGTGCTCTTCGGGGTCCTCCCCGCCTCTTGCCAGAGGAGAGGAGGAGGAGGAGGAGGAGGAGGAGGAGGAGGAGGAGGAGGAGGAGGAGGAGGAGGGAGGAGGGAGGAGGGAGGAGGGAGGAGGGAGGAGGGAGGATGGGAGAGGAGGAAGGAGGGTGAGGAGGAGGAGGAGGAGGAGGAGGAGGAGGGGGAGGGAGGAGGAGGAGGAGGAGGAGGGGATTTTTTTTTTTTTTTTTGGGGGAGGAGGAGGAGGAGGAGGAGGAGGAGGAGGAGGAGGAGGAGGAGGAGGAGGAAGGAGGAGGAGGAGGAGGGAGGAGGGAGGAAGGAGGAGGAGAGAGGAGGACGAGGAGGAGGAGGAGGAGGCGGAGGAGGAGGAGGAGGGGGAGGGAGGGGGAGGGGGAGCGGGAGGGGGAGGGGGAGGGGGAGGGGGAGGGGAAGGAGGAGGTCGGGCAGGACCCCAGGAGCTGCCCCACAGGGCCAGAGCGGGGCCTAGAGTCGAGGCCAAGGCTGGGCGTGGCAGGGCAGGGCAGAGGGGGGGGGGACGGAGGGCACGTCACCCGCGGGGGCGCGACGAGAACCTCGGGAGTAGCACCCCTACCTTCAGATGCATCTCCTGGGACGTCAAATTCTGACTTCGCCCTGGTGCGAGATCCGGCATAATCTGGCATCTGGTTTGATCTGGCTTATCATCTGGCTAAACCCCGCGCACTCCGCGGCCCAATCCGGCGTAACAGCCCCCCAATGGGGCTTCGGTCTCCCGGTCTCCCCAAGCCTTCCGGGGAAGACCTCCCAGGAGTGGCCTCCTGACCCACCCCGCCAGGCCAGCCCGCGAGTCCGCCCGCGGGGTGCCTCGTTAGTCTGTCCTCCCGAGGGGGCGTGGCAGCCGCCCGCTTTGCGGGCCTGCGCCAGCGGGGCTCAGCCCCCAGGCCGCCATGTTCCACCAGGTCGAGTCACCAGAACGAGTGGTGTGGCCAAGTCCACTCCCGACGATCGCCCCCTGGCGGCGCGCGGTCCTGGCATCAAGACAGAACGAGTGGCGCGGCCAAGTCCACCCACGACGATCGCCGCTGGCGGCTCGCGGTCCTGGCCGCAGGGCCACCCTTCTCCAGGAGAGGGGGGGGGAGAGAGCGAAGCGGCGCGCCGGCGCCGCGGCGCAGGCGAGGGGCGCGGAGCCCGGCGACACACAGCCAAGACGCCGGACGGAGGCAGGCGCGGCGCTCGGGAGGGGGGCTCCGGTCTGCGGGCCGCTTCGGCGGTCGGCGGGCGTGCTCGAAGCCGAGGCGCGCCGTGGCCAGAGAGGCCCCTCCCGTCCTTCTGCAGCGTCCCCTCTGGCGGTCGCCCAGCACCCCACTCTGCCCTCCTCCTCCCTCCTATCTTCTGCGGCCGGTTCTCCTCCCGCGCGCCCTCCCCTCTGGCAGCGCGGTGGCGGCGTGGGCGGGGGGGGGGGCGCCGCGGCACGGCGGCGGCAGGGTAGCGCGCAGGGGCTCGCGGGGGCAGGGCGCACCGCGGCGAGGCGGCGGCAGGGTCGCGCGCGTGAGGGCGCCGGCGGCGCCGGCGGCGCCGGGCGCTCGCGCACCGCGGCGCCGCGCGCGGCGCCAGGTCTGGGCGGCGGCCCGCCCCGCCCTGCCCCCACCAGGGCGCGCCCGCGCGGCCGCGGCCGTGCGATGCGCGCGCGCGCGCGCACCGGCGCCAGCGCCGTGTCGGCGGCTCGGAGATGGGCCTCGGCTGCGCGCAAGAGAGGCCGCTTGCCGGCCCTCGGCCTGAGGTTTGTCGCCCTTGGTGAGCGTCCTGGACGCTTCTCGGCGCCGCGGCTGGGTCCACCTCGAAAAACTGGTCAGGCTGGACCCCAGGAGGGATCTGGGGACCGATCTTGAGCGCATCGGGTCTGGGCGGGGGGGCCCTCGACCTGCATCTGCCGCACCTTCGGCGCGGCAGGTGCCGCGCTGCTGCGGCCGCCGCCGCGGCCGCAGCGGCGTCCACCGTCGAGACCGCAGCGGCGGCGCCTTCCGCGCGGAAGGTGCGGAAGGCGCAGGTCGAGGGGGAGTCACCTTTGGTGCGGGCCCAGAAGGGGTCCCCCCCAGAAGTGGCCTGCGCGCCTGGAGTTGGCGTCCCCCCGCGGCCCCCCTCACGCACCAAGGGCCACTCCTGCCTGGGGCCCCTCATGCGTGCAGCAGAAGGGGGGCCCAGATCTCTAACGGTCTGACTGTTGTCGGGGGCCGTCATTTGTCCCCGGGGCCACCAGAAACGGATCCAGGACGAACAAATGCCCTTGGGGAAGCGGGTCGGGACCTCTGGGGCCGCGGACGGAACAAACAATTATCGGCGGATGTCCAGGGCCTTGAGGACGCCTGGCCTCAAGCAGTGAGGGCTCAGCTTGGGCTATGCTCATATTCCGAGTTGTTCACTGATCACCACCCCGCTCGCCGGCCCGTTCTGCCCCCCTCACCCACGCCCACCGAGCGGACCCCTTCAAGCGACCACCCCCCGCCAAGTCCCACGAAGGACACCGATTCTGACCCCCCGAGGCGGGCTCGGGCTCGGGCTCGGGCTTGCTCCAAGCCCGAGCCTCAAGCCCGAGCCTCGGCCCGAGCCCACGCCCGAACCAACGCCCGAGCCATCGAGGAGGAAGAAAAGCAGGAGGAGGAGGAGGAGGAGGAGCAGGAGCAGGAGCAGGAGGAGGAGGAGGAGGAACAGAAGAGGAACGGAGGACGAGGAGGAGGAGGAGGAGGAGGAGGAGGAGGAGGAGGAACGGAGGAGGTGGAAGAGGAGGAGGAACGGAGGAGGAGGAAGAGGAGGCACGGAGGAACAGAGGAGGAACGGAGCAACGGAACAACGGAGCAACGGAGCAACGTAGCAACGGAGCAACGGAGCAACGGGGCAACGGATCAACGGAGCAACGGAGCGACGGAGCAACGGAAAGTCGGAGTGGAGGAGGAGGAGGAGGAGGAGGAGGAGGAGGAGGAGGAACATGAGGACAAACGGAGGAGGAATAACGGAGGAGGAACGCAGGGACGGAGGAGGAGGAGGAGGAGGAGGAGGAGGAGGAGGTTGGCTACGCCCGAGGAGGAGGGGAGGAGGAGGAGGAGGAGGAGGAGGCGGAGGAGGAGGCGGAGAAGGCGGAGGAGATGGAGGAGGAGGAGGAGCAGGAGGAGCAGGAGGAGCAGGAGGATCCCTGGTAGGACGGCTCTTCGCGCGCTGCGAGACCATGTCGTTGCTCACCCTCTCCTTCCTCTTAAAGCACTTCATCCCCAACGTGTACTCTACCTGTCCCTCCTGCACTCCCTCTTCCCCGATAACTTGATCACGATGTTCAAGGCTCGTCTGCGCAGAGGTTCAGAGTCGGTCCAAGAGATTGAGACGATTGACTGGGATCGCTGCCGTACCGAGAGTCTCTCCCTCCCTCCTTCCCGGCGCGCTGCCGTGCTGAAAACTCTTGCCGCTGCCTGGGTTGCTGATAGCCGATTTCAGAAGTCTACACCATGCATGCTTGGATGCCCAGATTGTGCAGACAGATTTTGGCACTACTGGAAGTGCCCACGTTTCCTGAGGCTCCTCACAGAAGTTGTTGGGCACCCTCTTGACTATCGTCCCCTCGCTCGCCTCGGCGTCCTTTCCCCCTTCTCGTGCCTCTTTTGCCATCCCTGTCTTCGCCTACTTCCTGTTCAATGCCTTGCACCCTCTCGTGTCAGTGTCAGCGCCTGTGATCCCGCCAGACACGCAATCCAGCGTGCTCAGGGCGGTGCGGTTTCAGGTTGCCCGCCCAACGTGCGGTGGCCTGTGCACGTGATGTGGATGACCCCCAGGCGCCCCCCTGCTACGCCCGAGGAGCAGGGGGAGAAGGAGGAGGAGGAGGGGGAGGGGGAGAGAGGAGGAGGAGGCACGGAGGAGGAGGAGGGGGAGGAGGAGGAACGGAGGAGGAGGATGGGAGGAGGAGGATGGGAGGAGGAACGGAGGAACGGAGAAGAAACGTAAGAGGAACGGAGGAGGAACGGAGGAGCGCGGGAGCGGAGGAGGAGGCGGAGGAGGAGGAACGGAGCAGGAACGGCGGAGGAACGGAGGAGAAACGGAGGAGGGACGGAAGAGGAACGGAAGAGGAACGGACGAACGGAGGAGGAGGAGGAGGAGGAGGAAGAACGGAGGGGTAACAGAGGAGGAACAAAGGAACGGAGGAGGAGGGGGAGGAGGAGGAGGAGGAGGAGGAGGAGGAGGAACAGCAGGAGGAGAAGGGGGAGGAGGAGGAGGAGGATGAGGAGGAGAAGAGGAGGAGGAGGAGGAGGAGCAGGAGGAGGAGGAGGAGCAGGAGGAGAGAGCAGGAGGAGAGGAGGAGGAGAGAGGAGCAGCCCCCCCACGCCTATCGGGCATCGTCGGGGGCCCGCCCCTCGGGGCCCCGTCTCTGAGCACCCGATCGTCATGGAGGCCGCGCCAGGCGCGGGATGGGCGCCGCAGGCGGACGGGCCGGCGCAGCGGCGGAGCTTTGCGCAGAGGAGCCCACCGCCCTGGGGCGGCGCGCTGCCTTGAGGATTGAGGTTCGAGGGTTCAAGGGTTCAAGGATCGAGGCTCGAGGTTCGAAGGTTCGAGGTTCGAGGATCGAGGTGCGAGGTTCGAGGGTTCGAGGTTCGAGGATCGAGGTTCGAGGTGGGTCGTCGAGGCGCGAACCTGCCGCGCGGGGCCTGGGACCCCTGGGGCTGGGGCGGGCACGGCAGGGAGCTGCCGGCGGGAGCTCGCCACGCAGGAAGGGGCTCTCGAGGGCACGGCCCCGGCTTCGGCCACGCGCAGCGGGGGGCAGAGGATCAAGCAGTGGCGAAGCTTCTTGTCTAGCCTCTCCACCAAAGAATGTTCGAAGAGCCGCGTGCGCTCCGCGCGAAAGGTTATTGGAGCATTTCTGGCCGATGCCGTCCTGTTTTGACGCATCGGCTTTCTGCGTTTTAAGAACATTGTTTTGTCAAGTACTGGAACTCTTGTGGGTTCTGAGAAATGCCGCGGGAGGCCTATAGGAATGCCCGGTCGGCCGGTCCCTGCTCAAGATACGCCCGTCTTGGTGCGCAGCACGAGCCGTGCTCAAATCGTCCGTTTCAACGCGTTGCGCGCTGGCTCGGCGTTTCGGCCCAGGTCTTGGCGAACGCGTCGCGCCGAACGTACGTTTTCGATCTGCGTGCTGGCCTGCGTGTCAGCACGCCACGGGTTGCGTTTTGCGTATGTGGCCGGCTAGGTTCCGCATCTCTGGCGCTTCGCTGGTCGCTTGAGGGCCTTGACCCAGGCATTCAGGATCGATGTCGATTCGAACGATCCGATTCGATATCCATTCTGGCCAGCACGATCCGATCGGATTCCGCTCCGAGCTCGGAGACGCCCGTCTTGAATCGAGGCGTGCCTGTCCGTCTACGGGAGGAATGCTCAAGAACCGTCAGACATCTGGGGCTGATGTTTCGACTGTGTTGGGACCATGTTTGAGCATTGCCAGCCCGGGGCCCTCCCTCGGGCCTGGGCCCCGGCGGCCAGGCGTGAGGAGGCCCGTGCCGTCGCGGGAGTCTCCCTGGCCCTGGATGCTCCCGCGGCAGCTCGGCGGCCCGCGCCTCCGCATTGGCGGGGGGGGGGGGGGCACAGGGCTCCCGCTCCTTCTCCGCTCGCCGCGCCGCGACGGCGGCGCCCGCGCGGCAGTCGGTGCGCGGCTCGCAGCGGCGCCCGAGGATCCTCCTCCTCCTCCTCCTCCTTCTCCTCCTCCTTCTCCTCCTCCTCCTCCTCCTCCTCCTCCTCCTGCTCCTCCTCCCTCCTGGTCCTCTTCCTCCTCCTCCTCCTCCTCCTCCTCCACCTCCTCCTCCTCCTCCTCCGCACGGGCCCACTGGCCCCCCAAGTAACTTGCGCCCAAGAGGCGAGGGTGACGTCAGGGAAGGGGATGGTCTGGCAGGGGTCGCGCCCGGGGGGGGGGGGGGAGGGGGGGTGGGCGGGCAGCGCGAGGGCGCGAACACGGCCGCGCACCGCGGGGCGCGACTCGCGAAGCCAGGTGGCCCAGGGGGCCCGTCGGGGGGTCACCAGGGGTGGCCCTGGCCCAGGGCGTCCCCGCCTGCTCGCGCCCTTCTGGCGACCAGTACGGGGCCCAAACATACTGTTCGTTTCTAAGTATTCGAAAGTTATTTGATTTTCTGGGGGCCAAGATCCTCTCATTTCCAATTGTGCTATCCTGGGCCACTTCCTGGCCTCTGGGGGGCCAGGAACAATTCGAAACGAGCACACTTAGAAACGTTCACGACTAGAAAGGAACGACGTGTACACACCACCACCACCACCACCACCACCACCACCACCACGACCTCCCTCGGCCCCCTTCCTTCGCCCAGGAACGAGGAAAGGGGTGGCCATGGCCCAAGGTGAGCGACGCAAAAAAGGGGGCCGTCTTCACCTGCATTGACGCGTGGGCTGCTCGCGTAAGGTCCCGCGCAAGCGCTCTCGTTTCCAACATAGCGTGCCGCGCCGGCGGCCCGCGTAAGCCAGCGCGTAAGTAAGACCCTTGTTTGATCTTCGCTCGGGTGTCCCCGCCTTCTCGCGCCCTTCCGGAGACCCCCAGGGCCTCTGGGGCCTTGCGAGGGATGCCGTGGATGCCGTGGGAGACACTCCTGGAAATCCTGCGGACGCCTGGGGCTAGGGACACTCTCTCCCAGACTTCCGACTTCCGACCACCTGCTTTTTTTGAATCCGTGGCTCCAGCAGGGCTCGCTTCGATTCCTCCGATTCGATTCGATTTCGATGGCTTCCGATGCCGATTCGATTCGGCGTCGGATTCCGATTCGGATTCCGATTTCTCAGTGGAGGCCTACTGGCCTGCCGATTTCCGCCGATTCGACTTCTCCCCACTCCGCCGATCCGACCCCTTTCGATCGCCGCTCCGACTTCCCGGTTCGATTCTGGGCTCGCCTGCTCCAGAGGTCCCGACCCCTTCCCGTGGGGTTGCTCCTCGACCCGAGCCTGCCATCATGGCCCTGGGGCCTGGAGCCGACCCTTAGAGGCCGATGGGGACGGATCGGGCGTTGCTAGAAGTTCTTCTGGCCCAAGGCGCCCCCCCAGACAGGATCGCGTCGTTGAAAAAATCAGGAAGGGAGGTTTTTGCACGTTTTCGGCTTCAGGCCTCGGGACCGTCCAGAGACGACGCAGGACGAGAAACTGGTCCCGGGGAAAGGGTCGGGATTTAGGAAGCGTTGGTGGAAATGTGTCTCCAATGTAGATCCAAAGATCTTGATGAGTGAGGATATGCTTGGACCCCTTCTCTTGGACCATGCAGGTCTCTCGCCTTCTGAGAACCTGATGGTGTTGATATCCACCGGAAATGTGACAACCTTCGACAATATCAAGGATGTCTCGGCCGTATACACATCCGCCAAAAAGGCAAGGGCGAGTCCGGTAAAGGCTCCAGCCCTTCGACGTGGACGCAGCCCAGACCCAGCTACCAGAACAGGAGAAAGGGCAAGCGCAAAGTGCGCTTGTCCAGGCCGCAACACGCCTTCTACACGGCTGATGAAGGATGGTACGAGCAGGAGAAGCATTACCCTGAGGAGCTGAGCCCCTACGGATATTACGCGCCCAGCTACGCGCCAGAGCACGGTTGGGCCGACACGGCCTTGAATGACTACGCCGACGAACATACCTACGTTGACGAGGAATCGCATGCTCACGGGGCTCCAGTCCAGGATAGCAGCGAGGTCGACGAGATGGTCAAGGCTGGATACAAAGAGGAAGAAGCCTCTGACGCGATCCAAGAGAACCTGGTAGCCAACCTTGGCACCAAGGGGAGGAGCAAAGGCAAAGGAAAGAGCGGAGGCAAGAGTTACCACTGCACGCCCTGGTCGCCTACGGGAGGCGGCAAAGGAGGACCTTCCCTGGAAGATCGCAAGAAGCGGCTCCAGAAGATCAAGGAACGCTCGAAATGCAAGACCTGCCACGACACAGGCCACTGGTCCAGGGACCCTGAATGCAAGGGCAAACCAAGGACGGCAACGGTAGCGCATACTGGAGACACTGGCGAGCGCCATGCCCAGTTACGCGAGGACGGCGACGAACAAAAGTTCACATCTGTCAGTTCTGTTGCTGCACCACCATCAATGCCTCATCGTATCAATCGTAACAAGGAGGAGTTGATGAGGATGGATTCCGGTGTTTCTCGTTTCTGCTCTTCTTTCTCTTCTCGCATCATGCGCCACAAGGCATGCGTGTATGAGGGGGCGAATTGCGACGGGCAGTGTAGCTTGCAGCACAACCGCGCTGAGCATCATGTCCGTGAGAGTTGCATGGGGGTGGCCGGGGCACTCCGGTGCAGGGACCTTCAAAGCTTCAGGGGAAGAGTCTTCAGACCACTACAGAGGCAGAGGGGGGTACTCTGTGGGTCCATGCCTGTTCGCTCGACCGAATCTTATTCTATGGCTAGTGTTTCTGACGGGGAGTTTGAGGAGGAGGAATATGTTTCGGATCCCGTCTCTTTTCCTGGTCGGGATACAGCGTTCGCTTCGGGTCGATACAACAGGGCTCAGCTATGGTCGCGTTCTCAGGAATGCTCCGGACTACGTAGATAGGGGTCGCAACGTGAAGAAACCAAGCAGGATCTGGTTCTATTCTTAGGATGGGTCGAGAGCAATTTTACTCGGAGGGAAGACGGACAGTTTGTGAGAGCTTCGGGACCGGAAGTTTCCAATAACTAAATTTTGCCTTCCTCGAGTTCTTCTTCTTGCTTGAACAGGAAACCTGCAGATCCCCCGTTGCCTCGTCCATGTGTTCGAGGGTGTAAGAATCTCTCAGGAGTTGGTTCTAGCGCCCGTTTCATTGTTCGCACCTGCAAGGATTGCGGTCACAAGACCAAGACGAAGAGGCTCGCGGCACTGCGCTCCCCGGGTGAGTGCCCACGCGGCATTGTAAATTATTACGGCAGCATTCCAGATATCGTTCGCACGCATTGTTGTTGTCTGACATGCATTGATGAACAGCCCAAGAAGCTAGCAAAAGCAGGACAGCAACATACAAGCATAAGCAATCGAGAAGATTATCGAGGATGACCGCCGCATCACCTCTGTAGAGTTAAATATTGCACGGAAGGCTTTCAACAAACGTGCTGTTGATATTTGTAATGATACAGGTGACGCTAGTGCAGGTGAACTGACTTCGTTGCTCCATGACTTTGTCAAAGAAGTCCCAGATCACAGTCTTGTCGGTTTTATGGCTCCACCACAGAATGTTTCGACCGAAGTTGCAGCTCTTTCTAAGCTTCGTACGGTTGATACCTTCAAAAGGTGAAGGTGTCTGGGTCGTTCTGCACGAGGGTTGTAATTCTTGTTGTCGCGGCAAAGCCTGGGCTCTTAACGCAGAGGGTAAACTCGGGAAGTTGCGTTTCTATCCTAGGCGGGTCCACAGACAACGCAAGACGTGCAGCGGTATAAGTGGACAGGCAGGGAGTGAGACAACAGGTAAGAAGAGTTTCCCGTTTCGTATCGTTGCTTTTCGTGGCGCCGTGGGTGGGTGTCTCGAGTCGCATCAGTTGAAAGATTCGGACCATGTTCCTCTCTTGTTACCTCGTGCTGCAGCGGCTTCTCTCGGTCTCGCGAAGGATCTCGCCAATGGTCGCGCTCTCTTGAGTCAGGAAGGCGAGGTCGAAATGTGTCGTTGCGCACGCTCAGGTCTTCTTATCATTCGCCCTGATCAGTTTGATCCCAAGCGCGCTGCGGATTCCATTCGTCCGTTGCACATTTCGTATCTCAGCAGTTGCCCAGCTCCTGCCGGCCGCGCCGCGCCGCTTGCTGTCGTCGATCACTGCGGCGACGACGGGATCGCGCGCGCCTGCGCCCGTCGATCGCCCCAGAGACGACGAGGCCGCGCGGGTCGCTGCCATGGCTGCTGGCGCTGGTGCTCGTCCCGCACCCGAGGCGCTCGGCGTCGTCGATACTGAGAGAGCACATTCGCCGTCACCATCGCTCCAGTCATGATATGACCACCAGAGGGCGCGACGCCAACGCCATCATAGATGCGCCCATTGCTACAGATGGGAATATGGCGAACTATGATCGGCACGTGTTTGGTGGATGCCAGAGCTCTGAATCACACGCGCCACATCGGGCACCATCCGAACATCTTGCGCAAGTCAGTTGAGTGAACATTTGGTCGGCATCGCCGAGTGCGCGGGAAGAGCTTTGGCGCAGAATAAGTCTTCACAAGATGTGTGTTTGCCATCTGTCGTTCTGGTCGGCATCGCTTTGTTGCAGTCAGTTTTGGTATCAAGCAGTTTTGAAGCAGTATGGCATCGAATCATGTTCTGCGCGCCTGAGCCGCCATGGGTGGTTCCAGCGTACTTGCAACGGGAATGCGATGACTGCCGTCACGTTTCCGATTGGGGCCGTGAGATGGCGCGCGCTGCGACTGACAGGATGGTTTCGCTTTTTTATTGAATTGTTCGAGGAGTTCAGTGCACCGCCGCCTCCAGTTCCTGAGCCATCTGCAAATCGCAGACCCCGTGACGGGGCTGAGCTAGCCAGGAGGGGGGAGAAGAGGTCTCGCGCTTCATCGAGTGCGGTTGGCGGAGTAGACGACAACGACGCGGCCGCTGTCATCCGCGAGCACATCAGAACGATCTGGCGGGGGCGTCGTGGCTCTTAATATATTGAGGCAGACTTCAAGGTCACGATGAGACATTATGCTGGGAAAGAGCTGCAATTCTATTGGAAGGTCTGTCACGAGGACAACAGGGCGCCTGCAGATTATACGATTTGTACGTGTTGCTCGTGAGTATGCAGAGATTGGTATTTACCCAGATCTGTCGGCGGTAGTTCTTCCTCTGCTGCTGCTGCTTCGCCACCTGTCGCCGCGTCGTCTTCTTCCGCTGCATCACCCCCTCCACATCAAACGCGAGATTCGCAGGGCGATGGCGACGACGTGCCGAAGAAGAAGGCTCGCATGAGCAGCGCCAGCAATGTGACGGGCCTGCCGCCGGGCGAAGCTGCCCCTCCGGGCACTATCGTCCGCCTTCCTGGAATGCCACCTATGATGCCGCCGCCCAAGCACAAGCCAGTTGTCCTCGTGCCGAGGCAGCCGGACGGACCGCCGCCTGCGCGCCTCAGGACTCCCCTGCCACCTCCGCCACCGGAGCCGCCGCGCAGGGTAGAGCCGCTGCCGCCACCACCACCGCCTCCGGCGAGTACTGCTGCCGCCAGCAGCGACGACGAGTCGATCGAGACTCGCGCGTCTCGTTCAGGATCCCCGACTTCTCCTTCCGAGGGGGCCTTGGCCGCGGTGGGTGGTGACCGGGCCGGAGATCCAGTCGTGGCCTTCGAGCCGATTGCCGTTGGCGAAGAGCAGCTGAATTCGCTCTTCGAGCAGGCCGTGAAGCGGGCAAGCAGAGGAACTTCATAACGCGCGTTGACCCTCGATCGCTCCCATCAGGGGGATCGACTGGCCGCCCAGACGAGCGGGGCGCTGAGAAGTTATAGCGCGCGTGAACTGCAATATTCATCCGTTCAACGCCCAGATCAAGTTCCCGCCGGCATGGTCTTCTTGGAAGAAGAGTTCTATGGGCCGCACGAAGGACACCCAGTCCTGGAGGCGCATAGAAGTTCGTGTTGCCATGAATTCTTCTGTTGATGCTGAAGAGTACGATCGACTAGCAATCTGAGTGCAGCCTCCGAGAGTACGCGCTGACGGAACATCGTATGTGTGTACGTCCCTGCAGCTGGGTCAGCATGAGATGACTATTACGAATGCTAAGAATCGTGCCAAATATTGCTCTGGATTGTGTCGTATCAGTATACAAGAAGAGCTGTTGTCTGCGCGCGTTGCCGAGCTGTCCGCGCCGGGCACGGCTGCTGCCGACAAGGAGATCGTCGAGAAGGTGATCAGGAACGCCGATCCGCTTCGAGGACGAGCGGGGACCAACCTGGCCGGGGTGCTGCTCTACATCATCGGCATCACGTTCGCTTGCCCAGTCTCAACCGACACGGTGGCGCGCCCAGATTGGGAGCCATCGATGGCAAAAGACATCATCGAGCGGAATCATGATCCTGTTGTTGCCTACGCATCATCATCAAATCATCATGTCATCAGTGATTGTTTCTCTGGTTTGACTCAAAACCATGGCCTTGTAACTGTTGCGCTAGGTTGCGAGCCCGGTTGCTCGAGCCTTGAGGTTGCCAGCGCGCTGAACTCGTACTTCGAGCCAGACGCCGACATCACGAGTCATAACGTCTTCGATTTCTTCAGAGAGTCAGGTCAGAAGGTTAGAGTCGATAGGCTAGCACTTTCAGTTTTCCCCGCCGAAGCCGCAGAGGAGAGAGCTAGAGACGATGTGAACGCGATCGTCGGTGATGACGACGTCGCTACTGTCTCCAAGGAGCGCTTGCGAGATGAAGAACAAGATATCCGATAAGTCAACTTACATGGCAAGCCAGAACACGAAGGAAAGAAAAGGAAAGCGTGCCTGCAAATCCCGCTCCGCACAAGCGTCGCTATTAGACGACTGCACACACAGTTTGGTCACGTACCTAATCGTGTTCTCGTGCAGCTATTGCGAATCTCCAGGATGTCGTCGGACTACATTGAGCCAAGAATGAGATGTCACGAGTCGGCGAGTTCGCGCCTGCTCAGTGGGTGCTCGGAAAGACGCCCCGTGCCCCAGCGAGCCTATTCGGCGACGAGGAAGCTTTCGACTCAGGAGTGCTTGCGAATGGTGCAGAGGACGGAGCCGACGAGTTTTCTCGCCAGGCTGCGATCCGCGCGTCTGCTAGGAAAGCATTCGTGGAACACGACGTCGGGAGTAGAACGGCGAGGGCCGCTCTCCGAAAAGCAACGCCACTAGCCGGGGAATATCAAGTAGGTGACGCAGTGTGTTTCCGCAAAAAGCCGACCGACGGCGAAGTCACTGCCATGTGGAGCACTGGTTCTCGCATCGTTGGATTCGATGGCAAAAAACGCATGGGTTATCGCAGAGGGTGTACCTGTCTGCGCGGCTGTCGACAAGCTCCGACCGTGTACTGCGGCGGAGGCGTTGGCATTCTAGTATCTCTCCAAGCATCGCGACGGTGGAGTCGAAAGATACGCACTTCCAGACGGACAACACCAGTCATTTGCGGACGAAAGATGCGAGCTGCCAGAACTACAGGCACAAGGGCATCCTGTACAAGGACATCCTATGGCGACAGAAGAGCTGCCGGGGATCCCAGAGGACTCCGAGTTCATAGAAGAAGCATTTCGCCAAATGGAGGAAGATGAACTGTTTGAAGGAATGGTCGCTCTTGTGACGCCCGTGCCGAGGTCATCACTGGCGACTCCAACGCCGCTCCAGAGGTCTTTGCTAGACGACGCACCACACGGCACACAGAGCCGTAACGAAGTGACACACAGAAGAGTCGATAATGTTGATGATAGCACGGGAGGGTCTCCGATTCTGCCTCAGAGCCAGCTCCCGAGCCGGCGAACCCGCTTCTTGATGCCATGCGCAGGGCCGGAACGTCAGCGCCGGGAATGGATCTGCTAGCCCGCAGGGAAGCAACATTTGCTGTTAAGCCACGTGAACCGCTTGTCAGATACTTCAACGAGCGCGCCGTTCATAGGCCGCAATCCAAGAAGAAGATAAAGAGTGCAAAGAATCTGGTCGATCATCGAGAGTCTGAGGACTGTAGAAGCGGTTTACGGTTTGCAAGACAAGACGGATGGTGAACATGGCGGAAGTTGAACGCCGCTGTACCTATTGATTCCGTGCAACTGCAACTTCTCCTCGACGAAGGATATCGCATGGTACCTACACAGTGGATTGAGATTGACAAGAATGAACATCTCCGCAGACCGGGAGGACCTCCGGTTGCACAGCAGTGCACGAGTAGACTCGTTGCGCACGGAGATTCGGAGGAGTCATTGGGCGTCCGCACGGATTCGCCAAAATGCTAACTAGAAGAGCTCAGGTTGATAGCATCATGGGCCGTTGGCACAAAGAAGACTCTCAAGTGTGCCGACATCACATCTGCGCATGTCCAGGGTCAGGAACTCGACCGCCTCATGCTTCTCAAGCCGCCGCGCGACGGACTCGAAGGAGTACCGGATGGTGGGGCACTGATCGCGCGCATGCCTGTCTATGGTACTCGTGGCGCAGGGCGAGGTTCATGGAAGAGAATTCGCTAAATGTTTGATGGTCATGGTCTAGAGGAGAATCGTACCATGTTCGCTTTGTTCAGCATTCACAATGACAAGACTGAGATCTCGTGTATGCTAGGCACGCATGTAGATTACATATTATGGGCTGCAATCATCGATTCGGTATTAGCAGAGTTTGATACTCGCGAGATCAAGTCGGATACTTTCCGTTGTTGCGGTTTAGAAGTTGTTCAAGATGAAGATTTCACGGCGAGCATTACTGCCAGTGGTAACATTGAGAAGATCGACGCTGCATCCTATCCTAGGGACAGTCCCCTCACGAGAAAATTCAACGAGGTGAGACACACAGCTCAGATCGTTCGCAGGTGCTTTGTAGGTGGTTCCGTGTCAGTGTACACCTGACTCACTGTATCGCGTGAGCAAGCTGCAGACAGC